>WOVY01013199.1:0-381137 GCA_013436015.1 Rhipicephalus annulatus | reverse complement strand
TGCGCAAGTAGGCGTTTGGGTGTAGCGACACCACGGACCCGAGCTAACGGGGGAGTTTTGGGCTCCCTCCCACGCCTAGCCGTGCGTGGCTTTGCCGTGTCCGGGGAAAAGGGGATCCTGGGGGTTGAGCCGACGCTGGGTGATTGGACCTTTAAGGCCCCCCGGCAGAGGCAACACACCCTTTGGCCCGGCTTCACGTAGACGGCACCCTGGGCTGACCCACCCAGGGAAATCGGCAGTCGCCTTTTCCTGTCTCCCCCTCACATCTTCGTCTTTTCTCTTACTTTAAATCTTTCCTGTCCTCTACTCTCTTCCGTTGACTTCCGTGTTCCTGGCGGCAAGGGTTAACCCTGTGTGGCTATCCTACCTTGGATACACCATTTCGGTTATAGTGGTGGTGTACAGCTGGCGTCTGTGGGCCTGTGCTTCCAGACTCTGCAGCGTCCCCTGGTAGGACTCCATGGTGGGTGGCTGGCACCGCTGCCGAAAAGAACCTTTTCTTATGGCATTTCCTTCCCCCCACTCCCTGATAGCCCTCAGAAAAGAGGGCGCACCGATGAAGTCTTCCAGTTTATGGTCACCAGAGAGTATCTTTTCCTCGATTTCACGTTGTCCACGCTGAAACACCGGCAATCAGTGGCGAACACTTTCAACTTTTCTAGTATCAAAGTCTTTGATGGAAATCTTCGGCCCAGGGTATAAAGCAACGAGGAATGCAAGTGGTGACCTCCTGTTGGAGCTCCGCGACCAGAAACAATATGAGAAACTGCCTAATCTGTTGTAAAATTTGGAGATACCAAAATAATAGTAACCCCACACCGAACCATGAACACCACCGTGGTGTTGTTTCAGATGATGAACCTATTAGGGCTGACTGAGGCTGAACTCCTAGAGGGGGTTTCAGCGAACAGAATGTCATCAACGTGAAACGAATTAGGATGAGGCGTGATGGCAAAGAAATCCAGACTAAGCACCTGATACTTACTTTTAATTCAAGTGTACGGCCCGACTCCGTTGAGGCTGGGTACATCAAGCTCCGAGTGAGGCCATATATACCGAACCCTCTCCGATGTTTTAAATGCCAGCGATTCGGCCACAGTTCTCAGAACTGCCGAGGCCGCCTAACTTGTGCGAAATGCAGTGCTGACGAACACACATTCTGATGCCTGTGAAAACTCTCCTCACTGTGCGAATTGTAACGGGGAACATGCCGCATACTCACGGTCATGCCCAAGCTGGAAGAAAGAAAAAGAAAATTGTCACGATTAAGGTAACACACAAAACATTTCATTTAGAGAGGCACGAAGGCAGGTGTCCTACCTGCCAGAAACCAGCTTTGCCGAAGTGGCGCGTCAGGGGGCAGCGCCACGACGGCCCCCGGCGCCTGTCTGGCACACGCGTAGTGCGCCGGCGGGTGACGCCTTCTGCCCCCTCGGCGGTTGCAGCCAGTGCTGCTCCGTCATTGAAGAAGGACCCACCAGCCTCCGGGCTGGGGGCCGCGAAGGCCTTGTCTTAGAGGCGAGGCCCTCAA
This sequence comes from Rhipicephalus annulatus, assembly GCA_013436015.1. Taxonomy (NCBI): domain Eukaryota; kingdom Metazoa; phylum Arthropoda; class Arachnida; order Ixodida; family Ixodidae; genus Rhipicephalus; species Rhipicephalus annulatus. The sequence continues at coordinate 379,606 of WOVY01013199.1, read as the reverse complement.
AACAAATGCAGCGCTCGCAATGAGCGCGTGTCTAGCGCCTCGCAAGAGGCAATGGACACAACACCGAGCGTGAGGGCGCAGCCAGCGCCTAGGGATCGGCGCGGACTCTGTCGACCGATCCAAAAAAGAAAAATCTCGTGTCACGGACCCCCGGAAAGGGTCTGGTGAGCTTACTTTCCACCCTTGAGCACAGAACACAAATTACACCTAAAATGGACCACACAAATACTACAGTGGAATGCCAGCGGCCTATTTAAAAACCTAGATGATATCAAGGACTTGCTTAATGACTATCAGCCAAAAGTGTTCTGTGTTCAAGAAACTCATTTAAAGTCGACTCATGTGAATTTCTTGACATCATTATGTGGTTTTCGTAAAGATCGAAATGGTGGCAATTTCTCTTCTGGAGGTGTGGCCATCATGCACAAAGAAGCGTAGCATGCCAGCACATTGTGCTACAAAGCTCTCTTGAGGTTGTGGCTGTTCGCGCTATTCTATTCAACCGTCTTATATCTATCTGCTCGATCTACATAGCCCCTGACGAACCATTCAATAAAACAGAGTTCGAAAAGCTTATTGATCAGCTTCCAGAACCATATGTGTTAATTGGAGATTTTAATGCTCACAGTTCGCTATGGGGTGATACCAAATGTGATGCGAGAGGTCGTGCAATAGAAAACTTTCTTCTCGCATCCGGAGCCTGCCTGCTCAATAAGGCAGAGCCAACCTACTTCAGTACCACACACAATACATATTCATGCATAGATTTAGCCATTGGATCACCGTCACTCCTACCTTACTTAGATTGGAAAGTTATTAATAATCCATACGGAAGTGACCATTTTCCAACTCTTTTAGCAACAAAACAATGGGATGACCGGCCGTCTTATCCCAAAAAGTGGAACTTTCATGTTGCAAACTGGGTCAAATTCAGAGAGCTATGTACACTACGCCTCGAAGAGGTAGACCATTTGGAAGTAGAAGAGATGGCCACTTTATTTCGGAATATGTTCTTACTTGTGCAAAAAGTGCATACCGCAGTCCAGGAATGATAAGGTTGACGCAAAGCCATGGTGGAATCGGGAGTGTGAAATTGCTAAAAACGGCAAAACAAAGCATGGAGGGTTTTTTCTCGCTACCCAACAGCAGAAAACTTGATAACCTTTAAACGTTGCAAAGCGAATGGCAGGCGTGTTCGCCGTATAGCCAAACGGGAAAGCTGGACACGCTATATATCCTCAATAAACTCCTACACAGACGCCAGCAAGGTTTATAATAGGGTGCATAAACTCAAAGGACAAGGCCCAAATCCCTTCCCTTTGGTGAATGACTGCGGTGATACAATAGAAGAACAGGCAAACGCTCTTGGCGTACACTTCGAGAAAATGTCAAGCTCAGAAAACTATACCACTAAGTTCTTACGCCACAAAAGCATAGCTGAAAGTGTACCTCTGTGCCGGAACAAGCCTCGATCAGACGGATACAATAAACCACTAACAGTATATGAACTGAAGCTCGCCCTTGGTTCCTGTGGGAGTTCTGCTCCTGGTTCTGATGCAATTACTTATGAAATGATCGGAAATCTCCCTGATGAAACCCTAAACTGCCTTTTAGCTCTTTACAACAAGATTTTCAGTACCGGCAAAATACCCTCTGCTTGGAAAGAGGCAATAGTACTACCAATCCTTAAACAGGGCAAAGATCCCTCTTCGGTAAATAGTTACAGGCCTATTGCCCTCACGAGCTGCCTACTCAAAGTGTTTGAAAAAATGATTAACCGCCGCTTGGTCTATTACTTGGAGTACAATGGCATATTGGAACCGTGCCAGTCTGCTTTCCGTACAGCTAGATCCACAACCGACAATCTTGTCCTCCTCGAGTCGTATATACGTGACGCGTTTGTACATAATCAATACTGTCTGTCTGTTTTTTTCGATCTTGAGAAGGCATATGATACTGCCTGGCGATATGGAATCTTGCAAGATCTACTGTCTTTCGGAATATGTGGCAGGTTGTTTACCATCTTAAAAGATTACCTGTCTGAAAGGAAGTTCCGTGTAAGAATAGGTACTGTGTTATCGCGCACATTTCTTCAAGAAAATGGAGTGCCGCAGGGAGGAGTATTAAGCTGCACACTGTTTATAGTCAAAATGAACTCTCTTCGCTCTGTTAATCCACCTGCGATATCGCACTCTCTATACGTGGACGACATTCAAATCAGTTTCAAATCGTGTAACTTGACTGTATGTGAACGCCAGATACAGTTAGGTGTTAACCGACTTGCAAAATGGGCTGACGAGAATGGTTTTAAGTTTAACACTGACAAGACTACTAGTGTGCTGTTCTCGAGACGACGAGGTGTGCATCCTGACCCCTGCATACTAATGAATGGACAAAACATAGTCATCGCGAAAGAACAAAAATTCCTCGGTGTAATTTTCGATTCCAAACTCACCTTCATCCAGCACATAAAACAGCTGAAGTTAAAATGTCTCAAGACCATGAACCTTTTAAAAATTTTATCGCATCAGTCGTGGGGGACAGACAGGCACTGCCTCATATCTCTGTTTCGAAGCCTGGTTCTGTCACGCATAGACTATGGATGCATAGTATATCAGTCAGCTTCAAGAACAGCACTGAAAATGTTGGACCCTGTATACCACCTAGGTATCCGGTTGGCACTTGGTGCCTTTCGTACCAGCCCTATTCAAAGCCTTTATGCAGAGTCAGATCAGTGGCCACTAGACTATCAGCGCACGTATCTAGGAGTCAACTATGCAGTTAAGATCATGTCTTTGAAGCAGCACCCATGTAAAACACTTATGAACGTTGTGTCTACTACCCAGTTATACATAAACCGTCCTTCTATCGCCCCACCGTTTCCATTGGCAATACGACCTGCAAAAAAACAACTTGCAATTTTTTTCAATGACTTGGAGGAAAGTGACCTTGTCGAACACATCCCTCCCTGGCAGCAAAGTCCAGTCACTTGTGACTGGTCTTTCAAAGACATCATGAAGGAAAACTGTCCAAGTGCACTCATCGAGCAACATTTCTTAGCCCTTGAACACAAATATCGTTCAAACCGCGTTCTTCTCTGATGGCTCAAAATCTCAAACATCTGTATCTTGTGCAGCCTATGGACAAAAGCTCTCGGACACCAGAACCATGCATACACATACCAGCATTTTCACAGCGGAAGCCTATGGTATCCTGCTCATTATACAACATATTAAACAACACAAGATACAAAAGTCTATAGTGTACACAGATTCATTAAGTGTTGTCAGGGCCCTGTCTTGTGGCAAGTACAGCAAGAACCCTACTTTTAATAAGCTCCTTAACGAAATCTATGCAGCCTACAACCTAAAACTTTCTATTGTTATTTGCTGGGTTCCAGGTCATTCTGGAATTGCGGGCAATGAAATAGTGGACAAGAATGCACGAGAAGCCGCTGGTCGGCAAACCATAGATATAACCTCTGTTCCGGGTGTAGATCTAAAACCTGTTGTACGTAGAGGTCTACGCAACCACTGGCAAGCTGAATGGGACAGAGAAGTCGACAACAAACTCCACCTAGTAAAACCCCAGCTGAGAAAAGTTATCCCCCAAAAACTCAACAGGTTCGCTGAAGTCACTCTAACACGGCTCAGAATAGGCCACACTTATGCCACACATAAACACCTTTTGACAGGCACTGATCCACCTACATGTATACACTGTGGAGAGAGTCTAACTGTTGTGCATGTTCTCACACAATGTCCTGTTCTTCACCAAGCACGACTGACCCATTTCAGGGAGCTCTATCGACATCATGTCCCACTTCATCCAGCGTTGTTTTTATCACTTGATGCAGTGGTTGACCTTAAGAGACTTCTCCATTATCTTGCGAAAGTGCAATTTTTAACAATAATATCATTCCATCCTAGGCACCAGCTGCGCCTCAAGTGTGAGGTACTGCCTGGTGCATAAAAAGTATGTCTTAGCCTTCGCAGTTCTTGCTCAGGCAAGGACTTCAGCTGCGAGGGTCTTGGGCCTTGCAGACTAATTTATTAGCACAGATTTCAGCCAACAAAATGAAGGTTTTAGCAAAGTGACATTCCTTTTTAAACAAAGTGACATTCTTTTAAATATACTGCATTTTAAATGGTTCGTAGATATTTGTTTTATTATTTAATCATGTTTTAATCATTTGTTTTAATTTTTAAACTAATAACCGAATTGAAAGAACACTTGTACTGGCGCTCTTTGGCCTTAGATGCCCTTGCGCCAATAAAACGTAACGTAATAATAAACAGCAGAGGCCGGTTCGGGCACGCCTCCCGCGTACACTACAGTGTGCGCACTACGGTGTATTTGGGCACGCCACCACAACGTGCTCCCGCGACAGGCGCTGCCTCAGTTGCGGCGCGAACCACTCCGAGGGTCCTTGCACCTCAGAGAGACCCCGCTGTATTAACTGCAAGGGATCTCACCTACCGAACAAATCTCGGTGCGTGTCTTGGCAGCTGCAACGAAAGGCCGCCTTTCTCCTCGCTTCCTCTGGCGGTAAGCCGACGCGTCGCGAAGCCATCGAGCAAGTGAAAGCTGCGTCTCAACGGGAGGCTTCAGCGACAGCAACGGCTACCACACACTCTGGTGCTCTTTCCGCGATGCCCTGAAGGGCAACACTACCGCAGCACCGGCACCAGTGGCCACACAGCCTACACCTCCATCCCCCCTCCCCAAAAGGACGCAAGGGATACGGTGATGACGACGCTGGCCGCGGCTCTTCGCGCACTCCTGGAGACGACGGTGTGCAGCACGACGACGCGCGACTATTGCGTTGCAGCTTTGCGCGCACATCAAGATCTTACACACCATGGATATTGCGTCGAGGAAGCTGCGGCCGCGGATACTCCAGTGGAACACCCGTTCTCTCTGCCGCCGTCACCGTGAGCTTGTCCGCTCACTTCCCCAGCGCGAACTCGATGTCCTGGCTCTTCAGGAAACGCAATTCGTGCTGGGGAGCTCAAGATCTCCGGCTACGTAGCTTATCGCTGCTCAACCGAGTGTCAACGTGCCGACTGTGTCAGCCCCCACCTCACGCAACTGTTGCATTCGCCGGGATCCTCACGCGCGTCTACCTATGCGCGTGCGCGAATGCCCCAGTCATCAGTTAACATCGCCGATATCCTGTGTCCTGGCGTCGAGTGCGTTTCTGTGCGAGTGCGCGTTGGTGCGACAGACACGGCGATAGCTAGTGTTTACGAGCGCAACCTCGACTCTGGGACCCCAAGTTAATCGTGCGACTGGTGGACCATCTTGGTCCTTCGGCAGTTGTGCGCGGCGATTTCAACTGTCACACACGGCGTGGGGAAGTGCGGGGGTGAACAACCCGGGCCGGAAAGTGTTGCATGCGTCCCTCGCCGCGGTTCGGCTCCTAGTGCGATCGACCTCTCCTTCGTGACGGAAGACTGCCGCTACCGGTGGTCCCGAAGCCCCGACATGGAGGGGTCGGATCACTACCCCATCTGCCTCGAGCCCCTCTGCACCCGGCCTGATCAGACGCGCACCTACTCGGTGGTGAACTCATGGTTTCGCTAACTGTGTGCGTTATTGCTAGTCGCGGGCGACGTGTTACACACATTGCCGAGTGCACGCGCGGGGCTACAGTGAAGTGCCGTGTTCCTGCCAACACGCCGGTGCCAGATATCAAACAGCTTAACGTCCGTGCTGCTCGTCGTTGGGCTCAACGGCAGGCTGAGCGCTCCGGGAGAGCGGAGGATTGGACGGTCTACAACCGCATCGACGCGATGTGCAGGCGCCACGCCCACCATCGCTGCACCCAAAGCTGGTCCAGCCTCTGCCACTCCTTCGAACAGCAGCGCTACAGCCGGTGCGCCTCGCGGGTGTTCGGGGCGATGTTGCGACCACGGGTCCGGTCTGGTCCTCTCCATTGCTATCGCCTTGCACCTAACCACGACCCAGCTGACGGAACTACTCACGGACACCTTCCACCCCCCTGTCCTCGTCCCTGACGCAGAGCAGCTTCCCCCTCTGCCAACGCATCACCGCCCCGAACTGTTTGCTCCTGAGAGCTTTTTCTCCATGTTGGAGATAGTGCGGCAGACAGAGGCCCTCTGTACGGAGGACTTCACCATCGGCGAGCTGCGTCACGTCCTTGCGACGCAGAGGAACAGTTCTGTGCCTGGCAATGACGGCATCACGTACCAGGTGCTGCGAAACCTCGACGAAAGCCAACTTCCTGGCCTGCTCGAGGGATACAACAGCATCTGGCGCTCGAATGTGTTCCGGCGACGTGAAAGGAGGCGATCGTCGTTCCGGTGCGCAAGAAGGGCAAGCCCGCGTCAGAGCCAACCTCCTACAGGCCAATTTCGCTTACGTCAGCTGCTGGGAAAGTGATGGAAGCCATGGCTCTCAAGCGTCTCGAGTGGATAGCTGCGGCCCTCAACTTCCTGCCGGACGTCCAGAGCGGCTTTCGCTGCCACCGATGAACCGCGGATTGCATCTCCGACGTTGTCACCACGCTGGAGGATGCAAAGCTCCATGGTGAAGCCGGATATTCGGTTCTCCTCGAGATCAAGAGTGCCTTCGATCACCTGCCTCATGCGGCCGTTTCGGACGCTCCACGTGCAATGGGTGTGTGTGGCAGGCTTCTCGGTACGTCGAGGAGTTCCTCGGGTGCAGAACATTCCGTGTCCGCATTGTTGGCGACCTCAGCGTGCCTCGCCCGTCCACTGCTGGTGTGCCGCAGGGCAGTATCTTGGGCCCCATGCAGGCGGGTAGAATGAACTAGAAGGACGTTATCTGATTGCTGGATAAAGTGAAGGGACGAGTGAAAATAAACCCTTCACTGCAAAGTACGAATCCTCAACCTCACTAATAAAGAAAAAAAATAAATCTAGTTTTTGGTTCATTAAGTATTACGGCTTGGTGGCGATGAATATTCATTCACCGATCCATCCATCCGTGAGCCCCCGCCAGATCTAAAGGGCGCGGCCGGATACAACCATCCATCCATCCTCAGACTCTGCCCATGCGCGCTGCGACAAACGTCGCCACTATAAACGCACCGGCCATAATTAGGTAGTGCAGTGAGAGCCGTCCACAAGCGAACATATTGTCACAGGGTCGTGACGTCGACAAAAGAAACCGACATTAGGATGGAGGTTAAACTGTTTATTTGGGTAAACTTATGCCCAGTAAAGGGAAAGTCGGATAGCAGTAGCAGACCTGCACTGATAACGGTGAACGAATCGTCAGTCGTCGATCAACTGACAAGTGGCGAAGCGCGTCGGCATTTATACACTTGCCGTCGAATGTCTTAGCTTTATCGCTAGCGTTGACGTAGGCTCCAGAATAATCTGTCCAGTTCACGTAGTGCGCGTGATCTCATCAAAATGATCTACTGCAGTCCTGAAGGTTCTCGAATGCTGCAAGCGTGGCTGGCGCTGAGAATTACGTATTGTTTTGGGGCGACAACAAATCTTGAGAACAAGAACGTGGCAATATGCATAGGCCCTCTTCTTTCGTTGGCCTTGAGGCGTGATTTTGTGCAAATCACGGGCCTGGCAAGCATCTTCCTTCAATTCAATCACATGTCGGAAAAAACAGTGCTCATCAAAACGAACTGCGGTACAATGCAAAAAATGTTTCAGATATTCTGGTTTACTGCAACTGGCAGTTTAAATGTAAGCGAGCGTCAGATAGCGTCGACTCCAAGGCAAGCACTCCGACGTGCTTCCGATAGCATCTAAAGCGTTAAACTGCGATAAATTTATGATACCAAAACGATCAAGTGCATACATGAGCAATATATCTTACGATCGGTGTTACTAAGCTCGCTTCATCCGGCAAAAATGACCCTGACATCTTTCGTCTGCGCAGTTTCATTCCCTATCGATCTCTCACTTCCTATACGTTGAACAGTTGCTGGAATATTGTGTTGATCGACGCATTCACTTTGTATACTGCAAAGAGGGTACTATCGGCATCATATGAAACCCGAACAGTGGAGCGCATGTTTCAAGCGATAGAAAGAGTATAGTGTTGGCCGTCCAGTCATTACCATTGACAGGCGGGCATAACCGGTTTGGCAGCACTGCGCGATCCCCATGCAGTGCGTTATTCCTGTTTCTGGTCTAGTTTTTGTATGGTGGTAACGGTGGCCATCGTGGGCGTGCCAAGCACTTTTGATTGCATTACTCGCAATTCCTTGCTTTTACTTCAGCATCGCAGTGCAATCGGTGACTTGGTACGATAACACGAAAATGGAAATGGAATCGGTTTGCGGTTGATTTTCAAACGATCGTCGTATCTCGTTCGCCAGCGCTGCTTCACCTGCACACTTCTTTCAGAGACCTACCCGAAAACGTATCACATTAACTGTAAATGCCGAGCATTTGTTCGGAAGAGACAGCGCGAAACTTTTAGATGCGGAAGCATCTTATACTCGCGCCTTGTAGTGCGCCGTCTGCGCCGTCCGCACCGCTTCTCGAACATTCAACAGCTGACGCGCGCGCATGCACCGTCGCCCACCATCTGTGCCGCGCGCGCTTCTCCTTCGAGAACATTCCACAGCTGACAGCGCATGCGCCGTCGCGCCGTCGCCATCTGTGCCGCGCGCGCGCTTCTCCTTCGAGAACATTCGACAGCTGACAGCGCATGCGCCGTCGCGCTGTATATATACTCAAGGTCGGCGCTCGCTCGCTCAGTTGCCGCTCGTCCGTTGGTTTGTACGGCACGTCGACGTCCGAAGTCGCCGTGAAATGAATGCCAACGAATCCACAAACACAATGATCGACGTCCCTTCGACCAGCGCCGCCCTTTCGCATACGTGTGTACGTGTTCACTCATTTAACACCCCCTCCTACAACCACGTTGACCAATTTAGCCATCGACCCAAGTAAGTCGCAATTTAACACCCCATTTCACAACCACGTTAACCAATTTAGCCATCGACCCAAGTAAGTCGCACTTTAACACCCCGTTAACCAATTATATGCTCCGCATCCTCCTCAGTGTTCCCCCGAGGGAAGCTGCGGGCAATTTTTTGCTTTACCGGCACCAAGTGAAACAGCGTGAAATCGCAAGCATTATGAACCGTCTTTTGTCTACTATAAATAGAATCAGCCAGGAACTCCTTGATAATGAACTCCGTGATGACAAACCATGCTACAACACTCGCCTTTGGCTGCAATAGCTTAACCTCTGCTTTTTTTGTTCCTTTCAAATCTCATACCTGGAAGAAAAGCAGAAATATTTCACTACAGGGGGATCGGGCAGTGCTGCCACACCGGATGTCGATGATATATGGTGTTTTTTGGCGCAAGGGCTATTCTATAGCCAAAGAGCGCCACTTCATGGGACAAGGAATGTGGACAATGATTGTGATTAGCGGCTGTTTAAGGATAACAAAATTCCTCGTGGTAAGGCGGGTAAAAACATACAAGTAATAAAATCATGACCATGCCCTGAAAGGTGTGTGTGGTGCGAATAGATGACAAAAGTTGGTGATAATAAAAACGATGGTGGACATGTAGGGCATTAGCACAAGTGCCTCACTCGTTCATACCCTTGCGTCCAAGGGCCGCGAGGCAAGTGCTTTGTTGTGTAGCCACCGCAGCGAAAACCTCTCTGGAGAAGTCGTGCTACGGAATGCCCGGGTATATGATATGAAAATCATGAATTTCTTTTAAAAACGCTAACAATGATTTATGACTAAAAAGCGGTTCCCTACCAACGAACATTGCAGGGTGTAAAGGTATATGTTCTTGGTAGGGTAATGGAAAATGCTGTTTTCTTAGAGTTTCTAAGTGTTTGCACTGAATTAACATGTGAAGGACTGTTAATGCTTCACCACATCTGTCACGCAATGGTGGATCGCCACCGGACAAAAGATATGTGTGTGTCGTGTATGTGTGTCCTATCCTGAGTCTCGTTAGTATTATCTCTGTATGACGCGATTTCGATACGGGTAGCCAATGACCAAGGTGTGGCTTAATAACGTGTAGTTTGTTTTGTGTGTGTGTATCCCACTTGCTCTGCCAGTATACCTGAGGTTTCGTTTGAGAGACGGCTTAAGATCATGGGCCGGGATCGATATGGGTGTAGGGGCAGTGCTTTTATGGACGTATGCAGTGAGCTGATCCGCCCTCACGTGGCCTTGAACCTCATGGTGCCCTGGCACCCAGCACACCACAACATGTTGTTTGAGTGTGTAGAGTGTGCATAAAATGGAGTAAAGTGAGACAGGGACCGGGTTTTTTGTGTTTTTAAGAGTGTGCACAGCCGTTATTACACTGAAGGAGTCCGTATAAATTACTGCTTTTTGTATTGGTAATTGCTTGATGTGTTTTGCCGCCACAAGTATCGCATAAGCTTCCGCTGTGAAGATACTTGTGCCTGGATGTAGAGGGTCAGAATTTGAAAAGGATGGGCTGACAGCAGCGTAGGACGCAGAGGAGTTAAATTTGGAGGCATCTGTAAAGAACTCAGGGCGTGTGTATTTGTGTTGAAGTTCCAGGAAGTATGTTCGGATGTGGGCAATAGGCGCATGTTTTGTAACTTCTAGAAAAGACACCTCGCAGTCTATAGCCTGCCATCGCCACGGTGGCGGGTATGCTACAGGAGCCATTAAACTGTGTTCAAGTGAGACTCTAGTTTCTTCAGCTAGACTCTTCAGGCGAACTGAAAAGGGCTGCCTCATCGAAGGCCTGCTTTGAAACAGAATTGAGCTCGACAAATCATTAATAGTAGAGTATGAGGGGTGCTTCTTGTCTGCTTTCACCTTAAGGAAATAAACAAAGGACATGTAAGTTCTCTGCAGATGAAGCGACCACTCATTTGACTCAACATAAAGGCTTTCTACGGGGCTGGTGCGAAAAGCACCCGTAGAAAGGCCGATGCCTAGATGGTGCACGGGGTCCAGCATCTTCAAAGCACTTTGATTCGCAGACTGACAAACAACGGCCCCATAATCTAAGCGGATGCGAATGAGGCTTCTATATAGCTTCATGAGACATTGCCTGTCACTACTACACCTAGTACGTGACAACACGTTTAAAACAATCATGGCTTTTAAACATTTTGTTTTAGATCCTTGATGTGCCATACGAAGGTCAACTTGTTGTCCAAGATTGATCCTAAGAATTTATGCTCCGTATTAAAAGACAGACGTTGACCGTTCAGTTCAATGTCGTGTTCTGAGTGCATGCCTCTCTTTCGGGAGAACAAGACATAAGTGCTTTTTTGTGCGTTCAGTCGGAATCCGTTTTCCTCTGCCCATTTGGAGACCTTGTTTAAACCTAACATAACCTGCCGCTCACACATTGCCAGATTGCAAGATCTAAAACCAAGCTGGATGTCATCGACATATGTACAATAAAACATATTGCGAGGAATGGACAAGCGCAAAGAATTCATTTTGATTAGAAAAAGTGTGCAGCTAAGTACAGCACCTTGTGGCACGCCTGTTTCCTGAACAAATAATTGGGAAAGAACCACGCCCATTCGGACACGGAATGTCCGGTTTGATAGGTAATTTTCGATTATGTGAAACATTCTTCCGCGCACGCCAAAGTGGAACAGGTCTCTTAGAATTCCAAAACGTCATGCTGTATCATAAGTCTTTTCGATATCGAAGAATACAGAGAGAAAATATTGTTTATGGGCGAAGGCGTCCCTGATCTGTGCCTCGATACGAACAAGGTGGTCTGTGGTGGATCTACTTTTTCGAAAACTGTACTGAAATGGGTCGAGCAAATTGCTTGTTTCAAGGATATGTACAAGTCGGCGGTTTATCATTTTTTTCGAAGACTTTGCACAAGCAGCTTGTAAGTGCAATAGGCCTATAACTCGAAGGCAAAGAAGGGTCCTTGCCCTCTTTCAAAATGGGAATAATAATAGCCTCTTTCCAGGAGGTAGGAATAGTGCCAGAAAACCAGATAGCATTGTACAACCAAAGTAAGGTTTTTCGTGTTTTGATTGGTAGGTTTTTTTAACATTTCATACACCATATGGTCAGAACCTGGGGCAGAAGTACTGCAGGAGTTTAGAGACGTTCGCAGCTCAGCTAGACTGAAAGCTTGGTTATATGCCTCGTATCTAGTGCATTTGTGTTCGAGTTTCTGGTTTTCTATTCTTGTTTTGTATTTTTGGAAAGTGTCAGTATAGCGGGATGAGCTGGACACCTGTTCTAAGTGTGCACCGAGGAAGTTTTCCTGATCTTCCATGGTATCACCCTGAGTGTTTACGAGTGGAAGTGTGTGTACTTGTTTTCCTGGTACCCTACCGACCATGTTCCAGACTTTAGCCTCTTGTGTGTATGAATTGATCCCTGACAAAACTTCTGCTAGCTTTCTTTTCTGGCCTGCCGATGCGTTCTCCTGCCTTGAGACTTTATTTTCTTGAAGGTGTCAAGATTTTCGGCTGTCGGTGAGTTCCAAAGCAGCCTTCAAGCTATGTTTTGCTGCTTGCGCGCGTTTCGGCATTCAGAGTTCCACCATGGCACACGCCGTTTTCCAGGGTGTCCATTTGTTTGTGGGATGCATTTTGTTGCAGCATCAATCAAATACGCTGTGAAGTAGTTGACAGCAACATCAATGTTCAAAGTACATATGTCATTGCAACCTAGACGAGCGATGGTATAAAACTGTTCCCAGTCGGCTCTATTTATGAGCCACTTGGGAACACGCGGTGGGCACTCAGTTACTGTAGTTGTGCTCAAGACTACGGGAAAGTGGTCACTTCCGTACAAATTACTGACAACTTTCCACTGGAGTAGAGGCACAAGAGATGGAGATACTATGCTTAGGTCTGTGGAGGAGTAGGTGTTATTAGCGAGATTATAATAGGTTGGTTCTTTTCTATTTAGGAGACACGCGCTCGACGAGAGAAGGAATTGTTCGATCAGTCGACCTCGCGCGTCAAACCAAGAGTCACCCCATAGCCTGCTATGCGCATTAAAGTCTCCAAGAAGAACATGAGGCTCCTGAAGTTCATCGATTAGAGAGTGTAAATCCCGTTTTTGCAGCTGATAGCTAGGAAGAATGTAAATAGAGCAGATTGTGATCAGTTTATCAAAAAGAACTGCTCGAGCAGCCACTGCCTGAAGGGATGTTTGGAGTTGTAATGGTGTGCATGCAATTCCTTGATTCACTATAATGTCAACACCTCCGGATAATGTCATGGCATCAACATGGTCCTTTCAGAAAATAACGTATTTACGAAGAAAATTTGTGTTTTTTGAATTAAGGCGTGTTTCTTGTACACACAGCACTTTTGGTGAGTGTTCGTGTAAGAGTTCTTGGATGTCGTCAAGGTTTTTGAGAAGGCCCCTGACGTTCCATTGTATAATTTGAGTGTTCATGGTGAATGCAAAATAGTTCTGTGTGTATGAAAAGGAGTTGGAGTTCACTTAACATTGCCGTCACCAGGCCCTGTTTATCTGCTTTTTTGTTTTCTTGGCGCGCTCCAAGGAGCCACGCCGCTCTTTCGGCACCAAGGGTACCGACGTATCCATTGCCTCCTCGGAGGCACTGGATGCCCGCACGTGCGGCCTGTTAGTTCAAAGTTCGGGCCTCGCCTGGTGAGGTGAGGCCTTGAGACCCGAGGACTCTGGAGTCTCCGGCCTCAGTTTGGGAGTAGGCGGTGTAGCCTGGGCTACAGCCGCAGTGGGGGCAGGTGCCACAACCACCGGCTCGGTATGCGCGGGCCGAAGGAGTGGAGAGGGCTGGTGCGGCGGTGCCCCCTGACGCGCCGCATCAGCGTATGTAGGTCCATATAATGGATCGACTCTTCGCCGTGCTTCCTTAAATGTAATGTTCTCCTTCACCTTCAACGTAATTATTTATTTTTCTTTTTTCCAGTATGTGCAGGAGCGTGAATATGCGGCATGGTTTCCTTCGCAGTTTACACAGTGTGGCGGTTGTTTGCAGTTCTCAGACACGTGGCCTAGGACTCCACATTGTGCACAAGTCTTGCGACCACGACAGGTTTTAGAGCCATGGCCATACCTCTGGCATTGGAAGCAACGACGAGGATTTGGTATGTACGACCTGATAGATGTCTTTGTGTACCCTGTTTGAATAGATTCCGGTAGTTTACTGGATGCAAACGTGAGTATTAAGTGTTTTGTTGGTGTTTCCTTATTATCTCTTCTGATCATGATTCTCTGTACATTAATGGCATTTTGGCTCTTCCACCCCTCCAAAAGTTCAGTCTCAGTCAAGTCAGGTAAGTCCATGTCAGATACCACTCCGCGAGTTGTGTTCATTGATCTATGTAGTGTTATGTTTATTGGTATGTCACCGAAATCTGAAAGACGATCTAGCTTTCTAAATTGTTTTTTGTCATGGACTTCGAGGAGAAGGGCTCCACTAGCCATTTTGGTTACCTTGTATCCTGTGCCAAGATTTTCGGTAAGACATCTAGAAACTAGGAAAGGAGAGACTGTCCTGGCTTGCTTTTCAGTTTTTTCACAGTGGATAACATGAAAGTGAGGATATGTTTCTTTTGGCTGGTTGAAAAAATTGCGGGGCCTGTCTTGCGGGAAAAATTGCGGAAGAAAGTGCGGGCCTGTCTGTGCCAGTGACTGGTCGACGGCACGCACAATGCACTGATAAGGCTTGTGCCACGCGCTCCGCTGTTCGCGTTTCGTTTGATCCCGATAGTACATGCGTGTTCACTTTCACAGTGAACAACGAAAGGCAAAACCGAGGCCTCCAAGATAGCGCCGGCAATTTTGGAGACAAAAGAGAAAAAAAAGCCTGATTGTGGTAGGTATTATTTTGCGATATGACTGTGTGGCGTACATGCCCATGATTTCTGGTTAAAGCCGCCACTTAGATCCTTCAAAGTCCTACATGTGTAATGCTGTGTGGTGGCGAAACTTCAAATTATCAGTGGTCGTGGCGTGGGCGATGTTTATTGTGCGCACCGCGGTCACAAGCTCTGTTAAGCACCTTTATCAAAGTTGCCATGATTATCCGTCAAGGCAACTCAAAACAACAAAAGGAGACCTACCTTACCAGAATTTCTCAGGGGAACGACTGTGGAGAACGCGAGTATTTCGCTTGCCCAACACGTTCGCAATGACCCGTGTCCAGCGCTTTCCGTTCTTCTTCGCGAAACCTGCTGAAATCAGTAAAACTGAAGTCGTTTACGTCCGTGGCAATTCACAGCGCAACACTAGCGTCAACTGCGATCTTTTTCCATAGAGCGCGGAGCTGTTGCGTCTGCTATTGTTATCGCCGTTGTTCTGGTGAGTGAACCAGCGAACACTTCATGGTGATTCGTTACACAACCGGCTAGAGGAGAAAAATTCTCAGCTCTTTTCTTAAGTGTTCAATGCGCGAATGCACATAATATTTTGCTCAATCGTTCATTCGTACGCTGTACTAGCACTTGGCTGCGTAGCAAACTGTGCATGGGAGTCAAGCTCTGCACTACTGAAGACTGTGTCGACAGGTGACGCTGCGTGTCCGCAAAACTTCAGAGTCTGACGTCTATGGTCGAACAGGCAGCCGCACTGCAGGCGAAGCTTTCATGTGGCGAGGAAAAAAATGATTTGGCGCTTTTAAATACCTTCGCGCCCATTTGAAACTGTTGGGCCAAGGTGTTCGAGAGGCCAAATCAATGCTTGGACGTAATATTTTCTCAAATGGACTTTTTTCTGTAGATTTGCATCTTACATAGTCATCATCATCATCATCATCATCAGCCTGACTACGTTCACTGCAGGACAAAGACATTTTCTATATTCCACCAGTCAACTCGGTCTGCTGCCAATTTACACCCGGAAACTTCGTCATCTCATCTGCCCACCTAACCTTCTGTCTCCCCCTAACCCACTTGCCTTCTCTTAGAATCTAGTTAGTTACCCTAAATGACCAGCGGTTATCCTGTCTACGCGCTACATGCCCAGCCCATGTCCATTTCCTCTTCTTGATTTCAACTATGATATTATTAACCCCCTGCTGATAATGACGATGATAATGATGATATCTTTAAGCCCCATTTGATACCTAATCCACTCTGCTCTCTTCTTGTTTCTTAAGGTTACACCTACCATTTTTCTTTCCATTGCTTGCTTCGTCGTCCTCAACTTAAGCTGTACACTCTTTGTAAGTCTCCAGGTTTCTGCTCCGTAGCTAAGTACCGGCGAGATACAGCTGTTATATACCTTCCTCTTGAGTGATAGAGGCAATCTACCTGTCATAACTTGAGAGTGCTTGCCGAATGTGGTCTACCCCATTCTTATTTTTCGAGTTACATCAAACTCGTGGTTTGGCTCCGTGGTCATTACCTGCCCTAAGTAGGCATAGTCTTTTACAATTTGAAGTGCGTTATTGCCTAACAACTCAGTCAGTGGTTTCTAAAAAGGCTTTACAAATCTCCAATCACACTTCGGATTTTCAGTAAATAACAAATCCGGAAATCAAACGCAGGCAGCAAGTTAGCTAAAAGACAACTAAAAATAACCTGTGTGCCTAAAGGCTATGATTCGTAGGCGTTGGATTCCTTTCTTTTTTTTTGACCCGCCTTTAATATACTACTCTCAGCCCAACTTGCTAAGGAGAATCTTGAAAGAGCGATTAGCAACACCGAGTTATTTTCTTGAGCATTCCAAATTTTGCAGCCAAATACAATTAGGCACAGTGAAGTAAAAAAGAATACCAACGTGGCAACTGTCATTTACCAATATAAGTGTAAACGCGTGCGCAACAACATTTCCGCGTAGTCCGAAGGAACACGCTTATCATACTACACCAATCGAACATAACCGTCCACAGAAATCAGTTAAGACTCATGTAGCAGTATTTTTCTGCTACATTCACTGCATGCAAACTTACTGACGCATTGCCACTGATGCATGTATTTTTTTTAAAGTGAAATCTCAAAAGCGATACTATCACATAACATCCTTCTTTGGTTTAAAAGCCGGTTCAATCCAACCCGTTTCTTATCGACAATTTCACGGTGTGGTAAACCTACCCATGTTCATTATATTCTAGTGCAGCGCCGAACTGCCAGCGTTGGCCTTTTCACCTTCACTCTCTGGGCCTACCCCTTGCTGTGCTGGGCCTTGGTGGGAATTCTTTACGTAACGTGTCAAGCACCTTCGTAGAGCTCAACAGGTCAGTCTATTTGCTTTCTTCTTCTAAGCACCACACACATGTTACTGCACTTACACCATAAAGCTTGGACTTGGTTTCGACTATGCGTGTTACTTTGTGCTTACAACTCTGCATTAACTCTGCGTTAACTCTGGGTTAACTCTGCGTCTAATACTACCTAGGTTTTCAGTGCCCTAGAAGCATTCATAATCGCAAAAATAATGACAAGTCAAGAAAAAAACAAGGCGGGCTGCAGTCGTTGAGACTGTCACAAGTATATTTCCATTCTTACCAAGCTCGCCCATTTCAATGCGTCAACGGGCCATGTCCGAACGTTATGTTAGAGATTAGCAGAATGAATTGCCCGAGGTAGTAGCACGCTATTACTTTCTTCCCGAGGGACCAGCAACCAAGAAAACACAAAAAAATGCTTTGCTGAGTGAGCCTTAAACTAGGGGCATCGTGGTCACGAGTCTTCCAGTTTTGCAGGCACTGTAAGAATTGCAACAGCTAATTAGCCCTTTTTCAATAATGACCATGATCCGGTGCGATAATATAACGATGGGCGGAAAAGGCGCTTAACGGAATGAAATTATTCGCACCGAAAAAAGTGTTATGCATCGTTTTATGTCCCAAAGCCACCATATCAATATGAGAGACGCCATAGTGGAGGGCTCCGGAAATTTTGCGTGCTGAAATAAGTGCTTGGTTAGGAGACGAATGACGAGACTAAGCTCTCGCATGTTTGACCACTCCAGGCCGAGTGTAACATCGAACATGTAAAAATAGGCGTAGAAGTTCTCTGTTACGCATTCCCTTCTACTTGCGCTCTGCGATGCCTTTAACAAATGGCTGCAAATATTTATTATTCTCGTAATTCGATAAAGATGCTCGCTACAAGCAACTACCTTCGGCAGTGTGTCTAATCATATTTGTTGCCGAGCGCATCCATAAGAGACAACATACTTTGCGAAGTGCATTAGCGCCATGGCTGTACGCTAGTATTATAATAATTCTTGGGGTTCAACGTCCCACAACTGCCATTATGTTGCGAGAGGAGCCGTAACCAAGGATTTTTTAACGCAAACTTATATCTAAGCATACAGGCCCCAAGAACTTTTACTCGCGGCTGCTGTGGTCTGGATTAAATACCACGACGGGCGGGTCAGCAGCCGAGTGCTTTAGCCAATAGACTAACGGGGCGGGTTGATGATTGATATGTTTCATGTGCACAGCCTTGCTCATGCTACAGTAAAATTACTAAAGCTGGACGTGTCCTCCCTGTTCCGATCTCTGGTCCTCCATACACATCGCCGATAAGCGGGAACTTAGGAGTACGCAACTAATAATTACTTTCATGAGTGCGCACCTTTCGACTCTTCATCTGGTCGGGTGATGCTGGACGCGCCAGCCGCATTTCACTGCAGGCGAATGGTAGAGGCCCACGTAGTGTGCGATGCCAGTGATTATTAAAGAACTCGAGACAAACTTTTGGGGCCCTTTATGACGCTGCTGCTCATAATCATACTGTGGTTTTGGTACATAAAAGCGGTCTGTTGTAATAATAATAATAATAATAATAATAATAATAATAATAATAATAATAATAATAATAATAATAATAATAATAATAATAATAGTAATAGTAATATAATAATAACAACAACAATAATAATAGTAATAATAATATTCATAATAATAATTCACTATTATTCGATCATTGACTCACGCTGTTCGATCATTGACTCACAAGTGCACCATTTTTGCGCTGATTCCCAGACCATGGTAAACGAAACAATATCTCTGGCACTGTAATGCCTCTTTCCATATACGAAGATTTACTTGCGCACGAAGAACACTTTGACGGTATCCATCGAACTGTATATGTTTCTATCTAGTTAGAACGATTTGCGGAACACAACGTGCACAACGTGACATGCTTCCAGTGTACAACAAGCAAGATGTTCAGTCGGTCACGCGTGGTACATACCCGTATAAAACAGCCGATGAAATTAGCGAATGCACCGTGGGCAATTGCGTGCATTTCAAACGAGGTACGCCCACAATGAGCCTCAGAAACATAAAAATTCATTTGAATCTTAGGAGAGCAGAGGGCTGAGCAAATTCGTACATATTCATTTTGAAAGAGACACTGCACGCAAACAGGGACAGAAAGGAACCCAGGAAACCACAAACGGCTACTAACGACTAAATAAGCGCACAACGGCAGGAAACTAAAGAAGATGGAATAAAAACTAATCCGCGCATGCTTTGCAGTATTAGAACGTGGTAAACGTGCATGCGTGCTGGTTTACCTTAAGGCACTCGATATCATTTTTACGCAACGTAATGGACGGTTTGCTAACGCATGCGCTACCGCTATTATCGACATGTTATAACTCAATCATCAGACGCGTTTCTTCATTCCAAGCCTGACACATACCTGCGAATTCATCTAATTTGCGTTCGCTTCCACTCTAGGCAACATGTAAAAATAAAGAAAAACAAACTAGAAGACCGCCCCGCCGTGGTGGTCTAGTGGCAAAGGTACTCGGCTGCTGACCCGCAGGTCGCAGGTTAAAATCCCGGCTGCGGCGGCTGCATTTCCGATGGAGGCGGAAATGTTCTGGCCCGTGTGCTCAGATTTGGGTGCATGTTAAAGAACCCCAGGTGGTCTGAATTTCCGGAGCCCTCCACTACAGCGTTCCTCATAATCATAAGGTGGTTTTGGGACGTTAAACCCCAAAAATCAATCAAAAACTAGAAGACCAGCCTCCATTTTGTGGCCGTTTATGTTTCGATAAACTTTGGTTAAGGCAGCGACCCGTTTTTCCTACCTGGAAACGACCACAGCTGAATGAGAGATTATATACTACACTTGTACTGCGAAAAATTAAGATGCATGAGGTTTTACGACGAAAACCATGATATGGCTATGAGAGACGGCATACGTGAAGACTCCGACAATTTTAACCATCTGGTGTTGACATGCATTGGCATTGCACAGTTTAGGCGAGCTTCTACCATTTCGCCTTCTTCTAAAGATGACCACCATGGCCGGAAGCAAGCCCACGACCTTCAGTTCAGCAGCTAAGCACGCCAGGCACTGATCAAACAGTCACAAATTAGTCACTGATAAAAATTTTTTATCAAAATGCAGCCCAATTTCTTGTCACAGCAGTATGCGTGCAATGAACCTGTCAAAATGCAAAATTCTGCCACAGGATTTGTTATTCCTTCCTAAAATGCAGATATGTACCTAGTGCTAATGCATACTTTTTGATAATTTAATTATGTTTTATTAATCACCAGATCACATTTGTTTCGGTTCGTTGCACAGGCCAAAGTTCTGTTATGGCCTGTGCAATATAGTAAAACTTTCAACTACAAAAAATTTACAGAAAAAAGACTTGCTTCAAAATGTTCACATGTGCCTAAATATGCGGGTTTTATTTCAGACTGAGTATCTCGATTGATTATTGTTGTTTTTTTTTATTTTTTGTCACTTGGCATCATACCCTAAATTGACACTAAAGGCCAATAAAGTCGATCTTGATTCCTGAAATAGCCGTTCAGAAACTTAGTACTGCTACTTTTGTGCTATGTACATGGTTATTTGGGAATAAAATCGCGTTTTAGTGGTTCGCGTTGCATTCGTACGCTTCAAGTTACCCGCCTCAAAGTGGAAACGTTCACGTCACTGCTGTCGTGCACCACGTTGCCCGGCTTTACTGCGTGGCACCCGACACTAATTGCACCAGATCGATAGTAGCGGGAGCCACAGCCGCAGCAACGGGCATTAAATAATTTGCTGTCATAACCTGTGAAATGGCAGGCGTGGTTGGTTTAACTGGGCTCCACTAGGTAGTACGACCTGTCTCTTTGTACCAGGCAAACAAGGAACTTTTGAACCACGTGCATCACTTCCCATAGCAAAGTCCAGCAGTTATTTTTTCCACAAATAAAACTGAAACTAACACGTAACATTTTATTACGTATTTTGATGCACGGAAGGTTCTTTATTTAGTGTATCTAGTTCGATTACTAGTGATTATTTGTAAGCGGTAAATCGATGTCATGGGGATCAATTGGCGAATTTCCTTCTCGTGGCGCATGTGTTCTCGTGCATTTACTCTAACTTCACGGTAAGTAGGGGACTGCTGCTGAAAATATTTTCGTTTGAGGCGTTGTCATACGTGGAGCTTTCACCCCGACATAAATTGTTATCGGCCCTTAGTGTCCATTTACACGTTGCCAAGTTTGGCTTCTCTGAATCACGAGATTCTAGGCACTCTTTGCTGCGTCGCAGATCTGACCACCTCCATGGTCAGTTGCTTCGCAGCCGCCGAGTACTAAGGGCAGCGGGTGATTTGGCGCATTGATGTGGGAGGTAGTTGCCAGATACTGCACCAGGGTTGCCAATCCTCCCCTGGTGAGTGACTGCGTCAGCGGCGGTGGTCACCAGTGAGGCAACATTCCAGGCCTCTTTTTTGCAACTGCATCATTGCGCTTACAACCGTTTTTTTTCTAAATACGGAGCTGAATTTTGTAGCACCAGGATTAAAACCATGGTGCTCTTCCACTTGCGGCTGGTACTTTAACCACTACGACATATTGACAATACAGTACACTACGCAGAGCCTAATGACGCACGCTCTGGCACCAGTGTCATCATTAGACCAGTGCCGTCATTAGGTAATTTAAGTGGGGCCTCATGACGCACGCTGTAGCACACGTGCCGTCACGTAAACACGCGTGTTCATTCACAGGAAACATTGAAATGTAGCAAGACCGAATGACGTAAGCGTGTCCTCCACAAAATATTCGTGATATATCGCGTCTCTTATGAAGATGTTGTGATTTTGGAACGCAACTTTGCAACAAGCACTAGCTTGCGATATCGAAAATGGCAGATTACGTACTGGCCTACGATCGAAACAACACCAATGATTGAAAAAGGGCGCATGTAAGTACGCATGTGGCTAGCGGACCATCGAGAACCACGTTTGTGTTCACGGTCTGGTTTCTGGTTTTACGCGTGATGAATCATTTGGTTGGTTTTCAGCGTGATGAAACCAAGACAACAAAACGGGAATCAATCGAACGATTCGCAAGTGACTTGCACTTTTTGCGGATATTTCTGGGTCTTGCATGGCATTTCCGACCATTCATTAAATATTATGCGAAGAAAACTGAATGCCTCACATAAATGACTAAGAAGGATGTGCCTTTTAAGTGGCAGCAGAGTGTGAGTCTGTTTCACAGCCTTGTGACTCATCGGATCTGGTGCTTACTCTTCAAGACTTCAAGTTTCCCTTTGAAGAAAGCACCGATGCTGCTTATTACGGCACAGACGCAGTTCTTTACCAGAAAGATACCGACTCTGTACGGAGCCGCAAATATAGTGTCGTTGGGTGCTATTCGTACGCATTTTCCAAAACACAACTGAATTACACGACTACAGAGAAGAAAGCCTTGGCAGTCCTAATGACCATACGCTATTTTAAACCTTGCCTGGATGTCAGGAGCTTCACGATTTTTTACTGATCACCAAGCCTTAACGTATATCCTTAACCTCGCCGAACCTCAAGGAAACATCGCTAGGATGGTGAGTGAACTCCAGCAGTTTACTTTCGTGGTCCGCCACAGGTCTGGGGAACATTCCAAGGATGCAGATGCGCTTCCAAGATTTTCGGTAATTTCTGATCAGGAAAATGTGAACGCAGCTTTGTTTTGGGAGGAAACTGAAGACCTCAAGTTCCACAACAGAAAGTTTACAGTCCCAGAAACAACGGTGCACCTAAGTTTGGAACTCTATCACGACTCCCCGCACTAAGGTGGACATGGCGGCTTTTGGAGGACATATTACAAGATTACAGTGGAAACACAAGAAAGAGGACGCTTAACGGTATGTTCAATCTTGTCATCAATCTCAAGTGGACAAAGCCAAGTACCTTCAGTGAACGGACGAAATGGTTTTCCCTCGTACCATTTGAAGTCATTCATCTGGATTTTGCAGAGCTAAAGAAGAAGGCTGTCGTAGTAAGAAACACTCAGTCTTTCCAAGTGGCAATAGGCCACTGCATAAGAATTGTAGCTGCACTGCCGGGAAGGGAAGATGCAAATAGTTTGATTGCTCTTTTGAGCCGGGAGATGTTCAAAAATACGAAAGTAGTAATATAACCTAACGGACCAGCGTTTTTCAGTCAGCGATTGCAAGATTGCACGAAGTAACGAGGAGTTGTACTGCGACGCTGCGCTCCATACCATCCTGGAGAAAATAGCCTGGCTGAAAGAATCATTCGGTAATTTGAGCAGTTCGTTTCAATGTAGCCAGGTTTCAGGGCGAATAAAAGGGCTGCTTGTAGGCAGCATTGCTCATCACAATCGGTCGCACACTGCGAGCATCGGCTCTAGCCTATATTTTGCAGTTTTCGAAAAGCTACCCGCGCTTCCTGCTGATCAAGAACTTTGCATTGCTGAGCACCTGCAATTGTGCGAAAAACTAAAAACTTTGGAAGCCTACCAGGGATACCGGGAAAATATGAAGAGAAACTTCGACTGCCACCACAACAGGCGGTTACCTCAGATGCAACTGAACGATCTGGTGCTCGTCAAGAAAAGCCTTCCCGGCTCAAAGCAGGTGTACATGGGACCTTATCGGGTGCTGCAGATTGCAGTTCAACATGACGTTATCAAAAGGGCAGGTTACACCAATGATGACGTGTGCTAGAGTTTTCTATGATTAGAATTGTCTTCATGTGTCACCCCAGGAGGGATGAGTCTTCAAACAGGGGGAGTGTACGTTGCAGGCAGGGCTGGAGGGAGACGAAGAGGAAGACAGTGTTCAAAATAACGAGTATGGCTGGCACCCCAGGTCATCGTGATTGCGTATAGTTACATGTATGATCGCCCTATAGGATGATAGCCCTACATGCTGACTTAAATTGAGTTTATTGCTCCTGCTTACAACAGAAAATAAGCAGAAGCTAAAGGCCGTGTGGCCTGACAAAAGCTTCTGCTCCTGCAACAACTCGCCATGCAGGCCATATACGTAGTACACAAATCAATACAAATATATACTGTACTACAGAATAAACAGGACTACTCACCACTAAGAAAGCCACATGTACACATAAAAAAGTTGAAAAATGCGACAGTCAATGAATGAAAAGTAGTGTGTACAGGAACACTTGAAACATTCAACATAAATAAAAGACGTTTTGCCGTAGGCAAGTAAAATCTACAATGAAGCCAAAGGAATCAACAATATATAACCTAGTTTTGTCAAACAAACTTAAGATTGTGTGAATTTAGAAATGCTTTGAACGATTTATTGAACCGTTCCATAATCGTCTATTAGGTAGTGAAGGTGCTTGATAACTGTGCAACGGTTTCACGTAGTTCATTCCTATTTGGAGTGTTTTCAAATGATGTTGAAACTCTACGCTGGGATTAGTGAGCACCTTTAGTTCCAATGTGTTCTACTTGTTTGAAGTGTTGCATTAACTTGCAGTAGTATACCTGAGGGGCTTTTCGCATAGAGTACTTCATAAACGAAGGCTTCCCCCTAAAGTTTTGTTAATGTTCACAATAATCCTCAAATGCACGTATGACTCTTTTTTGCAGTACTATCAGCTAGTAATTTCTTTGCGTGGCAGTACCCGTAATATCATACCATAGGTTAATCTAGAGTGAAATAGGGTATAGTATAATGAGATTTTCCACCAAGAAGGAACAAGGGTACTCAAAACCAGGGGATCCTTAAGCTTCGCCTTTAGAAGTTGAACGCGATCGCGTCATCCTCTTCGTAATGCGTACTTCAAATACTTAGTGCATGAAACTTTTTTTCGATTTCGGTATGCACCCACTATGTGGCCTTAAGGAACTAGGAGCAAAAGCGTGTGTGCCTTTTGTAGTGGGGTACAGGCTTTCCACCACGAGCCATTATGATATGTACATATTCTGACGCCTGTTGGCAATGAATGCATGACCATGCACTATCACTTCAATATGTCAAGTTGCAGTGTGTAGCATATATACACGACGTACACGTGTTTTAAGCATATGAAAGCTACTTTCACTGCAAATGCAAGCAGAGCTTCTTTCACTATTTACAGAATGCATTGAAGAAAAAAAAGCAGAGGCATGGTCGTGTGGTAAAACATCCGCTTGTCATGCAATTTACCTAGGTTCAATCTCCACTGTGCTCGTGGTTTTTAAAGTTGATAGTCTTTCTTGGTGACCTTCGACGCAAAAATTTTGGTCTGTCTGTCTCTCTGTCTGTTTGTCTGTACTCTTAATGGCACCGGGTACTTCAAACGGCCGACCCCGTCTGCAGCGCCCACCAATGTTGCTCAAGATTTAGCGTGCATACCTGTGCTCTAGCCCATATTTTGCGCAAGGCCGGGGCACCATAACACGTATATATTCTGCATGTGCATCTTTAACTAGAAAAGTCATACATGAGTGATTTTAAGGAAAATAGCGCTTATCACGCTGCGCTATGTCCCACGTTTTACGTGCCTTGATGCGCTCGTTCTTTTCCGCTGCACGGTCGAGGCACTCTAACGCAGCGCCTCCAAAATACCATTCACGGATTTTCTTGGGCAGAACATCAAATAAATTGCTCACTCTCTCTATGACGACATTTGCAGATTACATGCAGATACGGGGCCAATATTTGTTTATCATTTATTCTTTCTTTGCAAAGCTCTAGATTATTTGGTCATGCATAAGATGATAATTTTTCGGTCACAACCAACGACACCGACGTCAAAACCAATGCCAACACCGGCATTTCTGCGACACGAACATTTTAACGCTATTGCGTTATTATACACAAGCAAACAACTGTTTTACCTACTCAATTCTGTTGCAATTTTATAGACGTGCATGTCCCAAACCAAATCTTTCTGAGGACACACACCAGAACAGTTTTCCCTTTTTAAGGTATATATTACTCTATTTTCAAAAAAATAGTTGAGTTGCAGTTTCGCGCTTTATTAGTCGGGGCAAAGATGAAATATTTTCTTCTGGAGGTGTTCATTAGTAACGTATTCCGTCGAAATCAAGAAAAGTGTCGCTTCATGTAGTTAATCTTTAACTGCAGATGTGTTATAGTGGCAGTTCTAAAGACAATATTGCTGTTTTCTGCATATATAACTGATTCTGGAGATTCAGTAACATTACAGAAATAATAATATAATTCATAAACGATAGAGCTTTAAGTATGAAATCTTTTGATACATCTGTAGTTACGTTTGCGTAAAATGTAACGTCGTTATTTATCCTGACATACTGGTAACGGTTTGTTAGGTAATGACTTGAGAGGTCGACTTTGTTGTGAAGTACACCAGATTTTTTTCTGATCAGCGAGTTAACAATTTATGTTAGACTGAGTCAAATGGTTTTCTGAGATATATAAATAGGTTTCACGTATGCAATAAATTGTCAATATTGGCTAATATTTCCCACTTCATATTAACAAGACTGGCTTCACAGGATTCATTTTTTTTGTTTTGGAAAGCATAGTGCATGACACTGATTACAATATACATGCTCGAAAATTCTGAAGGCTGATATTTAAGGCAATCTCAAAAATGTTTAATAAGACTGGTAATACCGAGATCAGTGGTTAATTTGTCAATAATCGTTTATCGAATCCTTTGTAGATGGGGTCTAAGAAGCTATTTTCAGAAGAGCGGCAAATATATCGCACTCAGCCATTCTGTTTATATTGTGAACAAAAAACATGCGCAATAATATACGCAATATGTTTCATTAGTACTGGTTTAACACCGTCATGACCAGAAGAAACATTGTACCTAACTTCAAGGCGTTGCTGTATAGCTTCTGTAGAGGTAACAGGTGCGAGTATTACCAAGTTTTAGAGGCTGAAGTTGGTCACGATAGGTAAGGTCGGGTGTTCCTCCTCAACAGGATACTAAAGCTAGTAACAAAATATTCGTTGAGAGCTGCTACTGCTTCTCTAGCAGTAAACACACCGGTGGCTGTCTTTAGGTTTATACCAGTGCTCTGTCTTTCGATGGTAGTAAGGTCTCTGACTTCGTTCGAAACTTTTTGGGGTTATTCTTTATTTTATCAAACGGGTATTGTTATTCGTAGTGCTTCATTTTTGCGTGTTTTAGTTCAGAGTTGACCTTATTTCAAAATTGTGGCAAGTTTCTAAACATACGAACACTACGGCATTTTAGAAACAGGTGATAGAATTTACTCTTCCTTTTGATTTTTACCATCATCTTCATCGTTAGCCTGACTACGTCCACTGCATAGAAAAGACCTCTCCCGTGATCCACGAATCGACCCGGTCTCGTGCGTTGTGTTGCTACGTTGTACCTGCGAACGTTTTATCATCATCGGCCCGCCTAACTTTATGCTTCCCTTTCTTGCGTTTACCTTCTGTATGAATGCAGTCAGTTACCCTCAATGACCATCGGTTATCCTGCTTACTTGCTACGTGTCTGGTCCATGTCCAGGTCTTGATTTCAGCCATCATGTACTTTATTCTGGTTTCTTTCCTGACCTCGGTTTCTACTGACTCCCGATCGAAGACAACCGCTATATTTACAAAAAGATTATTTACTACTACAAAAGCCCAACAAAATAGGATACAGCCTCAAAAACAGTGCCAGTCTATTCTTGAGCAGTTAGACACTTTTCGCGTTTACCTTTCATGCACTCCAACCGCCTCCGACGTATCATCTCATATAGGTAGCTGATTAGCTCGCAAAACAGGAACGCCCATCTCGTCAGTTGACAGAAAATGTCAAAGAGTGCCACCACTGGAAACTGCTACATTGGGCAAGCTTTGAAGCCAACATTGTAAAAGTTGAGCGAGACATGAAGAAGTTAGGATATAATAAATGCGTAAGAAGGTGGGTTATCCATGGCACTAAGCCAGCCTAAGCTCGAAAAGTCGGGAGATCGAAACAGCGCCAATTTTAGTTTTTTTTTAAATGAGTGTATGGACTTTCAAAGAGGTAAAAAAAGACCAGGCGAGCTACGAGTCATGTGTAGTCGAGAGCTGCTCGGCTGCCTGGTGGTATTTTACAATGCTAAAAACGTGCTAGGGAACCCCTGAGTAGCGCAGCAGTCCAGCGCTCAATGACAAAATTCAGTTCAAATGCAGATGACGGACTAATCCGAATCGTACAATTACTTGAATCCCGTGATAAAGGAAACGTTCAAAAGAAAAAAAAAGAAAAGGTCTGGGGTGTGGCCTCACTGGCGACCACCTGCCGGTAACGCGCTTCCTCACCAAAGCTGGATTGGCCTCCCTTGTGCAGTACTTAGCCGCTACTGCCCTTGACTACAAAAACTAGTTGAAGGCGGTGGTGAGGCCTGTGACGCGGTGGTGGATGCCAAGAATCTCTGGGTCTGGACAGGCCGCCATTGGAACCTGAACTTAGCTACTTACAACGCGAGGAAGCTAGCTAATGGGACTAGTCTAGCTATGCTATTCAAAGTAGGAGGTGTGAAATTTAATATAGCAGGGCTCAGTGAAGTCAGGAGGACATGTGACACTTATACAGAGCTGAAGAACGAATACGTCCTATGCTACTGTAGATTAGTTGACAGAAAAGAACTAGGAGAGGGTTTTCTTATACACTAGAATATCGCTGGTAACAGAGAGAAATCCTATACCATCAGTAAGAGGGTGGCAAGTTTAAGTAACCTTAATAAAAGGTAAAATGGGAAAGTAGTGCAGGCCTACGCGCCTACATCAAGACATGATGATCATTTGGTTGAATGCTTTTATGAAGAAGTAGAGTGAGCCATTAATAAAGTAAAAACACAGTGTAGTAGTCTGAAGGGCAACTTCAATGCCAAAGTAGGCAAGAAACAGGACGTAGATCATGCAGTGTAAGAATGTGGCATCGGCTCCGAAAATGCCAGAGGGAAGTTATTAGTAGAGTTCACAGAACGTGATAATTTACGGATTTGGAATTTGTTCTTCAGAAGACGGGCTAACCGTAACTTGACGTGGTGAAGTTCTAATGGCGAACGTAAGCATGGAATGCACTTTATTCTGAGTTCGCATCAGGCATTTTATAGGATGTAGAAGTAGTTGGAAAGATCCGATGCATTCACTGTATACTGGTAAGAGCTCGTATTCACCGAAATGTCAAAAAATAAACGCATAAACTAATCAGAAAGATGACAATTTGGGAGCTAGCAGTGAGAGGTAAAGTACAGCAGTTCAGACCTCCACTTCAGAATAGATTTGAGGCTCTAAACGAGATTACCCGCGTTAGCGGTGACGCAATGAACAATAATATTAGTAGTATCATCAAAGAATGTCCAATGAAAGTCGGAGGTGGAGCCACCTGACAGAACACTGGCAAACTATCTTTAGAGATGAAAAATCTCATTAAGAGATGACAAACCATGAAAGCCTCAAGTACAACCAACCAAAGTGTAGCTAGTGGAAGGGAAGAAGGAAGCAACAAAAGAAAGCAGGGAGGTTAACCAGAAAGAAATCCGGTTGGCTACCCTACACTGGTGCATTAGGGAAGGGGACAAGAAATATTAGATAGAGGGAAAAGAAGAAAAAAAAGGAGAGACTAACAGTAATTTCACTGCAGCGTGTTGAACTCCGCCGCATGTCGAAGGTGTTCACACAAACCTGTTTTTCTCAAGAAACGCAGCACGGCTTTCACTACCTTGTGGGCTGCCGAAGGGTGTTCACAGAAAGAGGCCGATCATCCGGTCGCCGCATTGCGTTGGCAAGCACTTGTCTGTCTTAGGCAAATAGAAGACGGTGGCACCGCAGGGGTTCGATCATTTCATCGGTACCGCAAACTTCGCATGACGCACTTCGAGTCATTCTGATGAATGTGGCATAAACTTTCGTGAAAGCAACTCCCAGCCAAAGGCGATAAAGATACGAAGCTTTACGTCGACATCGGCCGGGTGCGGGCCGAAGTTGTAGTGAAAGGTCAAGCTCGTGCAGTCTTGTACGTCATATAATTGTTGTCTTCCACGCAGTCAGTGTGAGACTGCGGGCCAGTTGACGAATTAGCCTCACCGCGTCCGCTCGTGAAAGCAGAATAAGAACACTGTTTGTTTCTTCATGTGACGTGCGAGCAGCACGATCTGCAGAATCATTCCCGCTTATGTCACAATGCCCAGACAATCATTGCAAGACAATTGTTGTGGCCTTTTTTATAGAAAGGTGGTGGAGTTTCACTGCATGGTAAGTCAACTGGTCGTGACATCGCTGTCGATAAAATAACCACAGGTACTGTAACGCTGGTTTTGAGTCAAAAAGCACGGTCCATTTATTTGATCTTTCTTCAGAACTGATGAGTTCCAGTGCACAACGCATAGCCTCAAGTTCTGTCATCGTAGCCGTTGTCGCATGTGAAGTCATAAAACGCCGAGTTACCCCTTGTGATGATATAACCACTGCTCCACCTGAACTAGACGGCGTAGTCGAGCCATTCGCGTAAATGTGCACGTGGATTCTGAAGTTTTGTTCCGGTAGGAATAGACTCAGTTGTTTCAAGGCATGTCCGTAAGTCCGATTTCCTCAGAATTCCTGGAATCATTAAGCACACTCGCGGCTAACCCAAAATCCAAAGAGGAAGCAGTGGCTTGGATGCAGGTGCGTACGCGTCAGTAAACTATGAACGGTGCCTGCAGACAATGGCACCCTATGTTGTGCGGGGACTTTCAGCAGCGAAGCTAGCCAGGTGGTGAAAAGGGGTCTTGGCATAATGCCTTAGATGCATGCGCATTGTCTCAGTAATATTATGAGTCTTGATTGAGTGATCTTGAGGGATGGCAGTGGTTTCAGCCGTTGAAGCACTGTGGGGTAATCCAAGGCATATCTTAAGTGATTGGGCTTTAGTGCTCTAATCTGTACACAGGTTCGTGTTGCCAGCTCTAGATATTGCAGGTAAGCAGTACATAATAACCTGATAAACAGCATTCTGCACAGATGTAGCATAAATGGTATGCGCACTCCACAATTCTTTCCTGCAAGAAATTTGAACAAATTACATGTTGCGATAAGCCGCTTCTTCGGTTCACGTGTGGAGTTCACGAAAGGTTTCTATCTATCATGACTCTCAAGAGCCTGTGGCTTCTGCTGAATGATATGTGTTTCTCATTAATCGATATTCTGTAAGCAAGCATTGGTTTCCGCGTGAACGCTACCACTGCCAATTTTCCGCAGGACAGCTCTATACCTTGTTTACGAAGGTAGCATGACGTCGTTGTCACAGCCATCTGAAGGCGCGCTCGAAGCTCAGGCCTTCTCACACCTGATGTCCAAATGCAGATGTCATCAGCGTACATAGGAAGTTCTACAGTGCAAGGTAGGTGCTCCACTGGTCCAATGAGGGTTAAATTGAAAAGTGGAAGGCTTAGCACTTCTCTTTATGGAACACTTCTGCTGCTGTAATAACCACGTGTTGGGCCATTCGCGGTCATCACGTAGAACGACCTCAGCTGCAAGTAGCTGTACACCCACATATATATCTTGCCACCAAGGCCCACCGTTTACGAAGCACTAAGGATGGCTTCATTGGTGACATTGTCATAAGCTCCCTTAACGTCTAGAAACAGGGCGGCGCACAGTATCGTACAGGCTTTCTGCTGTTCAACATATCTCATCAGATCAACAACGTTGACGATTGACGAATGGCCGTGCCTGAATCTAGTCATGGATAATGGGTAGATTTCGTAATGCTCTAAATACCACTCCATTCATGCTAGGATCATTCGTTCCATTGTATTTCCCAAACAATATGCAAGTGCGATAGGACGGTATGAGTCACTATCCAAAACAGATTTACCAGCCTTTAGAATTGGAATGAGGCGACTTGACTTCCATGCTGGTGCAACCGTACCAGTCTGCCAGGAGTTGTTGTATAGGCGTAAGAGTGCCTTACGAGTTTCGTCTCTAAGATTACAAAGGGCACGATAGGTAATGCTGTCAGGTCCGGGTGCTGAAGAACGTCTGCAGAGTGTCAGTGCCACCTGTAGCTTTCATAAAAAACTGGCATTCCATACGTTCATCAAGTAAGGGCGGTGGCTTGTGAAGTGTTTCCATTCTGTATTCCGTAAAATTGGAATCACCGTCAATTCTTCTACGGAATAATTCTGTGACATCAATCTCTCTGCACTGTAGGTGAAGTGCCAGATATGTAAATGGGTGTCGCTGAGCAAAGGTTGGGCTATGACCCCGGACAGTTCGCCATATCAGTGATAGGGGCTTTCGCGGATCCAACAACTCGCAGAAGGATCTCCAAAGTCGCAAGCCAGTTTATTCATGTGCCACTGCATTTTCTTTCGTATGCCTCTAGCCAGTCTCAAATCATCCACATCCTTGCACTTTGTCTGTCGGTACCTACGTCCTGCAAGACGACGTATTGCGCAAACTTTCTCAAGCTCAATGTGGAAATTGGTGCGCTTGTGACAACTCAAAAATGAATGCATGGTATTCTACAGAACATCCTTTATCGAGTCCTCTAGGTTATAGGATGACTCGTCGGTAGAACAGTCTTCCATTAGAGTTTGAATTTCGACCAATCGGTGTATTTGAAGTGTCTTGAGGACTTGAAACAAGTCAAACCTTTTATCCGCAGGAAAGTTGGAATTTGGTCACTGCCCCGAATTTCCAGATCCGTAATCCAGTGCACTTTCCTGGTGAGTGAAAAAGCAATGTAAGGTCCAGGCAGCTGCTATAGGCTGATCCGCTTAATTATGTAGGGATTCCATTATTAGAAACGCAGAGTTCGTACTCCGAGGCTAAGGACACCCTGAAGCTTTCCCATAGAAAATGGTGGGCATTAAAGTCACTAGTGATCACCCATGGGTTTCGATTCGATGAAAGAATACCACATAAACCCTCGCAGTTAAGACGGCTTGATGGAGATAAGTATTCTCCGAGAATCATAAAAGTAACCTTATCTTTCTTCCCAGTAAGGCACACATATTAATTTTCTTCACCAGGCGAGACAGCGTGGTAAACGTAAGTGAGGTCACGGCGCATGAAAACAATAACCTTGCTGCAGTCCCAATGAGTGGAGGACATGAAGCACTCATATCTTGATAGTTTTATTGAAGCAGACAGGTTGGGTTCGTAAATCACAATGATGGGGAAATGGTTTACAAATACAAACTGTCTAAAGTCAAACATGCGCGACTTAAGTCCTCTGTCGTTCCACCGAAACACAGATCCATTCATGACTTCCACACGCATCGATGGTGCCTCGCTGGCCGTGGTTTTAGTGCAGGGTTGCAAGCACCGGACTCAGCCTGTCCAGCACTTGCAGTGTGGTATGCGCAGATGAAGTCTTCATATTGCTTAGTAGGACACGCATGGCACTTATCAACAATTGCACCAAGCTTATCACTTGATCTTCATTCATCACATCACTGTTGCGAGGGGTGGTTGAGGGTGGCGTAATTTGATGCAACTCCGAAGTAGGTTGACTTCGTGGAAGTGAGGGCCACTGTTGAGAAGGTGCGATTGCTGTCCCTTTCTTCTGTTTGGCAATATTCATCTTCAGTTCTTTAGGTGCTCGTGGGTCTGCCACTTTAATAGAGGATGGCATCTCTCTAAATGTGGAGCAGTCTTTTCGTGATGATTTTTGCCCTCGACGCCATCGTCAGTGAAGTGTAGTGGCAGCTTCCCTGTGCGTTGAATTGTCCCGCACCATACGCCTGAGTAACACGCGCTTGTCTCGCACCCGCGGGCAATATTTGGATAAGGCTTTATGAGCATCGTGGCAATTTGAACACCGTAACACGGTGGCACCACAAGCGTCTTTTGAGGGAGATTCGGCGCACAGCAGACACACAGCTTTGTTTCCTCAGACACCTTTTGCGTGTCCCACTTTGAAACGCTTTTAGCATTGCAGTGGCTTCGGTACATATGGACGTACTTAGTGGCGAACATGGCCAGCTTTGACAAACGAGGGAAGGCTGTCTCCCTCGAACACAAGCCTCAAGCAGCGTGAGTTGCCGAGTCTGTGATGTTCGTGATGCGAGTGCATTCGGTAGCTGGGTTTTTAAACTGACAGGTCATTAGCTGGGATGAAGAGATCCACATCGTAAATGGTGCCTACAGTGCCATTACAACCTGTAGCCACCATTGGCCGAACTATCACGTTGCCGATTAGTGTTACGTGCCGAAGGCTTAGCAGCGCGCTACGGTGCATAACGTCTACGGCAACGACATTCTTCCATGCGTTGATCCTCACGTCTTTGATCTCATTCGGCGTAGTTTTCTCGAGAAACACAGAAAGAACTTGCTTGTTGAGGAGGCGCAAGTTCGACGCAGGGTCTTTGGACATGAACAGCATGGTGTGCGGCCAGCGCTGTGCAGTATCTTAACGATAGAAACACTTGCCGACGTTGCCGTCCGCAGCAGTTTTTGTTTTGTAGTTCGATTCATTAGGACCATGAAGTCATCATCTGATGACTCGAAGCCATCCGAGTACAGATTAGTTGAGTCGCTGTCCGTGTCGCTCGACGTGTTGGCACGCTTCCTGGACGACGAAGCCCAGCGTGACGGTTGCACGCCAGGAACATTTTCAGATATTTCTCGAAGCATCACCGTAAAGGAGGGAGTGGTAGCTCCCGGGATTTGCAGGATAGCAAATTGAAAATACTGAGACACAGGCACAAGCGTTCTCTGGAGCTAGTAGAGCTTTCGAAGTTAGTCAATAGACGCAAGGTAGCCCAAATCAGAAGGTATAGCATGGAGAGAATTGCACAGCCTGTAAAAACAGCAGAAGGCTAAAAGCTGCGAAGGCAAACTTCAGCATAGGCCAGATCAGATGTGTGCATTCAGGGACACGGAAGGCAACGCCATAACCAATATGAATAGAATAGTTGAGGTGGCGGAAGAGTTCTACAGAGAGCTGTACGGTAGCTGAACAATCAGGATGTTACCGTAAGACGCACTAAAACTCCCGATGATTTCGACATCCTACCAGTAACGACAACGGAAGTAAGAAAAACCCTAGAAAGAATGCAAAGCCGCTGGTGAGAATAAGGTAACAATGCACCTGCTGAAAGATGACGGAGAAACTATGTTCGTAGAAAAACTGACCAGCTTATACACGAAGTGTCTCTTGACGGGAGCGGTTCGAGAATCTTGAAAGAACGCGACACCATCTTAATCGATAACGAAGTTGTATGGCGCTTTGTGCACGCTCAGTTTGACTGAGCCGGACAGTCGGTCAGTCAAAAAACTTCCTAGAAGACTTCAAGGGATGATTCCCTCAAGGGGAAATATCCCCCGCGGGCTGCTATCACATGTGGACGGACAGTATAATTGTTTCCAAATAAACCTTCACTCACTAGTCCGCGTTTTACCTTGCCTTTTCGGATTTGTCATTCGTGCTACGGGCTATGCTTTCTACGATTGTGACGTACGATGAAACAAAGTGAGCTACTCCACTCTGCAAACCCTTGATAATAAATACGAGCAACAATCTTTCTTGTGCGACATGTTACTCAGTCACGCGTAAGTCAGCCACTTTCTCATTTTGCTGGGTGCTCCAAAATACGTCTAATGGTCAAGAAATTAAGGAATCAGTACACACCTATTGCAAAAGATTCACCCAATAATTTCACAAATAGAGGAATTTATGGGTAGAGGAAGGCATTCAGAAAGCACTACTTCACTCTAAAAACAGACATTTCAAAAAAGTTTACCTACCGCATAAAAGTGCACACTAAGCATGCACAGCGAAAAGCAATGAATACAAAGTGGAGCCGCATAAATCAAATAGACTGACGCTTTCGGAACCGTTCTACGTTTTGAAATTTACAATACCCTCATTTAAACAAGCGCGCATATTTTCATTCCGATATGCAACAATTTAAAACTTCATTTCTTTGTCAGTGACGCAACACATGGGAACAATCCGAGAGTTCACGCCTAATTTCTTGTAAAAGTCAACTGATCGGAGTGCAATAAGCAACTACGGCTGTTACAGTGTTCTGTAGTATGTCTGGCGCATTGCACATAGTGAATAGTCAAGTCCCCAGAATTCGCAGTATCAGCTCATCTCGAATATTTTCCCTGGATGGCAGCTTTATGCAATCCTAGAAATATCTTGCTTTACCCAACAGGAGTAACTATAACCATGTTTCATTACGCGAGGTTTTCTCTCTTACATTGTCAACAAACTGAAATATCTGTGCCAACTTTCGAGGGGCAGGAAGCGGCCCTTTCATTACATATTTGCGGGAAACCTTTTTAATGGTATGAAATAATCTTACCTATAAGAGGAGTAAACTGCTCTCCTCGTTTGGGTTTTCATGCTTGTTGGCCTAGTTTCTTTTCTTTAAGGCCCGCAAGACAGACCTGCACAGAGCAGCAAGAAGCGAAGAGATTTCTGTGGTGCCTAAGCGTTTTCACTGATTACTCGAAGGTGTAGGGCAGCTTTTAACTTTTTATGAGCTCATACAATAGCACGTTTTACAAGCTTAGAGTTTAGTCTGCGCACTATCGTAAAGCATTGCCTTGCGACCTCCTGTATGAGATCAGCACACTGCAAGAGCGACTTTTAAAGATCAGTTTAGCATAAATCGGCGATTACGAAAGGCTTTCGAACAGCTATTCCTCCTTCCTTAGTTGTAACCATCCCTATCGTTCCACATGGACCTCGATTTGATCATGGTTCGTTTATATTTTTACGGGAAAAAATCAGATCCGTGGTTGCAGAGTTGGTGCACTCGCAGTGATCGTTGATCGTAGAGGTTTGCTAGGTGGAGATAAGTCCCGTCGTCTTCCTCCAGTCTGAGTGCACTTCCTCGTACTCTTTACCACAACATCACCCTCCCACCGGGCGTAGCTCCGACCCGGTGCACATCATGGAGTACCAGTTTAGGTGCGGATATACGGCTTGAGCCCGGCGACGTGAACAACGTCGCTGTTGACGTGAGTTAGCAAAGACATGTCAGCTGGTGCCATCTCGTACATCACGTTAGACAATTGGCGTAAGATCCTATATAGACCAGAGTAGCGAAAGAGGAGTTTTTCAGCCAAGCCAACATTGTGTGAGGGCGTTCAAAAAAGCACAAGCAACCTCGAGGAAATTATGCGTCTTGCTGCTGGCGATCGTAGCGTTGCTTTTTAGAAGCTTGCAATGTTGTGAGGCGTCGACGAGCAACCCCTCGGATATGGGCGGCCTAAGTGATTGCAACGCAGGCGCCATCGGTCGTTGAGAATTTGACACCACATGGAAGCAACGTGTCCAAGGGCAAGACGGGGTCGCAGCCATATAAAAAGTA
This sequence comes from Rhipicephalus annulatus, assembly GCA_013436015.1. Taxonomy (NCBI): domain Eukaryota; kingdom Metazoa; phylum Arthropoda; class Arachnida; order Ixodida; family Ixodidae; genus Rhipicephalus; species Rhipicephalus annulatus. Next base: position 342,203 of record WOVY01013199.1, on the reverse strand, counting down.
AAGGGGTGGGAATCCGGCGACTTTGTGAAAGGAAGAATTGTAAGTTACGTATGGTAAAGCGGCGCCCCACTGATTGTGATCGTCGTAAACGTACATGGAAAGCATGTCATTTAGAGTGCGTTTCTGTCAACGGTGGGCCTATTCGTTTGCGTGTGGTACGCGGTTGCCACCTTGTGTTCAGTTGCACAGAAGCGGAGCAGGTCTTCGACGACGTTCAACAAAAAGTAACGGTCACGACATGTTAGTGTTGACATGTCGACATGTCGAGGGGCGCCGTGGTGCAGGATGATGTCGCGAGTAGAACGCCCGCAACACATATAGCGTAGCTAGTCGGTATCGCGCGTGCAGTGGAGTATCCTGTGGCGTAATCTGTCGCGACGGCAATTCACTTGTTTTCTTGTAGAAATGGGGAATGGGCCAAAAGGGTAGAGGCCCACACGAGAGAATGGTTCTGTTGGCACTTGGCTGAAGCAAACTAACAGGAGGCAAAGCAGGCATAAGAAGCGGCATAGCGGCATGAAGCGATAGAAACCAGGCCAGAAGAAGTGACGCCTTACGCGGTTGTAAGTCCGAGTGACGCCCACATGTCCAGCAGTTGGAGCATCGTGAAAGTCCTGGAGCACAGCGAGCCGCAAGTGCTTGGCGACGACTAGTAAAAGCACGGGACCATTATACTGAACGTTGTGGCGGTACGAAATTCCGTCTTGCAATAAGAACATTCGGAGAGAGGGGTCCGTGGGTGCGTAGCTTAGGCGGTTCATAAAGCTTTGAACAAGATCTTTGGTTGCTCGCTGCCTATGTGGTAAAAGCCGGATTTTAAAGAATAGATTTTATGTCACTATCAATGTCGTCCGGTTGATCTACGGAATTGCGAGAAAGGCAGTCAGCATCATTGTGCATGTGTCGAGATTTGTACACTATTTTGAAGTCATACTTTGGTAGACGCAATGCCCAACGCGCAAGTCTGCCAGTTGGGACCTTCATAGAGGAGAGCCAACATAGGGCACGGTGATCCGTGAAGGCGCGGAAAGAACGACCAAACAGGTACGGTCATAATTTTGTGACAGCCCAAACGAGTCCAAGGCATTATCACTCAGTTATCCAGTTCGGGCGTAGACAGTAGGTGACTCGCACAAGCGATGAGATGGTCGTGGCCCTGTTGATGCTAAGCGAGAACAGCACTATATCAAGACCACTCGTGTCATGCGGATTTCAGTGGGCGTAGAAAGGTCGAAGTGCGAGAGAATTGGTGAACTTGTAATCCTCTCAAAAAGGGTAGAGAATGCTCGCTCTTTATGCGGTCCCTACAAAGAGGTATCCTTCATAAGAAGGTCGGTTAGAGGTTGAGCGATGTCGGCAAATGTCTCTTAAACGCGACGGAAGTATGAGCATAAGAAACCCGTAAAACTGCGTACATCTCTCCTCGATAAAGGAATACAAAAATTTCGCACAGCGCGAACTTTTTCAGGGTCAGGTTGAATTTCTGCTTCGTCGGTGTGATGTCCAAGCACGGTAATTTCGTGGTGACTCAAGTAACACTGAGGAATTCAGCTGAAGGCCAACCGGGCGAAACACCGAAAGGATAGCTCTGAGGCGCTGCAGAAGACATTCAAAAGTTTCCGAAAACACGATCACGTTGTCAAGGTAACAGAAGAACGTTGACCACTTCAAGTCATTCAAGAGGGAGTCCATCATGTGCTCGAATGTTGCTGGCGCATTGCACAATCTAAAAGGCATGCCTGTGAGCTGGTATAAGCTATATGGCATTAGGAAGGCGGTTTTTTCGCGGTCCATCTTATAAACACTGATCTGCCCATAGCCTCAACGGAGATAGATTGAAGAAAAATAGTTCAATTCGTGAAGGCAGTCAAGTGTGTCATCTATTTCTCGCAGTGAGCAAACATCTTCATTGTTTTCCGGTTCAGGTGGCGGTAATCGACGCAGAAGCGCCACGAGCTGTCATTCGTCTTTACCAAAACCACTCGAAATGCCCATGGGCTACTCCATGATTCAATAATGCGCTTGCCGATGATTTTTTCGCCCTGTTTTTGCAAAATGGTCCTTTCTGCAGTGGAGACGAGATAACGCTTCATAAGAATGGGGCTCGCGTCACCGATGTTGACTCAATGGGTGACAACAGACGTCAGCCCCAGAGGCCGCTTGTTAAAGTCAAAGACGCCCCAGTGAGGTTACAGCAGGTGACGAAAATCTGTTGTGTGTTATTCAGGAAGGTCAGGAGCAATCATCTATAAAATGTTGTCCGCCGTCGACGAGGACAAAGCAATCGGTGACAAAGACGTGCTGCAATAAGAGAGATACAGTGGCTAAAGAAGAAATAATATATTCTTCCAGAGGAGAGACATGCGCCATGGCAATGCCCTGTGGAAACACGTGCGTGGGAAATACAAAATTGACGATTGGTATGCAAGCCTGATTCTCCTGTATTTTGACTATGGTGCTTGGCAGGGCAATTATTCTCGTTAAAGCCACGTGAGCGAGTGATGACATGACATTGTCGCCATCTGGGATTGGAGAAAGGGGCGTCAGGATAACAGGTGTCGCAACCTGTGGGGACAGACGAGTGAACTGCGCAGAACATAAAACTGATGGTGCACAAGTTGCGGCATCGGCAGGGAAACGAATATGAAGCTATACAACTCCACCAGCAGTAAATTGGGGCGGCGTGCTGTTCTATAACGTGCATTCCCAGAATTAGGTCGCGTTGGCACTGTTCGAGTACTACAAATAAAACTATTGGCCACGAGATCGAGCGGAGTCGCACCCTGGGAGCAACTGGCCGAAACGGCGAAGTGTGGATTGCTCCTTGTGTCGTCTGCTAGCCACGTCGTGTTTCTATACCCGCGCATACCATGCACGTTCTCAAAGTGTTGTTTGTACGGTCATGTCCGCGCGAGTGTAACTGTTTCTACGTAATCCCGAGACCACGTACAAACGCATTTAGTCTTGCTCGGCTGCTAATGCGTTGTAATAAGATCGGCGAGTCGAACATTTCCGAGTGCTGTTCATTGTCGTTGTACCCTCCATTCACCAGAATAATTTCAAAGTGGGTGCCGCCTTCTGTTTCAAGCACATCGCTAAATGCTCTTGGCATGCTCGTAAACTTGAGGACTATTTAATGGTGCGTGAATTCTGCTTTTCATGGCAACCGAGTAGTAAAAAAAGGCTCTAGGCCAAGCATTTGCACGCTGCTAGTAGGTGTACAACTACGACACTGTTGTTTATCGATCATGCGAGGACCTTTAGTTGTGTTTATCTGGCTATGGTGCCACTACATAGAAATTTTACTGTATTTGTTTGTAAATATCAGTATCACATGAACTGTAAGAATTCGGTACTTGCACTGTACTTGAAACAGTTACCGTGTGCTTAGATTTAGGAACGCTTTAAAGATCCCAGGCACTGAAAATAATTCAGACGGCATGCCTTATGTATTATGTGGTTTAATTTCACTTAAAAGTTCATGTTTATTACATTGTTTTCAGCGTTTGTATAGCAATGTTAGTCCCCGACGGCAGGCAGTGGTAATTTTTTGTTCATAACATATTTGTCCCATTAACTAAGCCTTTGTTATAGCATCATCATGCGCGTATTACATCGATCGAAGCTTTCAGCTGAACTCTTAGATAGTATTTTTATATTTTTACTGGTGCGCGAACATGTGCGTACACGTGGTAAACGCAGTGTAGCGCAAAGTGCCGTCTGCCATTAAGCTTTCCTGACTAGACTTATCAACTAATCTACATTTCATGGTGGGCAGAATGAGAGAGCAAAAAGCGTATAAGGTGTGAACGGTGGTATTGAATGAATCGGACAGATTTGTGGGCTTTCTACGATATTAGTCTTTTTTTTGTAGTATGCAGATGACAAATGTAAATTTGTAGTTCATTCACGCTATATCAAAGGCAGACGGAACACAAACTAACCAAGCAAAGGCGTGATTTAGTGCAAAAGCGTGAAGTCGCCCAAGGAAAGAATCCCAATGAAAGGCAGAATGCGCTTTACTCGCGGGTATTGTTCACGTTTCATAGGCGTCGCACACCGATTCAATAGACAAGAGCGTAGATATTAACAGTACACTGTCCGCTGACAGTATTTTATCAGTATTTTAACAGTATTTTATCCGCTGACAATCGGCTCATACCTCACGCAACGAGGCGCCGCTGTGTGTATTTGTGTGTGGGACGGTGTTGCCACCTATAGCCCGATATTGCCGCGAAAAGGTTGCCGACGGACGCACGGGCTGTACACATTCCGACAGCAGTTGCAGTGCTACCATCGGGGCGACTCAGCCTGTACTCGCTGCGGCGGATGTGAGGACCTTTCGGAGCCTTCAGCGAACATCATCGTTCATAACTTATAGCTGTGCCACCGTGATCACAAGAGATCAGACACGAACACCATTAACTTCGACATACAGTAGGTTTCACGTATAAGGCGGCGTCGATAGAAGGTTTGAAGGCCAGGTCGAAGTTGCAGCGTCACCTCCGAGCTTCCCGATGGGAAGCGGCCGGTTATGGGTGGGGACGAAAAGCGACGCATGAGCGGTGAACGTTTTCGACGACCTTACCGAGACGGGGAGCGGCTGGATCTTGGCTGAAAATGGTCGGTGACGATGCCCTGTTTCGGCGTGTAGGGCGAGAAGGAAGGTCCATCCGGTAGCTGTTAGTTTTGACTCGAGGACGACCACCGGCGAGGTGGCGTAAAGCAACTGTGGCAGTGACGGGGGCAATGTGTTCAATACGAAAGCAATTGAAGCAGATTGGACGATCGTCTACGGTGCGCCACTTGGCTGGATTGCGGTGGTGCAAAAGGAGATTCTGCGTCTGGCAACGAGGGGCTGAGGGGACGCGGTAAACGTTCGTTTGCGGGACCTAGCAGAGGGATGGCATGCCCAAATTTGCGATTTTCCCGAACGACCGCTTGAATGAGAGAGATGAATGACATGTTATCCCTGAAGTCGGAATGATTAAATAGAGCTGGAGACATGGCCTCAAGCTCGCGGCGGTTAAGGCACGTGATGTATTCAGTTGCCGTGGGTGGGATAGGCCGTGGTGAATTTTCACATAACGACGGCGCGGCGATATTGGGCAATACATCATACGCTTGAGCAACTCGGCAGCCTTTAACCAGTTCGAAGCGCCGACAAACTTTGATAATTTTATCCACCATAGTACAATTCCTGCACTTAAGGAGGTTGAAAGCATCATCGGCAATACGTTTTAAAATGTGCTCATTCTTGTCAGCATCGGCCATGCTGTCGTCAGCTCAAAGACAGAGAGATAGTACATCTTGTATATATACGACATACGACTCTCTCAACGCCTGAGCACGGCCCGCAAGTTCTTTCTTTGCGGCCAGCTGACCACCGACAGGTCTGCAAAACAGACCTCGCATTTTCTGCCCACAGACTTTTCAGTTCATGAGGTCAGCTTCATGTGTCTCGTACCATTGCCGCGCCGTTCCTTTAAGATAGAAAAGTAGGTTCGCTAGCATGAGGGTCGGGTTCAACCTGTAGTTGTCACTCACTCTATCTTTGTTTACGCCACTCCTCAACGTCAGTCTTATCGGTGCCATAAAAAGAACCAGGATCCCGCGGATGAGTCAGAAAGACCACTGGCATGACCGTTCACGTTTGGTTTGCCATTGATGCTGGCTCTGACATTGGCTGTTGTTTCGCCCTTGTGGCTGCAGGCAGATGAAGTCCACTGCAAAGTACCATCCTGGTACCGAGCACCTCCACCAAATGTTAAAGGAAGTAACCAGACCCACGGTTGCAGAGTTCATATATTCACAGTGATCGTAGAGGTTTTGTCGGCTGAGAAAAGTTCCTTCGTCTTCCTCCAATCTGAGTGAACTTCCTCGTTCTTTTTACCGCAACAGTATGTTTGTGATAATTCTCTACAGCATCAGGCCTTTATAAAATAAGCCACCAGGAGAGTGTCCATTCGAGGCGTTCCTAAACTCTTGATGTGCTGCGAGATTTGAAATAGGCATAACAAAAAACCTAAAAAATTTCAAAACCTGAAGCCTAAGAAGTTTCACCCACTAAGGCCTGTCTTCACAGAAGGTTAGCATACTCGCTCATGGCCCCGCCGCGAGTGTCTACTGGCAGAGGCACTCGGCAGCTGAACCGCGGGATCGAATCCCGGCTGTGTGGTTGTATTTTCTATACAGGCAAAAAGGCTTTAGGCCCGTAGGCTCAGATTTCGGTGGACGTTAAAGAGCCCCGGGTGGCCCGAATTTCCAGAGCCCTTCACTACGACGTCTCTCTCAATCTTATAGTAATTCCGAGATGTTAAACCCCACATATCAAACTCGCTCATGTAGACTCAGAGCAGGCTTTGAGACACCTCGGAGTCTGAATGTGTTCAGGTGAAGTAATATTCTTGTGACAGCGTTTGAACTTTAGCGATCCGGTGTCCAATTGAGTCCTGTTGAGGAAAAGTTTTGTTAGGTTTTGTCACAGGTAGCCTAGTCACAAAAAATTTTGATAGCCTAATCCATGTGACGATGGTTGAGAGAACTATGAAAAATCTAAGCGCAATTTAAGTGCGAAATATAAATGAGTGACTCTAAGTAAGCTGCACATTTCTGCCGAACAATGTACTCGTTTTCTACGTTATTATTAGTCTGAAGTCAGCGCATGTGTATGCCCACGTCTGCTCCCACATATTTACACGCAATGACATTCGTACGCCACCCCAACGTCAAATCATTGACGTTAAGTTCTTCTCAAGAATATTGGACCTCTCCCGCTAACAAGAACCACGTACAGATGCGAAGCGGCAGGCGCGAGCGCTTGCACTGGTGGTGACGATGACACTGGCACTCATCAAGCGAAAGCCAAGTAAAGGCGCTCTTGAGTGAATCCCGAACGCGAGATCCGGAGCCTACATGTACGGGGAGGCCAGTGAACGGTTGTGCAGCGCGAGCAGTCGGCTTTTTACTAGCACACGCTGCCTGCATTTTGCTTTCAAGGCGAGAGATAGGCAGAGAAGGGAGAGTTTAGCGGGTGTGTTTTTGGGCCGGCACGAGACACCCGTTACACGTTGGTTACACAGGCTAGGTAAAAAGCTTCTTCGCACCTAATATCTTCTGCGAGCTGTCACAGTAGAAAAATTTGTCTGGGTACACCTAATAAACTATCAGCTACGCTACGCGTAGATCAGGACTTCTCCATTTGAGTCACAAGTAGAATGTCGTTGACAAAAGGATTAATTGCGATTGCTTTCCCTAGTCATGCAGCCAGTCTAAGATTACTGACTGGAGCCTTTCGTCCGCATTATAGTGGCGGTCTACGGTCACGCAGCGTGGTAAGGGTAGCTTTACATAGTCAGACATGTAGTTATAAACAATGTGCCCACAAGATTGCGACCGCTGAACGCTCTTATTTGAAGGTGCTAGAAAAAACGGAGCCACATAGAGCACTAATTATGTGCGATATTGACGTTTATGGGGATTCAAACATTGCTTGAAAAAGCTAATTTTTACTCTGATGCACTAGCTAGCCGACTCATTTAGGCTCACCATACTCTGACTGAGGCATGAATATGAGTATAGGTTAGCGCAGTTGAGAAACCTATTGTCAATTCGTAGTCCAAGTGATATCTAAAAAGCACGGAATATATTTCCTGAGTGCGTATGAGTGAGTTCATATTTTTTTATCAGGCCTGGGATCTTAAAGCGTGCGCTCAAACGGTTTTTCGCTTTATTTTCAGACTGCAAGCTATATTTCTACTCCGTGGATCTTCGTTTTAAAATCGACAACTTGAATTTTACTCTTTGGTGGCAGGTAATAGGCGGAGTGCATGCCGATTTCTGTTGGACTAAATCACTGAAATGTTTTTAACCATACCACGACCAGCATTTGAACTAACAATTCGGACAGTGATTTGGACAATTCAGACAAACGTGCGAGATTTGTCCATGACTGCTTGTACGCTGCTATCAGCACTACTTGAGACTTCGCGAAGAATATTGCGCCTACTGCATGCCGGGGTAACATCACAGGCAATGCAGACTTATAGGTACTGTATCATGTTGCCGCATTCCAAACAAGAAACGCTTATTGAAAGGAAACACGACTACCTTGGTATAATATTGAAATATAAATTGAGCTTTTGCCCTCTGCAATTCTTCAACCGTATTCATGCACTGATATTGGTGAAAGAAACAAAAAGTATCAGCTTCGCCACAAAGATGAAGCAATAAATGCGATAGCAACACATTGGAAGGCCACGCGCAGAATGGCTAGTTGATCTAAATGTGCCTCATGTTTCTCGCCCACAAACGACGCACAAAACGCACTCACATGTACAGATGAACGCGAGTAAGCGTCTCAGTTGTTACTTCGCAGTGTTTTACCAGCGCGCTATTTTCGCAAACGGAGGCTGTGCAACGACAGCAGTGACCTTCGTGCTCCCCGTAACTGCAACATAATTGTTCTAGTGCAAGCCCAACGTCAGCCAAGACATAACATTATCCCCATTGGGATATAAGGGTGCGCGAAAGATCATCCACTTCTCTCCGTGGGCCAAAGTACGCGTTAGAAATTAGAGCTGCCGTAAGCTCATTCTGTCATCTTGCTGACAATGCTGAAAATGCGATGGTCAACCCTGAGATGCCCGCCAACAGCGTTAAGTGGTAGATGAAAATAACTTGCCGTTTGAACGTTGAAGCAGGTACCCCTCTGTGGCTCAGTGGTTAACGCCTCGCATTTACGACGCGGAGGTCCCGCGTTCCATTCCGCGCGCCAGAGTCCTTTTTTTTTCAGGATTTTTTTTCTTGCGTTTTCATCTGTATAGATACGTATACATATACGGTACATGACATCGACGCCAGCGGAAAAATGCAGTCAAAAGTGTCAATATAATTGCTATGACAATAATATGCAGAGTTGCCTCTGCACAACAAAGGCAAAAGTGGGCAAAAATATCTTGGTCTGAATGTGTCTTGGAGATGGGTGGAGTTAGCATACTTGCGCTTTTTAAAGAGTGCTAACAATAGTCAGACAGTTGCGATTCCGCCCCTCCATTGATAAGCATTGGTTTTCTTTCACAGGAATTCATGGCACAATACTCGATATGGGACGATTTTCTGGAGGAAGTCTACCGCATGAAATTCGAAATTGAATATAAAGATCCTCTGCCAGTCGCTCAAGCAGTGGTGAAAAATGGATCAATAGAACACAACAGTTCCCGTCTTCCACTGCCTCTACACTGCTCCGAGGGCGACAGCAATGTCTGCGATCTCATCAGGCTTCTTCCGTCACTCAGTGACCTGCTGTACGTCATAGGCGCTGAAGTGACCGAAGTGGCTCCCTGTAGAATCGCCATACAAGGCCACATCGTTATTAGTCTCGAATACTGCTGGAGACGCGGGTTATTCTTATTGGAAGCAGTCATGTTCCTCTTCTGCATCGTCGCTAAACACCACTGCGTTGACACATTTGAGGTAAGTTGGAAAGCTCATGAACAATTCTTCGGAATCCTAATCGTGCGCACCAACTTTGTCACCCTGGTCGCTCACACTTCCTTTCACAGAAATTCCAATTTATTTCTACTGACGAGAAGGCGGCCTACTTGCAAAGTATAATATATTTCTGTTTTAGAGCCATCCGCAGCCGAAGTATAATCAGCACCTAAACAAACCGAAAAGAAACGGGTATATTGTAAGCTTTGTTGGCACAAAGCAGATGCTTGTATTAAATTGAGTGTGCCAGAGACACCAGAGCTGCGCGCGACACGCAGCACAGTCAAGGCACATGCTGGCAGAGTGACCTGTCTTGAGCCCCCGGGAAATTTTCTTAGGCCTAGTAGGGCTTGTAGACTCGCAAGGCACCGATTGCGCTATAAATTACCACATTATTGTAAATTATGTGAATACAAAATATTGATTATTACGCAGAGAATCGAGGTACGCACTACACGCCTCTGTGGTTTTGCGTGTACTTTGTAGACGCTGTGGATGCCGACGAAGAATTGTGGCAGAGCCATATAATAATAATATATATATATATATATATATATATATATATATATATATATATATATGGGTGGCCCAAAACATGTCGAGAACTGGCCAGCACATGATGAAAACTGGATGTTGACTTACACGAACATTTGGACGTGCACAGGCTGGTTTCGTGCCGAGCGTTCGTGCACAGTGATTTTTCTTTAGTTTTTTTTCTCACTCTCTAAAACATATTTCAAGTCGAGAGGGACGCGGCAGCAACGAAGTTTGAACGTTTATGTTTGTATAACTCATCCCCTGACGAAGGGAGGACCCCTCCCGAAACTGTTGGGAAATACATTTATCCTTGTTGACAATGCTCCCGCTGTGCCATAATATATATATATATATATATATATATATATATATATATATATATATATATATATATATATATATATATATATATATATATATATATATATATATAAAGAAAAAGCTAATAATCGAAAAAAATATATATCTGAGCAAGGATGCCGGCTAACAGTTGTGATTTGAGACAGAGGTAGTGGTGGGTCCAAAACGAGAGAAATAGGTAGCTAAAATCCCTCTAACATGGCTATCGCATTGTTTCTAATACGTCGTCAAGTACCCCAGAGCAGACGTCCCTGTGGCTATAACCTAATTTATTGCTCCCTAGCGATAAAATTACTGCCACTATTGTTTCTAATCTTAATTTTTCAAGTACAACTACCAGGTATCTTTACCGCTGATCGGAATATTGGCGACAGAATAAAACGAAATTATCTATCGTTTCCAATTCTTTCCAAGCCGAGCATAACGGTGATGCTTTTAAACCAACTTTATGTAAATAATAATTTAGTTGGGCAATTCTACAATGCAATGTGGCATATGTAACTTCAAACTGCTGTGTTGCGCACAACTGTCCACTCGAGCAGCATCTTACAAGTGGGAAATCTCGAAATTTAGCCAATGAGAAGGAGCTCGTTTGGTTATGGCAACAAAGGTTTTTAAACCTTGTACCTCTCACGTAAGCTATATCAGGCAAATTCGGGATAAGTGGACCACTAAGATATGCTGTGGCTAGTGCATCCGCCATCTCATTGAGCTATATACCACGATGGCCTGGTACCCATACCAACTAAAGTTTTTGCATGTTTGTCGGTATAATTCGTGTAAACATATGCACAAGTCTTCACTTGGCTCCCGAAGACAGTGCGGCACATACCGAAAAAGAATCTGTAATTAGTACTGCTTCTGATTCACCCGAAGGAAGCTTCCGCAGTGCCAGTACAATAGCAAATAACCCTGCTACGAATATTGGTGTGTAATATGGAAGCCTGACATAAAAGAACCAATAAAGGCAACGTGAGAAGATACCTAATCAATCCTTTTCATTTGATACGGACGCATCAGTCGCACTTATGTTGTTCATGGTGACATACGCCAAGTAATATTGTAGCCAATAATTTAAATATTGGATTGGCATTTGGTTCACACTAGAGGAGTGAATACTTTGAAATTCTATACGAATGACTGTATCAAACTTACTTGTTGGGGATGATGTTTGATTTTCACGTTCAGTGGTTCTACCAGCATTTAAACGAACATGATCTGTGGTGTGTTGAATTGTGACCATTGAGTTTCAAAAATAAGCTTGGTTCTTGAATAAAAGCATAACACGATTCTCTCTGTGGCAAGTTGTATGAATGTTTTCAAAAATGTTCGGAAAGTAATTATTGTTTGAATCTATTCAACAATGAAGGCAATCGCGCTTATATGTAGAGCACATTATTAGCAACAGACTTGTGCAGTCCAAGGCACATTTGTAAAGCTTTTGTTTCTAATAGTATTATCACTTTCATTTTATAAGTTTCACTGCCATAAAATAACGCACAGCCGAATTCCATGATAAGTCGCATGTACATTTCCTAGATCATTACCAAAGAATTTCTTTGCAACACAATTTTTCTATTACTGAACTTGCGTAACCACCCCATGGGTCGTGCTGCCTTGTACTTTATTTGGGCAATGTGACATCTCTACTTTAACGAGCTGTTATGTATGATGCCTAATTATTTGACTGAATCCACCTGGGAAATCTGCTCTGTGCCATACATCAGGGAGATATTGACAGGATATTTGAACGAGAGCACGAGAGGCGAGCTTTTGTTTCATTTAAAGACAGTTGAATCTTTTCAAGCTATTCCCATGTCAAGTTTAGGTTTTCTGTAATATCTAGTAAAAATGGCAGATCACTATTTGTGGCAAAAAAAAGGCAATGTCATCTCATGCACACATAAATGAACGTCGCTATGTGTTGGGATCGTGCTGAAGAAGATGTTAAACAGCGTCGTTGAGAGCACTGCTCCCTGTGGTACGCCACGGAACTGCTAATATCTCTTAAAAAAGGACCCCTTTGAAAGAAATAAAACTGTTTGTCCTTTAAAAACTCTGCCACCCATGCTATCATGTTCTTTGGTAAGCGATACATTTCCATCTGCTCAATTAGTATTTTACGCTCCACTTTGTCGTATGCCTTGGCCGAATCTAAAGTAACTAATGCACAATACCCTCTTCTTTGCCAAGCGAACTGTATGGTATTCTCTAAATCCACGTGCGCACCCTGAATGGAGGGTCCCGATCTATAGCTTAATTGACTAGGGTTCAGTATTGGGTTCACCTCAGTGTATTTCAGCACACGTGCATTCAAAACTCTTTCAATTATTTTAAACCAAATGAGATGAAAGGAAAATTGGCCCTACATTTCAAGGGTAAACCCAAGTCCTTATTCTTCATGTATCAGATTTGTTTTCAAAAGTTTCCAATCTACAGGTATCCAAGAAATTTTCAATGTGTTGCCCCGCCGCGGTGGTCTAGTGGCTAAGGTACTCGGCTGCTGACCCGCAGGGCGCGGGTTCGAATCCCGGCTGCGGCGGCTGCATTTCCGGTGGAGGCGGAAATGTTGTAGGTCCGTGTGCTCAGATTTGGGTGCATGTTAAAGAACCCCAGGTAGTCTAAATTTCCGGAGCCCTCCACTACAGCGTCTCTCATAATCATATGGTGGTTTTGGGACGTTTAACCCCACATACCAACCATTTTCAAAGTGTAAATAAACATATTGCGGAGTTTATGTGGAAAAATGTCGTATAGTGTTTTATCATTGCTGAGGTTATTCCATCTGGTCCAAATGCTGTATGAGGTACATGCCTCACTACATCTGCTAGTTCCGCTAATGTCACTTCAATGAAATCCTCCCCTGCAATTGTCTTTAATATGTGTTTTGACATTATTGACCTGAATCTATCTTCTGATTCTTTAGCAACCATATCTAATATTCCAGTGAGTTCACGAGGCTATAAAATTGAAGAATCAATATTTTCTGATGGCAGTATCTTTTTTCTTGAATACAAAAATCTAAAAATTGCTTTTGTATTTTTTTATTTTGAAAGATCGCTGATTTTGTAGTGTCATAGTCATCTTCTGCTTTGTGTGCTGTGCGTTTATTATCTGCTGCCATGTATTTATAGTCACACAAGTTTTGGGGAATTGGCTGTGAAAAGGTTGCTTCCACGCCGCTTTTTATTTTCTGTACCACATAATATATTCAGCGCGCCACCACAGACTAAACCATCCTACTGTGTCTAATTTATTGTGAAAGGTGACTTTTCAATGCTCTTCACAATACCGCACACATACTCATAGCCAGAACGTATTCCTGCATGTCCTTGCTGAGAATCAAAGTGAATTTTAGGTGTTTTTGTAATCATTAATAATTCACGAATGAGTCAACTTTGTCATTCAAAATATCCTGGGAAAGTTAACATCGAAACTAATAAAAAGGTGGTCACTATTTGTTGCGCAATTTAAACTTTTCGGTGAGGATATCCTTAGTGAGGAGCTAGAGAAAGTCAGATCTATATCCGACTAGATTTTCCTCTAACAAACGTAACAGTGAAAAAATTGACACAAAATAGTTGATCATCAGGAATCTTGAAACCCCAAAAGACATGGTGTGAATTGAACTCACCAGTTATTATTACATCCACCCTGCAGGAAGATAACATCATATCTAACCATGTTGTGTCCTGTACTCCTGCCGAAAGTACGCGTTAACGACAAAACAGGGGGAGCAGCCTGGCAGAGTGATGTCTGCCACAATTTTTTAGCTATTATCCTTACACAGGTCGCTGATCTTCGCTGCTTGAATAAAATTAGTTGATACAAAAACACCATGTCGACCACATCTGTTAGGTCTATCTAAACGAAATAAGCAATTTCTAGGCAAAATATTTGATCAATCGTGAGCCAGCTTTCTTGGAGACAATGACAGCGGAAGAAATTCGCGAACAAATATATGATAAATCTGGGAAATCGATCGTTAACTCCACTGCATCGCTCTTATCGAGCCTATGTTGACACATAAACCCGTTGCAGAGACTGCTTGCTTCAAATATATTTTTTCTAAAAGTGTATTTCAGGAAAGTTCTGAAAAAGGCTTTCTTTTACAAGACTTTTTTTGAAATGAAAGATTTGGCACGCTTCAAAGACTTTTCAGATTCAGTGTGCATATCTGTGAATTCGTTAGAATCATCTGATATAGGTTCTGTAGCTTCCTGCACTACCTGTTTGGAGGGTCCTGCTTCGGAAAATGTACATCGTGTAGGCAGCTATCGGGCTTTCTCTCCCTGCACTTCCTTAAACCACTAAATCCTGGAAAGTCTGATTTCTCATGGAAGTTGAAGCAAGGATTTGGGTCAATTGACATGTTAGCAATTATGTCACTGCTTCAATTATATTGTTGACAAGACGCTTCATTGCCTTTCTGTTGCCTTCTCTATTGCCTCCACTATATATTTTGCTAAAGATACATTGGTAGCACCGGTATGTCACGTTGTTACGCTTGTGTAGCATTTCGAGTGTTCTTGTACTTCAGTCACCGTTTCTCCTCAGAAAGCAACGCCTGCGTTCCACAATTTCCAATAGCCCAACTTCTCTTTTTTCACCTCACAATCTATAGAGTCTGCAGGATGCGCTTCTTGACATGAATAGCATTTTGGTTCCACAGAGCTGCACTTACGGCTGTCATGATTTTATCGGCACATTCGACATCTAGCAATTGACCTGCACCCTTTTACGCCATGGTCATATCTCCAACAATTCGAGCACTGCAGTGACTTTGGGGATATATGCTCTGCCTTATAGATGAGAGGTCAAGCCCTAATTTGAGATGACCTTATCGTTCCCATAGAGGTTACTTTCACTAACTTGGCAGGTGATTTTCTGTTGCAAACCAGACGCGTGCACTTTTATACTGACACTGCAACTGCTACCGAAAATAATTTCAGTAGCTCTAAGGTCAGGCTCGTATCTAGAGCTCGGATTATGTCTTTCGAACATGCAGGATGCGCTGGATTAAACGGGTTCATATAATACGCTGCAAACTCGGAACAACTAGGAAGCTCTCGCACGCACTCTCGATCAACAGGTCAGCACAAAATACCACCACGACCGAAATGCCGGACCTTGTTGATCTTTTGAAAGTGTGATGTGGCTTTCTGAAGCTCCACTTTATTCAACTTCAAATTCTTCATTGGTACTGTATCTTCATCGGTCGGTACCAAAGCCACGGGGATGTTAGTAACTCCACTGCATAGAAAAAATTCAATCGGACATTGGTCGGTATAGAAGCGAGCCGAGGGGAAGGCCTTTGGCCAGGTGAAGAAACTGACATCGAGATAGTCTGAGTCGCTTGAACTCAGAAAATCAAATAGCACAAACCACGAACAACTGCCGAAAAACACTACGGAACCACAAACAAGCAAACGTTAAACTCACACTGCGATCCTGCCACCCGTTTGCAGGCATTCGTCGTCCTTTTTCTCCTCTGCCACGGCCGTGCCACCTTATAATATGAAAACAATAAATATAAAATCCACAAACGCAAAAATACTCAAAATAAAGAAGATTCCAAATATACATACTGAATATCAATGACTGAGGAACAATTTGAGGAATAACGAATGTTCTACATAATGTCTCAAATTGAAACTGAGGTGCTGCTTTATTGCACATGTCACGCGGTGAAGCATCGCTTGGTTTTTTTGAGCGAGACACACGTGAAGTAGTGCACTTTTCTCAGTAGTTTCTAGTGTTTTTTTTTTTTGTGCGATAAGAAACTGCAGGTTTTCTAATACATGATGCATGCCCGTGATGTAAATAATCTTTATATAAATCAGATGTCTAATGAAGCTTCGCTCGCTTCTTTCCATGAGTCAACTCACTCCGCATAAGTTGGCGTTGCAAGATATGCATCCAACCATATTTGTTTCCATTCCTGCACATCGCAATAAAATAGGGGCGATATCGTGCGCAGCTTTGCAACATACAAGCTCTTCATTCACCACCTTTTCAGTGTGACCCGAGCATGTGTGGACATTGCACGTAACCAGATTATCTATAACATTGTGCACAAAGATCAACAGCTGCACACTTGGGGTGGAGGAGACAACTTGACGCCGTAAACAAAACAAATTCATCAAAGGCCGCAAATGTCTCAGGCCGATGCAAAACATCGTCTTCATAAAACTTGAAACTAAAGGTGCTGTTGAACCCGAACCCTAAGCTCGTTCTCACTAAACAAAAGTGCGGTTTCAAGACAGTTTTGAGTGGCACGCGTTTATTGCAGGCCAGGTGAGCAACTATGAGCGCGTCACGAGGACTCCTTAGGAGCGACTAGTGACAATAGAATGCGACCATGTGTTTCATAGAACGATACAAAGGAAACTAAAGGTGCTGAAAACTCGCTGGGAAGGTCACCTCTACAAAATGCGGCTGACATCCGGAAATATATTTTGTAAAACAAATTTTTCTTCACTCTTAGCAACAGCTCTCGATTAGGTAGCTGGCCTGACTTTCTGGGAAATATTACTGCTCGAAACTTTCAGACCGCGAACCTGACACTTCATCTAGAAATTTCGCTTACAATTGTTTATATTTTTATTAGAGAACTTTGATGTTACTGCGGCTTAACCACGAGTTGCTCAGACTCGCTAGCCAAGTGTGTTTCCCACCACTGAAAAGACGCGTGTTTGAAGAAATTGAAAGTGAAACAAGTGCTCGCAGTGAAAGGAATGCGTGGCTACCTCTTTCCTACGCGCCATCTCACCTAGCTTAACTTCAAGCCCTTTTCTCGGGGTGAAAAAAGAGAGTAATTTCAGCCTTTGGCCAATCATAGTAACTTTGCTCGTGCTGAACAGATTCTAAAAAAAAATGTGCAGCGGTCAATTCGCGAAGTAATACGCTTCTTTAGTGATTTAATTCTATGGTTGCTTGGGAAAGTGTAGTAAATCTCCTTAAAACTATCCTGGCGGGACGAAACACATGCCGCTACCCTGATTATTTGTGCGCTCCTTACGTGTTACAGTATCCGGGATCCCTTGGCCTCTCACTTTAGCGAACTATATCGAGTTCACTATACCTGTGACCAATAAACCATGTCAATACATTATATCATGATGTGACCTCATGTTGTCGTGACATTTTTTGTGATCTGTGATGCTAAGACAAAGTCGTTACCTCAAGCCATGTTTCACACAAAGTCATAAGGGTGACTTCTTTGTGCACGCGGACAGGCGTATGGGCACTGAAAATTGAGAATACGTGACATTTACACCTATGGATGGCTGAAAAAACTTCTTTTTGTATCCTGCTTGCTAGTGGGCTGGCCTCCCGCCTAGGTATCAGGTACACATTAAAAATTTTTACACTAAAAGGGTGTAAATGAGCTTGTCCTAAGAAGGACACTCTAAGGTTGTTAACTCAGCTCCTTCTAAAAGTATACCTTTTCATGCACTCTTAGAATTAGTGTACTTGTAAAAACTATAGGAGGTTGCAAAAACACCCTTAAAAGGATGCCTTCAGCGTCCTTCACTTTTTGACACCCACTGATGTGGGTGCGAGTGCGAGAAGTTTGCACAAGGGTGTTGAGTGCCCGTGACAGGTGTGCAAGTATTCTTTTAGAGTGCACTAATAAATATCAGCATGCACTGATTACACAGTACTTGAAGGAAGTGGTCTTGATTGGTGATGGTGTGTCAGCTGTCAAGCTCTTTCAATGCGTGTGGGCAGAAATATATACACGTGCAATCGTGCATGAACTTCTGCCGAATATATATATATATATATATATATATATATATATATATATATATATATATATATATCACAGTATATGCATGATGCGCACTACAGAAAACTAAGCCTTGGCGCACTAGCATATTGCATTAATTAGGCAACTAAAACTCATAGAGTCATCGGAGACATTCCTGTATACAATATTTTTGCCACACAATTTCGTCAACAGACGTTAAGCATGTTCACGTATACGTACACCAGAGACGCGACACCTCAAATGTTTATTTATATTTTTACAGCTTAATTTTTTTTATAATTCTTCGAAACATACAACTACAGTGGTTTCAGTTTAGTATACTCCTTTGAGTACACAGTAAGAGACTAGAAATGAAATGCACGCAAATATATAATGATAATGTTTAAACATATACAACCACACTAGTTTCAGTTTAACTCCTTCATATACACAATCGTTGACCAGAAAGAAATTGTACGCAAATACATGCAGAAAATTTTTACAAATATATACAATCGCCGTTATTTTTATACGCCTTTTTGTACACAATCAGTGCCGAGAAACTATGTACACGAAAGTGAGTACTGATAATTCTTTCAAGTGTATACAATCACAGTGGTTTCGATTTTGTAATCCTATAAGTATAACAATCGGTTACGAGAAATGATGTACCCGTAAAGATATACGAGTTTTTCCACATATATCTTTAACGAATACTGAAAAACCAATACAATGATTACAAACACAATAATAACAAAACAAACATCAAACTGATTCAGGACACACAAAAACAAACGAAGGAGCTATTGCATAATTGACACTAATGACACAGCTGTGTCATTACAAGCCATACATCCCAGCCATTTGGGCGACCATCTCAAATGTATTCAAAAAAATCGTGCTGCATTGAAAACAGTGAATTCCTAGCATATTTAGGAGAGAAATTATTTGGTAAGGAGGCTGCCTTCTGGACTTTCTGAAATGCCATCTGGGTGTTTGTGAAAATTTTGATGAGACAAAGAGAAAAAAGGAAGAGGCATTGGCGGCAGTGCTGCAGCTGTGGACGCTACCCTCCCTATGTCTACAAGGCCGCTGCCGGGGCAACCCTGGCCAGGGTGAGCGGGAAACCCGACAAGACAGCGCCGACAGCAAATGCTATGGCGCATTCGGCGGCGGCTTCGACACGGAAGGCAATCGAATTGCGCTTCAAGAATGATTCCATGTAAATGGCAACTCTCCCACCAGTGACACAGCAGCGCGGATTAATTAGCAGCCTCGCGTTCTTTGAGTACTTCCACGGAATGCGACGGCAGTCGGCGAACAATAGTCAAGCAAGACTTTTCAAAACAAATTGCATCCTGGAACGGCCAGAAATGATGATTATGTCGTCCTCAGTGGTATTAGTGAGAGAGCATCGCTACACCTTTATTCAGAGAAATTCGTTTTGCATTGCTCATGTCTGGCAATTCTATATATAGTGCCACTAGCACTGAATATGTAGCAGAAGCTGGGACAAATCAATACATAGTGAAAGATGATTAAAAGGGCTGTCACGCGCTATGAAACTTGCTGAGGTTGTTACCAAACTTCTTGCTGACCACATAATCAGCACATAACTTTATATGGTTGCCCAATCAGCTAACGAAGCACGTGTGACAAAAGAAACGCACGTTCTAGGTAGATGTTGTTAATATAAACCACAGTTGTGTATGCAGTTACACCTTTCCGTGTGAATTGGTCTTGACCAACGTCTCCGAGCGTAGCAATGCATCAGCGTACCTCAATAGCTACCACAGCAAGTTGGTAAGCAATGATGAGGTACGAGAGTGTGCAGCTGTTTTTCATGTAATGAATAGGCCATGTACAGCGTGTTGGCCACCGCTATTTTCTAAGCCGCCGCTTATAGACTTCTAGTCGGAACAGCTGTGGGACGTTAAACAATATTAAGCAAGAACCCCTCCCCCCACACAAAAATTTGAGGCCCCACGGGCTGATACACACGCTTAAACATGCACACGCGCGCACACGTACATGCACACACACATACAGCTGCATACACACGCGAGCGTAAACGCACACTTGCATGGGCGTACACATGTGCACAGGCACGCTTAACACAGGCACAGACTCAGACATACACGTACACGCACACCTGCGCGGGTGTATACACAAGCGCGCTTATACACGAATACGTGCGCAGGCTTATGCACACAAACACACACACACACACTCGGGCGAATATATGTGTGTATATATATAATCCATAGCTAAGATGTAGTTTACAGCCAATGGTAAAGAAAACTTTCGTAACATGGATGGCAGTTAATTGCCACTACAGATGAAACGCAATTCGCTTCTGCTGGCAGTCTGCTGTCTTCGGAGAGCACCTTCACACATGCAAAGTGAAGTAGGCCACTATTTTAAGAAAGGTCAACGTACTTATGCAATAGATACGCTGTTTATTCACTAATCCAAAGGTCACGGGTTCGATGCCGGCCGTAGCGGTCGTAATAGGACGGAGGTGAAATGATAGAAGCCCATCCACTGTGCGATATCAGCACCCTTAAAGAACACGATACGGTCCAAATCTCTAGAGCTCTGAAGTACGGCGTCCGTCATAATCATAGCGTGGTTTTTGGACGTAAAACGCCAGTTATTATAATCAAGTGGTTTTTTTGCTGACTATTCTGTCTAATTTATCGTCACCACCATTCTGAGGCACAAAAGAACCCTTAGAGCTAATTTTAGGGTGCTATCGAGCCGAGCACCCAAAATAAAAGTGTGCTTTTTTTAAATCAACCATTTATGTGTGCCAAAAGAGGTTGCAAAGCGTGCTTGAACGTCAAAGCGCCCTTTTTACACCAATTTGGGTGTAAAACTTTTTACTGTGATAGAAAGTCTTGCCTCCTTTCTCAGGCTGCTGTATTGCTCATTGCCCGGGGCTGAACTAAGTAGTATGGCCCACCAACGCGCGCGGATGCTGTCGCTGAACCCGCGACGGTTTATTTTATTTTTTAGGGGCGAAGCTCCTTAGGACGTGGGCTGTGCGTCCCCTGTAGGCTGTATGTAGCCACCTCTAGTTTAGTTCTTGCAGTGTTCACTAGATGACGGTACCGTCCCCTGCATGTAGCCACCTCTAGTTTAGTTCTTGCAGTGTTTACTAGATGACGGTACCGTCTCCTGTATGTAGCCACCTCTCGTTTAGTTCTTGTAGTGTTTACTAGATGGTGGTACTTGTAGCTGATGTTGAAAAGATGCGAGATGTTATAAACTAGAAAGCGGTACTTGTAGTTGATGAAAGACGCGAGATCTTATAAAATAGAAATGATGTCACATATGGCGCGTGTCATTGGTTGAAGGCAATCGTTCGATTCAGTGCGGCGACGTACGCTAGGGGGAGCGATGTAATAAAATCGAGTGGGCAAAATGTACAGAGGATTCATGGTTTACCAGGTTTACCTCCGGAGCTTCGCCCACTCATCATCGTTCACTTCGTGGATATGGCGGAATTTTTTGAGTGTACGAGGACACATAGACGGGCAACGAAAAAAAAAGAAAGGACAATGTCATCTATGCTGTAAATAATACGTGATGCCTGCGTAAAAGGCGCAGCAAAGTGACAGCAAAAGCTACAAGAGCGGCCTTTCAGAGCCTTGTCTAAACGCTCATTTGGTAACTACTGCAAGCAAACTGGCCTGATACCCACTACGGCATTAAAAATGAAATTTTGGGGTTGAAGGCCAGCATTTGCTACGCTCGTTTTCGTCAATCTTCTGAAAAGCATGGTGTCCGCTAAACACTTGCAAGGAATTTTGTGCCAGTCGTTCATGCAACTGACGACGATGCGGACGACGATGAGGAATTATGACTGAAGTGGGTATGCGCTACAGTTAATGCGTGAAGAAGAACAAGCTTTTGTAATACGTTAGAGCATTTTACGACCCACTCGTTACGCTATTCGCACTGTGTGACAACTCATAGTTTTTTTTATTTTGAAACGCTTTATAAGGCGTAATGACGCGACTGCTTTCCCGACATCAAACCTGTCTAAAGAAAGTTTGCCTACAAGTCCCAAACACAAGTGTGGCTCAGTAGTAGAATCCTGACTGGGACCCAATGGACCCGGGCTGGTGCCCCACTGTGTCGTGGCAGCAAGGTGCATTTTTTTTCTTTTTTGCGATGTGGTTACGGACACCGTCAGTGGCGGCGGCAGCAGCAGTTGTCGTGGCGGCGGCGGCAGATCTGCGCGTGACCTTAGTTGTGATCTCATCATAGCTTTCGCTGTAAAACATTTCTAAGGTGCCAATTTGTAGTACTGCTGAGGCAGAGCCTAATTGCGATAAGTTGATATGTCTATTCATGAAGCGTAATTGTGTCTTATTAAAAAGGAGAAACTTCTATTGTATCTAATTCTAGAAGATGCATCTGGCTAGTGATGTGCACACGGTACAAATGCATTCGCAAATGTTCATGTAAATGTTGGCCTCCTTTACAGCTGAGACTCCAGCCACAATCACCAGGTGACATTAGTCCACTCATGGTCAAGGTCCTGAATAAGATGTCGACGTTTCGCTGCTTTTGTCTGGAAGACTCCCAACTAACTGACGAAGCGACTTCTGCTGCCTTCGATGCCACCACTCGCCTGCTACGATCGCCTCTTGCGGAGCTTTCTTTGTGTTCCATACACTTGTTCGGGCATTCTGAGAACGCACATGCTTCGTCAAATGGTTTTATATTGACGCTTTCGGAAACTCGGACACTTAAGCGGCTGAAAATTGTCAACATGGGCTTCTTAAGCAAGGTAACGTTCGTGTCTGCGTGTGTGCGTGCATGGGTGTGTGTGTGTGCATTGCCAGCAGATAAAGAGGGTCGACTGCGACGAATACACATTCAAATCTTTGCCGTTTGAAGATTTAATACACTGCATGCCTGAATTTTCTGATCCTGTTTCACGTCTGCACAAATTATTTTGTAATTGCAACACTGCTAGTTTCTAAATTCACGTAATCTGTTGCTTTTCCAAGACAAGTGAGAGAGAAACATACAGCATCTACGCAGTGTCCTCATGTTTCATACCTCATATCATTTGCCTAGTTCATCATTCCCTACCGATAATTGAAAGTTCGATAAGGAGCAGTTTTCAGCAGACTGAAACCTACCACTCTTTATCCCAGGTATGTCTTCTGCTGGTTTATTCCTAATCCGTCTCTTAAGATCTAGTTCATTTTAGCCGAAAAAAAAACTGCGGTTATTGAACTGATCTGCACACGAATATACCGTGGCGCTGAACGGCCTCGAGCGATATTATTGATATCTACGATATAATGCACTAACGACATGGCCGCATTTAACGAGCATGTACATGTGCTTGAGAAACCTTAGGAGGAAACGCTCTAGCGAATAACCCCGTCCTTGTGCGCATCGTAAAGTGCGTGCAAGTGGCGGTGTTTCGCGCAATTCTTAGTATCTCTAACACTTTGTTTGCTGATGTATTGATTGTGCTGTAAAAACCAATGAATGAGAAACGTCGTATCTTCTAGCTCCCAATCAGATTGCCCCTTCCATAGACAAATTCTGCACAATGAAATAATCAATAATGTTTACCAGAGACAATTGAACACAGAACATGCTACACGCTAAAAGAAACAAAGCACATAAACAAGAAAACAACAAAAACATGTATTTAAGAAAATATCTACTGGCTGTGTACTTGGTATAAGTGTCTAACATGCTCAGATTATATTTGCTGTTGCCAAAATATTTTCAGCCGCAGCGATAAGTTCTTGGCTTGTTTTCCCTCAAGTGGATTGCGATTCCATATTGTTATGCCGATTAATTCCACTGGTCTGGCCATACAAATTTTTCGCCAGTGGAATGGTAAAGATTCCAACTGTTTTGTTTCTTGTCAGACGATTTAACACACGCAATAGTGATACGTTACACAGAAAGTATTCCTTCATGATACTAGTATGCACTATGCCATATTTATTGCGCGTAATAAATCAAATGGTAGGATTTAACCTTTGTATAAAAATTATCGGCTAGCTTCTATTCGGCAAGAGAAATATTAGTTCAAATGACTCATTTCTGCAGACGTTGGATAGGTTCTAGTTAAGTAGGGAACGTCGATGTCCATGAATCAATACAGTGTGTTAGGTGAAATTCAAAAAATGAAAAGTACAAGATGCGGAGAATGTTTGTTGAAAAGTAATTCCGAGCCTGATAGACCATGAAAGAAGCAGATTTCATCTTCAAACAAAGAGCTTAGATGCGATGCTGACAGGTCAGATGATGCTGCCCCGACAAGTATATGAGTCATTGCGTTCGAGTGGGCATTGATCTATATGTTGGTAAATACAATCATTACATATAAATTTTCAAAGAGAGTGAAAAACGCTATATTTAATTTGTGTAGTAATATTGCTCAAATTATTGGCAACGAACCATCCGGAAATAATAAAAATCTCAATTTGGGCTTTTTTCTGATGTTACTTGATGTTGTTACCCGTAATCAATAGAGCGGTGTCTTCGCAATCTCATTTTGTGCCTCTTCCTGTTCTTCCTTGATGTTTTACACGTAATTATCAGAGTGGTGTCATCTCAGTAAATTGATATCAGAAAAACGTAAATAATGGGAAAAGTTATAATATAAATTGTGAAGAACAAGGCATCACGTACTGACTCTGGTGATACTCCGGCTCTCAGATGCTATGGGGGTGAGGCTATATTATTTATTTCAACAATTTGTTGTTGTTTATGAAAACAACTTCGGAAAAACCAAGTTCGTTGTCACGAAAGCCATACGCCATTCGCATATTAAGTAGTATGTTAAGATCAACGGTGATGAAACCCTTCTTTAAATCAAGGTAGATGATTAACACTAATTGGTTATTGTTGAGAGCAGTATTTATTCTTTCTGGTATGGAAAGAGCTGCGGTGGACGTTTAATGTATAGGTGAAAAACCGTGGTGTTGTGCACCGTTCATGATAATTTTAAAAAAGAGAATACGATAGTATTGTTGTATTGTGTAAGATAATATAAGATAGTATTGTTGAGGCACAGCGATGGCGTAGTAGTTAGAGCATCCGCCTCGCATGCAAAAGGTCTCTGGTTCAAATCCCGGTGCCGCGCAGTTCCCAACCGGATTAAAACAAAGAAAATCAGCGTGGTGATGGAACTGCATTACGAGGCCTGGGATGCGGCCTCACCGGGGACCCCCGCCGGGAACGCACTCCCTCACCAGAGAAGGATTGGCCACCCTGGTACAGTATCTGGCCACTACCTCCCACATGCATACGTCAAATAACTCATGGCCCTCAGTCCCCAGCAGCTGCGAAGCAACTGACCACGGCGGCGGTCAGATTTGCAACGCAGCAGAGGGTGCTAAGAATCTCTGGATCCGGACAGGCCGCCATTGAAACCTGATCTTAACAACGTTTAACGCTAGAACCTTATCTGGTGAGGGAAGTCTAGCTGTTCTGCTTGAGGATCTAGAGGGTGTAAACGGGATTAATAGGGCTCAGTGAGGTTAGGAGGACAGATGAGGCCTATACGGTGCTACAGAATGGGCGTGTCCTTTGCTATCGGCGCTTGGCTGACAGAAGAGAACTTGGAGTGGGGTTCCTAATTCACAGAAACATAGCTGGCAACATAGAGGAATACTATAGCAATAATGAAAGAGTGGTAGGTATCGTAATTAAACTGAATAAGAAATACAAGATGAAGGTGGTACACGCTTACGCGCCTACATCCAGCCATGATGACGCTTCAGTTGAAAGCTTCTATGAAGATGCGGAATCGCAATGAGTAGGGTAAAAACACAGTATACAATGCTGATGGGAGACTTTATTGCAAAGGTAGGGAAGAAGCAGGCGGGAGACCAGGCAGTAGGAGATTATGTCATCGGTACTAGAAACGCCAGAGGAGAGCTACTGTAGAATTCGCAGAACGCAATAATTTACGGATTTTGAATACCTTCTACCGAAAACGAGGAAACCGAAAGTGGACATGGAGGAGCCCTAATGGCGAAAATAAGAACGAAATAGACATTATAATGAGAGCACACCCAGGCATCGTGCAGGATGTGAAAGTGGTTGGCAAGGTGCGATGCAGTGACCATAGAATGGTACGGTCTCGAATTCGCCTAGAATTGAGGAAGGAACGACAAATACTGATACGCAAGAATCCAATGAATGAGCTAGCACTGAAAAGGAAAGTACAGGAATTCAGAGTCTCGCTTCAGAACAGGTATTCGGCTCTTAGTGAGGAAACCAACCTTAGCATCGATACAATGAATGATAATCTGACGAGTATCATTACGGAGTGTGCAGTGGAAGTTGGAGGCAGGGTAGTTAGACAGGACACTGGCAAGCTTTCCCAGGAAGCGAAGAATCTCATTAGGAAGCGTCAAACCAAGAAAGTCTCAAGTACAACAGACAAAATAGAGCTGGCAGAGCTTTCAAAGCTGATTAATCGGCGTAAGGTATCTGATATAAGAAGGAATAACATGAAGACAATTGAACACGCTCTGAAAAACGGAGGAAGTGTCAAAGGAAACTTGGGATAGGCAAAACTCGGATGTATGCACTAAGGGACAAAGAAGGCAAACTAACTACCATTATGGACAGGATAGTTAAATTAGCGGAGGAGTTTTACAGAGATCTGTACAGTAGCCGAGACAACCACGACTGTAATGCTATAAGAAATAGCATTAACCCAGATTACACGCCACCAGTAATGATAGAAGACGTCAGAAAAGCTTTGGAGAGCATGCAAAGAGGCACAGCTGCTGGTGAAGACCAGGTAACATCATATCTGCTGAAAGATGGAGGACAAATTGTGTTGGAAAAACTAGCCACCCTGTTTACGAGGTGTCTCCTCGCGGGAAGGGTACCAGAGTCTTGGAAGAACGCTAACATCATCTTCATACATAAGAAAGGAGATGACAAGAACTTGAAGAATTACAGGCTGATTAGCTTGCTCTCTGTAGTATACATGCTATTTACAAAGGTAATTGCTAACAGAGTAAAGAAAACATCAGAATTCAATCAACCAAAGGAACAAGCAGGATTTCGAACAGGCTACTCAACAATGAACCACTTCATACTGTCAATCACGTAATAGAGAAATGCTCAGAATATAACCAACCACTATACATAGCCTTCATAAATTACGAGAAGGCGTTTGATTCAGTAGAAATATCAGCCGTCATGCAGACACTGCGGAATCAGGGCGTCGATGACGTATATATAAACATCCTGGAAGAAATCTTCAGGGGACCAACTGCTACCATAGTGCTTCATAAAGAAAGCAACAGAATACCAACCAAGAAGGGTGTAAGGCAGGGGGACACAATCTCCCCAATGCTATTTACCGTGTGCTTACAGGAGGTTTTCAGAAGCCTAGAATGGGAGCAGTTAGGTATAAGAGTTATAGGAGAGTACCTTAGCAACCTGCGCTTTGCCGATGACATTGCATTGCTGAATAACTCAGGGGACAAATCGCAACTCATGATTACGGAGTTAGACAAGGAGAGAAGAAAGGTGGCCGTAAAATGAATCTGCAGAAAACGAAAGTAATGTACAACAACCTCGGAAAAGAGCAGCGTTCGAGATAGGTAATAGCGCAATTCAAGTTGTAAAAGACTGTCTACTTAGAGCAGGTAGTAACCGCGGAGCCGAAGCACGAGATTGAAGTAACTAGAAGAATAAAACTGGAGTGGAGCACATTTGGCAACCACTCTCAAATTATGACAGCATGATTGCCACTATCCCTCAAGAGGAAGGTATATAACAGCTGTATCTTGCTGGTACTTAGCTACGGAGCAGGAACCTGGAGACTTACAAAGAGGGTTCAGCTTGAATTGAGGACGACGCAGAGAGCAATGGAAAGAAAAATGGTAGGTGTTACCTTAAGAGACAAAAAGAGAGCAGAGTGGATCAGGGAACAAACGGGGGTTAATATTATCATAGCTGAAATCAAGAAGAAGAAATGGACATGGGCCGGGCATGTAGCACGTAGACAGAACCGCTGGTTGTTGAGGGTAACTGTATTCCAAGAGAAGGCAAGCGGTTTAGGGGAGACAGAAGGTTAGGTGGGCAGATGAGATTAAGAAGTTTGCGGGTATAAATTGGGAGCAGCAAGCACAGGGCCGGGTTAACTGGCGGAACATGAGAGAGGTCTTTGTCCTGCAGTGGACGTAGTCAGGCTGACGATGATGATGATGATTATGAGTATTGTTGACACTAACAACAGATATCTGGCGATAGCATGATGGCCCAGATTAATCTCCTTCTTTGAAGATCGCAGTCACCTTAGCAGTTTTTAACGTCGGCTGATTGATTGCTGCGTGCACTGAATGGTTGAATATATTAAGTGACATAATAATCAGTATCTTCATGTTTTTTTTTTGGTGAACTTCACTGTTATTTCGTCAGAACCTGCAGCCTTTTCAATGTTTACCTTGTTTACAGCGTTAAGTACTTCCTGTTGATCAATGTCACCCATTACAAAATAGTTAACAATCGAAGCTCTAGAGTGCGCTCACTTGGTGTGGTCGGGTAGTATGCTTGAGAGATTACGACTTATGTTTCTGAGATATGTATGAAATTTGTATGAAATATGCATGAAATATGTTTCTGAGATATGTATGAATCGCCCTTGTCGTTATATTGTCCTGGAGAGTGTGCTGATTGCTAGACTGGAAAATTACCTTGTTCACAAATTGCTAGATCCTTTAGGAATTGCCTGTCGCGCGTGTGATCAGTCCAGCGTAGTCTTCTTTTTTTTTCGCGCGCGCCGCACAGATACTGCTTAATAACGGCTTTTTTTATACTCACTGAGGTAGAAGCCTTTGCTTTTCTTCTGCGTCCATTTATGGTGCCAGTAGTCTGATGACGTGATACAGTGGTCTTGCTTTCGTCGTGGCCTCCAAGATGAGACGGCGACGCACCGTTGTTTCTCCGGCCGTCGCATTCGCACGCAGAGCACATGAAAAAACCGGTAACGACACCGACCGCAGCACCGTGGCGCCGCCCACCCTTTCCTCTCATGGCGCATACATACCGGAGCCGCAGTGTAGCGCCACATAGCCATGAGACCGTTTGCTCAAGCCATACGATCAGGAGCGGCGCTAGCGGAGACTGCGAGTCGGCTGGAGACCCCCCCCCCCTAAATTCTCACCTACAACAATCCGCAGTCAAAACACAACGCACGGTAGGTCTACAGTGCCCCCCTAAAATAAGCCTAAAACCTTTCACAGTCAAAACACAACGTACAGTAAGTCTACAGTGTCCTCCCCCCCCCCCAAAAAAAAAACTGGCGTCACCCTACCATACATTGCGTTTTGCAGCGCTTTCATCTCTGTCTAGGCTGAAAAAGCACACCCGGAAAAGACACGAAAGCTGATAGATCGCCTCGCGTGTTCTACTGTGGCAATTTTTTTCTTCTTTTTTCTACTTTTCTTTCTCTTCCATTCTTCCTACTCAATTCGTATGAAGTGTTTCTTGACGGGAAAGGAGCTCAAATGTAAGAAGAACCTCAATATTGTCACGCAGCCGCGACGATGAAGGAACGTGCACGACAGGATCAGGAGCAAGCCGTAACAATCTTTTATTTCACTGGGCTGACCTGCGCCAGAAAGAAACAAGTGAACCGCCGTACAGATGGCAAACTACTACGCCGGTGCCCACGGCAGCCCTCGGCTTATTGGCGAGGGGCGTTTTCCGATAAAACGCGGCACGAAGGTAAGTTCACGGATCACGCCTTCATACACACTAGCCACATGCGTCACAAGCAAAGCGATAAGGATGGCAAGTATTTGCGGCAGTACTCCCCTTTTAAATAAGCATCCGCCCGATGCTTAAAAGAGCAACCATTGAAAACCGAGAACAGTGTCATAAGAACACACGAGAACAAAAAGGAAGATCCAAATTCGCAGTTGACATTGCAAACTGTAAGGTCTATTACCGCGTGTAATAAGGTTTAAGGCACATGACATGCACAAGTTCTGGGTTAGCGCGGCGCCGTTGCGGTGTCGTCGCGCCATCGGGGACAACTTCATAGTCCAGTTCACTAACACGACGTATGACCTTGGAAAGTCCAAAATAACGGCACAACTTTTCGCTGAGTCCTCGGCGGCGAATGGGGTCCAAATCCACACACGGTCATCGGGTTTATATTCCGTATGGCGGTGGCGTAAGTTGTAGCGTCGAGCGTCGATGGACTGCTGTTCCTTAATCCACAGGCGTGCAAGTTCTCAGGCTTGTTCTGCACGTCGAGGGTAGGTGCAACGTTGTGGTTCTCTTCTCTGACATCTGGGAGCATGGCATCCAACGTTGTAGCTGCCTCTGCCGTAGACGAGGCTAAAAGGCGTCATGCGTGTGGATTCTTGTATTGCAGTGTTATAGGCCAATACGACGAATGGAAGCATGCTGTCGCAGGTTTTGTGTTCTGCATCGACACACATGGCAAGCATGTCAGCGATAGTTTTGTTCAGCCATTCCACGAGGCCGTTTGTCTGCGGATGATGCGCAGTAGTCTTCTGGTGGCTGGTTTGACTGTGGTGCAGAATAGATTGCATTAGCACTGCCGTGAACGCTGTTCTCTGTCCGTGATGAGGTCCTCGGGGGAACCGTGTCGCAACAGGATGCAGTTGACAAAAACTTTGCGACCTCCTCTGTTGTTCCGTTCGGCGAGGCTTTTGCTTCGGCATAACGGGTGAGGTAGTCAGTTGCTACGATTATCATTCTATTGCCAGAATTTGATGTCGGAAAGGGACCGAGAAGGTCCATTCCAATCTGTTGGAAAGGCTTCACTGGGGGTGGTATGGGGTTCAGCAGCCCGGCTGGCCTGGTCGGTGGCCTCTTTCTTCGTTGGCATTCACGGCAAGTCTTTACGTACCACGCGACGTCGGTGGGCAATCGTGGCCAGTAGAATTTCTCTTGGATTCGGCGAAGAGTGCGCGCATATTCAAGGTGTCCAGCAGTCGGTTCGTCGTGGGAAGCCTGTAGAATTTCTTCTCGAAGGTTGCTGGGAACGACAATAAGATACGTAGTCTTATTGGGCGCAAAGTTCTTCTTTACGATAATGCCGTTTGGAAAACAGAAGGATGAGAGTCCCCGCTCAAATGATGCAGGGGGTGATGAAGTTTTGCCTTTCAGGTATTCATGGAGACGCTTGAGGTCAGGGTCCACGCGTTGCTGTTGCGCAAAAGTGCTGCTACTGATAAATCCAAGGAAGCTGTCATCGTCGTCGTCGTTCTTTGGGGCTTCATCGACAGGGGTCCTTGTCGATGAAGTACGGTGACATCAAATTCCTGGAGACGAAGACTCCATCGAGCGAGGCGGCTGGAGGGATCTTTCAAATTTGCAAGCCAGCAGAGGGCGCGATGGTCACTGACAACCTTGAATGGTCGTCCGTAAATGTAAGGACGGAA
The DNA here is from genome assembly GCA_013436015.1 of Rhipicephalus annulatus. NCBI lineage: Eukaryota > Metazoa > Arthropoda > Arachnida > Ixodida > Ixodidae > Rhipicephalus > Rhipicephalus annulatus. The sequence continues at coordinate 310,622 of WOVY01013199.1, read as the reverse complement.
TTTCGATGTCGCCAAAATGATAGCGAGACACTCCTCATTAGTTGAATAGTTACTCTCCGCCTTCGACAGCGAACGGCTAGCGTATGCGATCACTTTCTCGAACCCGTTGCTTTTCTGAACAAAGACCGCACCTATGCCCACGCTGCTTGCGTCGGTATGAATTTTAGTTTAATCATCTTCGTCGAAGTGTGAAAGGAGGGGAGAGGACTGTAAACGACACTGATGGTCCTTAATGGCTTTTTTTTGCAGCGCTTCGCATTGAAATGGTACATCAGCCTTTGTTAGCTTCGGCAAAGGTTCAGCTATGCATGAAAAATTCCTCACAAACCTTTGTAGTAAGCACACAAGCCAAGGAACCTTCGTACGGTTTTCTTGTCTGTCGGCCGCGGAAAATGCTCGATAGCGGACGTCTTCAGGGGGTCGGGTCTTACACCATCCGGGCTGATGATATGGCCAAGAAATAACAGCTCATGATAGGCGAAGCGGTACTTCTCAGGCTTTAGGTTAAGTCCTGAAGATTTGATTGCATTTAGCACGGCCCTCAGTCTTCGCATGTGTTCGTCAAAGGTTGCCGCAAAGACTACGACGTCGTCGCGATACACGAGGCAGGTTTGCCATTTCAGGCCTGCCAACAGTGTCCATTACTCGTTGAAACGTTGCCGGTGCGGAACAAAGCCCAAATTGCATGACCCTAAACTCGTATAACCCATCCGGAGTGATGAAAGCCGTCTTTTATTTGTCCCTTTTGTCGATTTCAATCTGCCAATATCCGCTTTTGAGGTCAATGGACGACAAGTACTTGGCATGACAGAGTCGGCCTAGGGTGTCGTCTATCCTTGAGAGTGGGTAGACATCTTTCTTCGTTATGTTGTTTAGCCTGCGATAGTCGATGCAAAACCGGAGCTTTCCGTCTTTTTTCTTTATGAGAACGACTAGTGCTGCCCAAGGGCTTTTCGAAGCTTGAATGACATCATCGCGAAGCATTTCGTCCACTTGTTTCCGAATTGCTTCACGCTCTCGCGGCGGCACACGGTACGGGCTTTGGCGGAGAAGTCAAGCGTGCTCGCTGGTAATGATCCGATGCTTGGCAATTGGTGTTTTCGGCACCTTGGACGAGGTTGCGAAACAGTGACCGTAGCTTTCTAGGAGAATGCGGATCTGATTTTGCCTGTCGCTGGGAAGCTCAGGGTTGATGTCGAACGCAGGCGCTGGTTTTGCATTGACGAGTCTTGGTGGGATTGGTCGGAGATGGCGAACGTGCCTGGAATGTCCCCTACTTCATCTAAGAAGCTCATCGTGCTGCCTTTGTTGAGGTGTCGGTGTTCCCTGCCTAAGTTGGTTACGAGCACGTCAGCTTGTCCATTCTTAAAGTAAGCGATGCCTCTGGCAACGCCAAGCTGTCGGTCTAAGAGGAACTGCCTGTTTCCCTCAATCACGCCTTCAATATTCTCGGTGTTGCGTGTAACCACTGGTAATATGACGCTTGACCTTGGTGCGATGCTTACTTCTTCATCTAGAACACGCCGGATGGCGTAGTGCCCTAGGGTGGTCCTAGGGTGGTCTTCCACTGAATGGTTTGGCCCGTTGAAAGTGTGATCTGTCTTGATTGAAGGTCAATGATTGCTCGATGTTCGGTCAGGAAATCCATGCCCAAGGTGACATCGAGGAAACACTGCTGCAGGACTATGAAGCGCGCTGGGTGAGTACGTCCACTGACAGTCACTCGTGCTGTGCATCGTCCCATTGGCAACACGAGATGGCCTCCGGCTTGTGCGGATCACGGGACCATCCCATCTAGTCATTACCTTCTTTAGTTGCTCTGCGAAGGCTGCGCTTATTGCAGAAAAGTCGGCTCCTGTGTCGATAAGTGCTGTTACACTACGGCCGTCTATAAGTACGTCTAGGTCAGAGACTCTATATCTCGAATTGGACGTCAGTCTTGGTGTCGAATCACGGCTTCTGCGAGTGCTGCAAGTGCAGTTGGGGCGTGCCGTCGAGCTCAGTGCGAAGTGTCGTCGTAGCAGCCGTGGTGTCTCCGTCGGGGCGCCGTCGTCATGCGGTATGATCGGTGGAGGTTCTTCGTCCATTCGCCAGCAAGCAACCTCGCCTCCAAAGGCTGCTTTACTCAGTTTCTCCTACGAGGGCTCTGGAATCTTCCGCGCACTGCCGCCGCGTTGCCACGGCCTGGCGATTTGTAGTGGCTGTATGGCAGTGATGGTGATCGTGATGGACGGGTGGGCGGATACTCGACACGGCGTAAGTAGTCTTCAACTTCACGTGGTCGCTGTCCGGGTTGCAGTCGTGGTGCGTTGAGGGCAAAACCACGAAGTCCCATGCGTTTGTAAGGGCAGTATCTGAACATGTGGCCTGGCTCACCGCAGTGAAAGCATAGTGGGCATTGTTGGTCGGGGGTTCTCCAAAAATCTGCTTTTCGCGGCGCTTCCAAAAGAGAAGTTGAGTGGACGGGTGACGGCGATCACTGGGGTGGTTTGTAATGCTCATGGCGCATGTTGGCGGTACCCCTTGGGCTGCGTACTGCGGCAGCGTGACTTATTCTCTTGTTTTCTTGACATGGAGTCGCCGTCCGAGAAACACCCAAAGCAATGCGAACTTCGTCGCGTATGACATCCGTGAGTGACGCTTCTGGAGGCTGCGAGGGTGATGGTATAAGTAGCCGCAGCTCCTCGCGGACGACTTCGCGTATTATTTCACGCAAGTTGCTGGTACTTGCAAACGTTGCTTGAGGGTCCATGGAAGCAATGTGCGCTGTACGGTTGTACAGGCGGTTTCGGGAATCTAAGGTCTTCTCAATGGTGGATGCCTCTTGCGTGAACTCGGCCACGGTTTTCGGCGGGTTGCGAACTAGGCCAGCGAAAAGGGACTCTTTTACTCCTCGATAGCCGCCAGGTGGCGCCGTTTGTTTGGCTGGCCGCATACAGTGCTCCACTTTCACGTGTTCTTGGCCCGTTACCGGGCCCCGCCCGTGTCTGTACAAGCTCACTATTCCTTCTAGAAGACTTCCGGGACACGCCGACACCATCCGGGCCCCGGTCCGACCACAGGCTGGCCCCCCAGGCCCCTTCAAAAGTACGAAGCGGCGCGGCGCCGCGCTAACCCTAACGCGCCGCGCCTGCACCTCCACGATGCAGAGTCCTGCCCAGCACTCGACACCAACGACAACTGACGCCCTGTCGGTAAGCCCAGCCTCCTCCGGTCGTACCGCTGATACAGCCGTGCCTCCACTGTCAACATCTGGCAATGTCACGAGCCCCGCGCCGACAACAATACAGCAACAGGCAGCGTTCCTGAACAGCGCGCACGGTCCAGCAACGTGCAACGCTGGTGGCGTCTCTGGTACTCTCAGCTTAATAGCCACACAAACGCCGGAGCACGAGAGCCGTAATGCAGCGTTTGCATTGCAATCAACCACGCCTGCTGCTCTCCCCACCTTATCTGCGTCTGGCCTACCCACTGGAAATTCCGAGTCTGTTGACAAGCGCGTTTCGACGAGCGTCGTTCCTTCCATCGCCGAAGTTTTGTCTTCAATCACTTCAGCTGACGACTTATCGACGGAAATGGACTTCACGGCATCGCAAGTCAACGAAGACAATACGCCATCCCCTGAAGGCAGCTGGAACACCGTTAGTGCCAATCGAAAACCTGCCTCGACCGCCCGCCCCCACTCCGAGCTCATCACCGTCGGAATCCAACTTCCACCCGGAACACTCACGCCGAAACTGCCTCTCTATGACCTGCTTTCTACCATCATAGCCGCCGCAAATCTCTCTCCCAAGACCAGTGCGGAGGTCACCCTTCAAGCCAAACCTGCTCAGAGCCTTGTGTTTCTGAAAACGCACTCACCTCTCACTGCCCACCTCCTACTCTCCCTTACAAGTCTGGAACTTAATGATAAGCCGATCACCATTAAGCCCTATGCCCTCAGTCCTCCAATATCATGTCTCGGCGTCATACACAACGTCGGTGGTCACTTCACAACATCTCAGCTCTTACATGACCTTGAATCCTTTACTTCAGATATACTCGCTGCACGTATGATGGGCTCCACTGAATCCGTCCTCATAACATTTGCTGGAACCATCATCCCTCGCTTTGTGTACTTCAAACGTGTCTCTTTCCGATGCCGTCCACATAAACCCAAGCCCCCTACTTGCACTCGGTGCCTTGCTATAGGGCACCGTGCTCATCAATGCCCCCAACACAGCGTTCCGGCCAAGTGCCGCCGCTGTGCGTCTCCTCTACCAGCAGATCCCGATGCTCACGTTTGCACCCAACCCTGGTGCATCCGTTGCCAAGTCAACACCCACTCATCTCTAGACTCGACCTGCCCCTACCTTCTAGCTAAGCAACGCGACTGCGCCAAAGCAGCTTTTCTCCGTCGCACAGCCATGCGCCGAGCCACTCAGCCTTCGCCGCCCTCCTCTTCAGCGCATGAGCTCCTATCACCTCCCGCAACATCCCCCCCCGGGCTCATACGCCGCTAAGGTTAAGAGAACACCTCCCATGTGCACTTCTTCATCAAACACACCTTCACCATCTTCAAGTAACGAGAGCCGCTCCTTCGATCTGCGACTGGCTATGTTGGAGCGCAACCAGCGCGAGCAACAATGCGTCTCCGATGAGCTACAACAGAAAATACTTGCACTGACGCAGACACTCGCAACTACCACATCCTCTCTTACCTCTCAACTCACGGAGCTAAATAAGCAACTCACCACACTCACCACCCCGACCTCCAGCTCCCATGTAACCAAATTGGCCGACATGGTCGAAACCACCACCACTGCGCATCACACTCGTTTGGTCCAGCTGGAAAATTCAATTGTCCGGATTCTTACGACCCTCGAAACCCAATCTAAGCAACTGGAATCTTTCACCTATATGCTTAACTCCCTGCAGGAGTCACTTCCCCCGGCAAAAAAGAAGGAACGCGCACGCGTAGGTGCTTCCTCTACTCCAAAGACCTAGATGGCGCGTGAAAAGGACCTCGATATTTTGCAGTGGAACTGCCGCAACTTTCGTCATAATAGGACCCCTCTCCATCAATATCTTCTCACCCGCCAAACATTACCCCATTTTCTCCTTATACAGGAGACTCGGGCGGCCCTTGCCGTCCCGGGCTACCGTGCATATCACGCTACGACGGGAAAGCCACTTGCGTCCATTTATGTACGCAATGACGTTCTCGTTGAACCACTAGACGTACCCTTCCCCCTCCTGAAACATTTAGTTGGTGTGGTCTATTACCAACCATCTACCTGTATTTCTCTCGCTCTGATGTCATTTTACAACCCCCCTGTCACGTCCTCTTTGTTTAGTGCTCTTGGCAAATTCCTGCACTCCCTTCCATCGACCACCCATATCCTCCTTGGGGGTGACTTTAATGCTCCTCATAGGCTCTGGGGTTACCCCCAAACACTCAAACCAGGTCGCCTTCTACACTGATTGATTGATTGATCTGTGGGGTTTAACGTCCCAAAACCACTATATGATTACGAGAGACGCCGTAGTGGAGGGCTCCGGAAATTCGCCTTCTACACTGCCTCGCCCAGGAACGTCATCTCACCCTTCTTAATACTCCTGACACCCCTACTCGAGCGGGCACTGTTTCACAGCGTTCCACTACACCCGATCTCACGTTCTCTCGGAGTTCCCTTCCTTTTCACTGGCAGGTCTCCGCTGAAAATTTTTTCAGTGATCACTTTCTCATACACATCACCATCCCTCTTTCCCACAATAGGCGGAAACAACGAGTCGCTCACACTGACTGGGAAGCATTCCGTAATAACCTTTTGTCTGACTCATTTAAAATTTACGACGACTGGACGTCGCGGATCTCCGCAGCAATGACATCCTGTAGTCGCCACGCTCGTTTTCAACTCCCCATTCCTGACCCTGATCCTCACTTCCTCCGTTTATGGCGACGTCATAAACGTTTGAAACGCGCTCTCCGCTCCCAGCCACATAACTTCCAACTTTCCTTCCGAATTGATGCTCTGCGGGCTGAAATTATCGCTTACGGCACTTCTCTCGAGCACTCTCGTTGGAACACGCTGTGTGACGGCCTTGACTCCGCACTGCAATCGCGCTCTACATGGTCTCTGTTTAGGTGTCTCTTAGGTACCAAGCCTGCCGTTGCTCCCACCCTAGCTAAAGCTCTCACTCAAGGGACTCCATCTGATGTGATCGAAAATTTAAAATCTCTGTATCTCCCACCCCCCCTCACACCTTCCTACCCAGATTACTGTGGCGAAGCTCACCCAGACCTGGACCGCCCATTCACGCTCAGGGAGCTGGAAGCTGCCTTAGCCACTCAATCTACCCGCTCGGCACCCGGTGAGGATGAGATAACATATACTACATTACGTAATCTCCCCGACAACGCGAAGGAATTTCTCTTACACACATTCAACGAAGCATGGAACAGCGGCCGTCTTCCAAGCTCTTGGACATCATCTCTAATTTGCATGATTCCGAAGCCCGGCAAACCTCCATCTCTCTCTAACCTTCGCCCTATCTCTTTGACGTCATGCGTTGGCAAGACTCTTGAGCGAATGGCCTTGACTCGACTGTCTGATTTTATTGAGGCGAAAGAGTTTTTCCCTCCTTCTCTTATTGGCTTCCGACGCCACGTTTGTGCGCAGGACATGTTCCTTGTTCTTCAGCATACTTTTCTTTCACCTTCTCGTAGTCAGATCCATGCGCTTGTAACCGTCGATGTACGGAAGGCATTCGATGGCGTGAGTCATGACCACAAACTCGCTCAGCTCTCCTCCCTGTCATGTGGCTCCCGCATGTATTCTTACATCCGATCATTTCTTTCCAATCGAGTTGCTCGCTTCAGAGTCGATACTCATTTGTCTAACCCACACTCCCTCACCCGCGGCACTCCTCAAGGTGCCGTACTATCTCCTACTCTATTTAATATGGCTATGGCCCCCCTTGCCTCCCAACTGTCCCAAATACCTGACCTCCACCATATTTTTTATGCAGACGACATCACTCTCTGGTGTACGTCTGGATGTCCCGGCCACGTGCAGGATACTTTGCAACGTAGCCTGGACCTTATCGCTTCCTTTCTCGCTACTGCTGGCCTGTCCCCTGCACCGGAGAAATGTGAACTACTTTTGCTAAACCGGTCTGCGTACCAGCGCTCCCACAATACCCTCATCTCCCTACATCTTTCTAGCTCTATCATCCCCACTGTTCAGCAATGCAAAGTTCTTGGCTTCCCTTTGCACGCAACAAAAAACGCGCAGGCCCTACATCACGCTGTGAGGACTTGCCACTCGGTGGCCCACCTCCTGCGACGCGTTGTCACTCGGCAGTCGGGGCTCCACGAGGCTCATGCGTGCCGGGTTGCACATGCGCTTGCCCTTAACAAGTTCTTGTACTTTGTACCCTACGTTCATTTCACCGAAACGCAACTCAACACACTTGAAAGAGCTCTATTAGGCCTCTACAAGGCAGCTCTAAACCTCCTTCTCACTACCTCTACCACTAAGCTCTTTGCCACAGGCCTCTTCCATCCATTACGTTCTCTTATTTCTCTGCACCACGACTCTCAGATTGCCCGTCTTTCTCTCACTCGTCAAGGCCAATGGCTATTAGCCCAAGCTGGTATCCCTCACATTCCCGTTTCCGTGCCCACCTTGCCTTCTGCCGCTAGCACCGCTGCTTCTAACCTTCGCATCCTTCCCCTTCCATCCAATATGTCTCCCGTTCTTCACGCCGGCCGCCGTCATGCGGCAGCACAGCATCATTCTCCTCCTCTCTCTACACAGGGAGTTGCCTACACGGATGCCTCATACATGGCTCCTCGGGGCTCGTGTGGCTACGTTATCTACCATCCACACCTTTCGTCACCTGACACGCACACCAGCGGGCCATACTTACACCCGCCAAATGTACTTTCGCTCGAGGTCCTTTCCATGGTCCACGCTATGCAGTCATTTTCCTCCCTCCCTTCTCTCCCCGAGTACACGATTTACTCCGACTCTCACGCCGCCATCCGTCACATACAGAACAACACGTTGCCCCCTGCTCTTCAACAGGAGGTCGAGCGAGCGGCCTCTGCTCTTCAACCCTCCACTGTCTTCCTCCGCTGGGTTCCTGGGCATTCGGGTATTAACGGCAATTAGCTAGCTCATCAGCTTGCCCGCGATATATTGCACCGGGCACCGTTCATTCCCTGGCCCACACCTTCGGAAGACAGTGAGAGCTCCGCGAATAACGATGGGCAGATCTCCTTGCGTCACACTATCAAGGAGGTATATCTCCAGCTCCGGCTCGACAAGCGTCTTTACCCTCCCCCTCATTCATCACTCACGGCGCTCGAGGCTCGAACTCTACGGCACATCCAAATGAACTGCTTGATAACCACCTCTCGCCTTTTTTTTATAAATATAGGTCTAACCCCTGCTGTCCTAATTGTCCCTCCCCATACGCTGACCTGTCACACTGCCTGTTTTACTGCCCAACTGCTCAGCAATCCAGCTATTACCCTCCCCCATCCCTTTCCATCACCTCCTGGCTCGATTGGATCGGCGCCGAAGGGGAAGAAGAACAGCGTCGACTGATCGCACAGGCGGTCGAAATGCTCGGCCTGTAAATTTGGCTGAATAAAAGTCTATTACTACTACTACTACTTTACTCCTCGCATTAGAAGCCCAACCTGCTTTTCCTCTGCCATGTTCGGATCCACACGGCGGATGAGGAGCTTCATTTCCTCGACGTATATAGGCACAGTTTCGTTAGGCTTTTGGATCCTCGATTATTGCAGAATTTCAGCCCTTTATTTGCGCAGCATGTTGGTAAACGTTCTCAAGAAATCAGTCTTGAACACCTCCCAAGTAGTCAAAGAGGCCTCGTGGTTTTCAAACCACGTTTTAGCGGGGCCGTCGAGTGGGAAGAAAACGTGACTCACCTTCATATTGTCATCCCATTTGTTTCGTGAAGCCACCCGAGTGAATTGGTCAAGCCAATCTTCTGCATCTTCTGAAGGCGAGCCGCGGAAGGTTGGAGGCATTCGAGGCTGTTGCAAGAAGATAGGGGTGGGCGCAGCTGGTAGGCTCATGGTTGACGTCGAGTCTTCTTTTTTCTGTCGAGTGCACTCCAGTAGTGGTCCGGGTTCCGGTGTTCCGGTGGCAACCCTTGTAGGCGGCAGCTACTGCGAGTCGTGTCGTTGCTTTTGGGGGCCTCGTCCTTCCATGCAGCTGTCGGCTCAGGGACCTGGTGCATGCCCAGCACCTCCACCAGTTGTCACGCAGCCGCGACGATGAAGGAACGTGCACGACAGGATCAGGAGCAAGCCGCCACAATCTTTTATTTCACTGGGCTGACCTGCGCCCGAAAGAAACAAGTGAACCGCTGTACAAATGGCGAACTACTACACCGGTGCCCACGACTGCTCTCGGCTTATTGGCGAGGGGCGTTTTCCGATAAAACGCGGCACGAAGATAAGTTCACGGATCACGCCTTCATACACAATAGCCACGTGCGTCACAAGCAAAGCGATAAGGATGGCAAGTTTTTGCGGCAATATCATCATAATCTGTTAGAAACAATACGTAAATGACTTGAAAAATTACAGGCCGATCAGCTTACTGTCTGTTTCCTACGAGCTATTTACAAAAATAGTAGCCAATGAAATTAAGGCGACATTAGAGTTCAGTTAACCAAAAGACCAAGCAGGATCTTGTACAGGCTGCTCCACAATAGATGATATTCGTACTATCGTATGGATGGATGGATGGATGGATGGATGGATGGATGGACGGATGGATGGATGGATGGATGGATGGACGGACGGATGGACGGACGGACGGATGGACGGACGGATGGATGGACGGACGGATGGATGGACGGACGGATGGACGGACGGATGGACGGACGGATGGACGGACGGATGGACGGACGGATGGACGCCAGTACACGTGCTCTTGCTAGTGGACATGCACAGTTTACGGATGAATGGTTGGATATATTCGGCTGTACACTTCAGATCGGGCGATGGCTCACGCCTCCTAGCCATAAAGTTAAGTTTTATGACTTCGTTTTAAGGATTCATTTTCACTCGCGCCTTAATTGTAGCTAGTAATCAGTTAGCCTCCTCCTGGTTATTTATACTCGTTTAAAGCCTATTTTGCCTTCACTGTCTCTAAACCCTAATGCTTTGAAAAATTCCGCGCCATTATCTTGGTTTATAAGACGGAGCCCTTTATTGAACATTATCAAATGTTCAGCCGTTTCCTCCTCCTCCTCTCAACACACATTACATTCCGTGTCTGTGCCTTCGTATTTGGCTCGGTACGCCTTGGCCTGTGATACTCCCGCTCTGGCCTCGAACAGAAGAGAACCACCCCGAGAATTCTCTTAGGTCATTTTTTTGCGATTTCCTGCTTAAAAGTTCGGTAGGTCTTCAGTGAAGATTTTGTAAGCACTCCAAGCTTCCACATGTCCCTCCCTGTTTCCTTCATATTATTAAGCGATGTTTTCTTTTAGCTTGGTATTCCTCTGTTTTCCCATTTTTTTAATATCTCATCAAATTCTATTTTACTGCTCGTTTCTCTGCGCTCAAACGATGTCCATCCCATCTCACCCTGTACCCCCTAATTTGGGGTATTCCCGTGTGCTCCCAAAGCAAGTCTACCTATGACGCATTGTTTAATTTGCAAAATTGCTTGAACCTCTGATTTCATACACAAGACCACATTACCGAACGTCGAACCCGGGACCATGACACCTTTCCAAATTTCTCTCAAAATGTCATACCTATTGTATTTCCACAGTGCCATATTTTTCATTAGAGCTCTATTACTGTTACCCTTAGCCATTACGCATCTTCCGTGCTCTCTAAGGTACTCAGCCCCGTTATTTATCCATAAGCCCAAATATTTCTATTTATGCGCTATTTCAAGCGTGACTTCTTGTATCTTATGCTCACTGCCTTTGTTAACGTTAAGAATCATGATTGCCAATTTTTCCTTGCTGATCTTCAACTTTGACTTATCTCCCTCGTTACCACTCATGCCTATCAATCGCTACAGATCTTCCTTGTTGTCGTCTTTTATCACTATATCATCTGAATACATCAATTTTGGTAATGACTGTTCAATGTGTTTTCTTCGCTTGGCAAAAAAGAGGCTGAATCCGAGTCGACTCCCCTCTGATTTGGCTTCTAATTCATCGAGATACAGCATAAATACCAGAGGTGACAAGGGACATCCCTGTCGAAGCCCGCGTTGTATCTCTATAGGTTCGGATACCTGTTCTTCCCTTTTGATAACTACCTCGTTACTTCTACAGGTATACTTTAGAAGATTAGTTATTCCATCTTTCACGTCTAGTGTGTCCGGCATTTCCCACAAGTCGTCCTTAATCACACTATCGTGAGCTTTCTTGATATCTATATAAGCTAGCCACAGGGCCCTGTGTTCTTTTCCCGCTTTTTCAATACACTGCATCAATGAAAACAGATTGTCCTCCAACCTCCTTCGTTTAGGGAACCCATTTTGTAGTTCTCCCAGCACCTTCTCATTCTCCGCCCATGTCTGCAGTATTTTCCATGTGGAAAGACCGCCATTTCGCGGCGCCTTAAAGAGGCGGCAGCATTACGCTTCTCCGCTGGGCGACCCACAGAATGAGATGGCCTTAACAACGGCCCGCCCCTGGCTAATCTCTGAGGGCATGGTTCCGTTTCGGAACTGGGTCTCTTGCACGCACGGGACGCACTTCATTTGTATATAGTATTATTAAATGGGAGTTCTGCGGTGTTCGTGGACGTGAGCAGTTTGACGTCTGTGTGCTTCTTGCTCACGCTTGTCGATTATGCGGTGCAAAGAGCAGTAAGTTCCCGATCACTGCGTTTTGCTGCATGCAGGCCTTCCTAGCGACCCAAACCAAGTGACGAAATTTCGAGATGCCCTCTGGCATATTAGAGACCTTGCAGATGTGTCCTCAATTAGACAGTGACAAGTGTGTGGTGACCTGCAAGAGGGCACTAGCGAAAGTGAAGCTGATCACTTTCGGTGAGTTTTTGAATTGAGGATGAAGGTGTGTCTCCCTGAACGCTTAGAAGATAATTATGTACAGGAAGCCCTGCAGCCACTCGAAAAGTCTATTTAAGCGGAAACTTGGAGGGTCGGAGATGGAACTGATGCAGCCTTTAATCCAGATTTCGTATTAACACCCGCTGACGGAGTCCGTGTGTCCGACATCCGACATCTACTCTCGCATCCCATATCTACGGACGAACGGACGGACGCCAGTTCACGTGCTCTTGTTAATGGACATGCACAGTTTACGGATGACTGAATGGATGGATGGATGGATATATCCGGCTGTACACTTCAGATCGGGCCATGGCTCACGCCATCTACTCATAAAGTAAAGTTCTATGACTTTATTTTAAAGAATTAATTTTCACTCGCCCCTTGATTGTAGCTACTAATCAGTTAGCCTCCTCCTGATTATTTACACTCGTTTAAAGTCTATTTTGCCTTCACTGTCCCTAAACCCTGATGCTTTGAAAGATTCCGCGCCATTATCTTGGTTTATACGACGGAGCCCTTTATGGAACATTATCAAATGTTCAGCCGTTTCCTCCTCCTCCTCTCAACACACATTACATTCCGTATCTGTGCCTTCGTATTTGGCTCGGTGCGCCTTGGCCCGCAATACTCCCGCTCTGGCCTCGAACAGATGAGAACCACCCCGAGAATTCTCTTAGGTCATTTCTTTTGTGATTTCCTGCTTAAAAGTTCGGTAGGTCTTAAGTGAAGATTCAGTAAGCACTCCAAGCTTCCATGTGTCCCTGTCTGTTTCCTTCATATTCTTAACCGATGTTTCCTTTTAGCTTGGTAATCCACTGTTTTCCTATATTTCTCAATAGCTCTTCAAATTCTATTTTACTGCTCGTTTCTTTGCACTCAAACGATGTCCATCCCATTTCACCCTGTACCCCCTGATTTGGGGTATTCCCATGTGCTCCCAAAGCAAGTCTACCTATGCCACGTTGTTTAATTTGCAAAATTCCTTGAACTTCTGATTTCATACACAAGACCACATTGCGGAACGTCAAACACGGGACCATGACACCTTTCCGAATTCCTCTCAAAATGTCGTACCTATTGTAATTCCACAGTGCCATATTTTTCATTAGAGCTTCATTACTGTTACCCTTAGTCATTACGCATCTTCCGTGCTCCTTACGTCAATGTTAGCTCCACAATATTTAAAGGTGTAAAAGTATGTTACAATGATTGTTCGACCTGTTTATTGTTATTGACCACCTGTAAAAGCACGTATTACTTAACTCGTCTGTGAAACAAGGTTGTCCTTTGTCGCCATTGCTTTTCACTGTTTACTTGGAGCCACTGTTCTTAAGCGTAATTTGATGTTCAAATGTCCGAAGTTCCTGGTTTACACTAATAATCGAGGTAAAGGTATGGCTTTATGCAGATGACCTTGCGTTCTTTTCTACAGATTTTTAATGAATATGATGGTGTGAACAATCGGTCATTTCGGACAAGTTTCAGGCGCGCGTATGACCATCGGGAAAAGTTTGAGCTATGGTTTGGCCCATGAACTTGCAAACTAACTCAATTCGAGAGTGTACCACCTAAATACATAGGCGTTCTGTTATATGCGTATCGATGAAGCGCACGTTATTTGTAAGAACTTGTAGCCGCCCTGAAACGCTACGCCCAGCCGTTTATTCCACATGACATCTCTGTTTGGCAGAGCCGAAGCATCGAACCTGTTTTTGGCAACAAAAATATCTGATCTAATAGATATTTTATATATTTTAGATATATTAGATCAGATATATTAGATCAATGTAATTCGTTTAATTTGTTGTTCGAAGACTTGCATACAGCCCCACCGTGATGGGCTAGTGACTAAGCTTCTCGGCTACTGACCCGTAGGTGGTGGCATTAGATCCCGGCTGCGGTGGCTTTATTTTCGATGGAGGCAAAAATGCTGTAGGTCTATGTACTCTGATTTGGATGCACGTGAAGAACCTCAGGTGGTCGGAATTTTCGGAGTCTTCTACTTCAGTGTCTCTCATATTCATAAGGTGGTTTCGGGACGTTAAACTCCACGTATCAATCAATCAATCTTACAAAGAGAAGTTTTACCGTATATTAGCTACCTGTATTTGGTCATCAACCTATGACCCAATAGGCGAGACAAAGTTTTCGACCAGTTTTCACAAGTAGTGTAGGGTTTGTCCACCTCTTAATTAGACAGCTGGTGTGTTGTATTTCTTCTTTTCGCGACTGTGCTCGTGCGCTACTTTGAACAATTAGCAAGTGAATTTCACGTGTGTTTTATCAAGTTTAGTCGGAATTCCGGAGCCCTTCAATAAGGCGTCTCTCACAATCATGTGGTGGTTGCGGGATGTTAAATCCCACATATCTATCACTTCAAATCAAATCAAAGTTTGTGATATTTACAAATCTTGCCTCGCCTTCCTATTTGGAAAGATTTATACGTGCAGTGTATTATTCAGCGAGTTTTCTGACATCAAGATTCTCCAATAATTATTTGTCTTCTCACCCAAGAAAAAGGTTTTATATGATCTAATGAATATAGCAATTTCCGGCCCATTGTATCGCTCCCAATGTATTGGAGTGTTTGGACATGAAGTTTGGTAACTGTGATGCAAAAGACTCTTTCACCAATAACCAAGACATTTTTCTAAAAATTTCACACAGAAACAGTACTTGAAAAGGTATAGTTAAACACTTGAGGTGTCTTTTATCCTCAAATATTTGCCGTCTCTGCGCAGTGCCAGAAATAAAAACGTTGCTCTATGAGTTGTGACGACGCCATCCTCTTTGGTACGTCCTCCAGAGGGCTTTCACAGAACTGAAGTTAAGTTCTCATAGAGCCCGTTATGTTGTACAACTCAAAGGCAACGACATGCCAGTTGACATGCTCTTGTTAATGGACATGCACAGTTCACAGAAAACTCGCATGTTATACAGCGAAATCTATAGGGGAGCCGACGCATGGAAACACGTAGTGAGATAGTCAAGGTGAACAGTGGAAGTGCCTCAGGCAGGCTGGCCGGCGTTTCGGTAGGAGGTTCTATCTTTGTCGAAGGCACCTTGCTATCCTTGGCATGTTAGTTTTTGGGGCGCAATTGTGACGTCATCTGCTAGTGGGGGCACGCGTCTCTGTTGGCAATCGCCATCTGAAATAAAAGTATAAAGCAGAGGAGTGCAGTGCTCGTTTCAAGGTAGGTGGTAAATCAATACCACTTAACTTGAAGTGAAGACTGCACTCCTCTGCTTTATACTTTTTCTATTTTCAGATGGCGATTGTCAACAGGGACACGTGTCACCACCACGAGATGACGCTACTTTTACCACTTTAAAACTAACACGCAAGGATAACAAGATGCCTTGGACAAAGATAGGTTCCCCTATCGAAACGTCGGCCAGCCTGTCTGACGCACTTCCACTGTTCACCTTGACTATTTCATTCGCATGTGAGACAGATATTTGGAACCAATAGTGTCGTCGCGATTTCATTTTGTACAACCGACTCTGCAGCTAAAAGACATTTAGGAGCAAGTCAAGTTTTAGCCAGACTGTTATACAGAGTTCATAGAGTGCTGCTCATACACTCTTTTAGAAACAATGTTGTATAGAATTAGTTTTGTAATGCTCATTGTACATTTGTCAAAGTGCCCTAAGTATGTTGTACGCTATGTACATGCGTTAACTGCTTTTGTATTAAATATCATGTAAGACATAAAATGAGGTGCGGATGCATGGTAGCGCACCCGCTTGCTACGCAAACGACCCGGGCATAGCCTTTACTCAGAACCGCAAACTTTGATTATTTTATTTGCAATTTTGTTGATTTTTCATTCATGCAAAATAAGTGATTTTTCGCTCACAGCCACCGTTGCCAACGCCGGAACTCCTGCGAAAGGAGCTTTTTAACGCTGTTGCGTTAAATAGCCAGTAACAAACTTGACGTCTCCAAACGGCACCAACTTACAGAAGTGCACATTTGCGTTTAAGTTAGACAATCCGCCACGATGGTGTACTTGTTCTGGTGCCCGATTGGACGGCTGCCGAATCGAAGGACGAGAGCCAAGGCACCGATTCGATCCCGTCACATTAAAGTCGCGAGTCGTCGCAGCGGCGACTGCATTTATATTCAACGGAATGCTTGAGCCCCATTTAACTCGATTTAGATGCTGGTTGTTTAAACTCAGATTGTCAAAACTCCGGTGACCTTCAGTATAAGGCATCTCTCATAATCATACTATGATATAGACCTAAAATTTATGCAATTATCAATACAGTAAGATAAACATTTTAGGCGGCTATTTGCTAAAATACAAGCGCTAAATTATTACTTTCCACTAAGGGGTCCGTCAAAGTGGCACTGTCTTTCGCGGTAATTGCTTGGGGTAAATTGATTCACGTGTAACAGAATAATGAATCGTTTTATTAAAATTGAAGTTATCAATATCTACATCTTCTATGAATGCAGGTTCCAGGATCGACCTATGACTTACATAAAAATGCGCTGAAAGCTCTGACAAGTAACAGCAGCGCCTGTCACTTAACCTTGGACATCTCATTTGCTGGATGCAGTGAAGGCTTCAAGCAAATGCTTTCCAGCCCTGGATCTCTAAGCACCCTGACCATATTGTCCCTCGAGTCCCCTCACCGTTCCAACGCAAACTTCGTCTTCCAAGCCCTCAAAACCAACAACACAATTACCAAGCTTACCACAAGAAACTTAAAAATTGGTGTCGAAGCTTGCAAGTCACTCTCAAAGTTCCTTGCCTGCAACACGGTCATTCAAGAAATTTCGCTACTGAATAGTTTGTGGTGCATACGAAGACTACGATATGAGGTGAGGAGGCCTTTGACTCTTCATTTCGTGGTCATGAAATGATACTTTGAAAGAGCATTACCTAAGGCATGTTGGTAATTCATAGTATATTATTTCCGGGAACGAAAAACACAGAGAATAAAAGCACAGGCTGTGAGCGTTCCCCTTCAATGCGGAATCAATGCTACTTAGCGCGATGTTCCCCAAAGAAGAAAAGAAAAAAAAACATGGAAACCGCTAGAGCTTCGCTCTAAAGAACATAACGCTATAGCATAATTGAGACTTGAGCACATCGCCCTCTGCTTTGCTAGCCTAGCTTCGGCTTAGATGCATGCATGAACCGTAAAATAAGAAGACATCTGAATGTGCGCGCAACGTTCGCCATGTTCGCCATTTCAAAGTATTCTAGAATGTGTAGTGAAAGCACAGTTTCTTTAGCTAATTAGCGATGGACCCATAGAAGCTAAGCAAACTTAAGCAGCAGTTCCCTTCGTACAGGCTATTCATGGGGCTGATGAATAATTATGCTCTTAAATACAGTGCAATGTATGTCCTTTAAAAACCTCGTGCATGCCCCGCCACGGTAGTCTAGTGGCTGAGGTACTCAGCTGCCGACCCGCAGGTCGCGGGATCAAATCCCGGCTGCGGCAGCTGCATTTCCGAAGCAGGCGGAAATGTCTTAGAGGCTCGTGGGCTCAGATTTGGGTGCAGGTTAAAGAACACCAGGTGATCAAAATTTGCGGAGCCCTCCACTGCGGCATCTCTCATAATCATATGGTGGTTTTGGGACATTAAACTGCCATATCAATTAATCAGAAGACCTCGTGCAGTTCAGGTGTTGACGCCTTACACGATTCTACGCTTTTGACACGCATTAGTACACATGTTAAAGATACTCCTACCACCTTATGACGTTCATATACTTTTTTTCTGGTGCACTTTTAGGAGATTGTGTCTCTGTGTGGAAGAACTGCTGGCCACGCAGATGACCGGGGTTCATTTCAGACTTGGACCCAAAAATCTTCTTTTTGCTTTATTCTAACATTTTTAATCTTTCAGTCACGGTAGGGGAGGTAGTTTTTCGATCACACCCGACAACATCCCCACCGACGTTGGAATTTTTTATTTGTGCAAAACGAGCTCGATAATACTGCCGCGTTAATATTTATTTCCAATGATGATGAAACCCTTTTTTTGCGCGGCATACAAATTCTGCACCACAGAACCAAAACAAAGAGAACACCTTATAAATGCCGTGTAGTGAACGGTGTCTCCTCAAGGCATGTAACATCCTGTAGCAAAGATGAGCGCCAGCATTATCGTGGCGTTCCGCAAGAGAGAAACCACGGAAGGCCTAAGTAGCGCAATGATGGGCGAATGTTTCCTACTGCAATATGTCAATCACTACTAATGGGCAATTGGAAAACAAAACACTCCAACTGGGTACACCTACCGGCGGTCCACATTTAGTTAACGCGCTCGTTGCGCATGTTATTGTTCAACAACGCACAGGTGAAATTTTCCTCCGGCACTGCCTCGGAGGTCAAAATCCAGTTCTATATATACGGGGTGGCCAGTGAACGGTTGTTCAGCGCAATAACCGTTTTTTTTTCAATCCAGAAATGCGCGAGCAGACGCTGCCCACCTCAGCATAGCGAAGCGAGAGAGGGGGAGAGTAGTAGAGAAGCGGGTGGGAAACTCGCTTGGGCAATGGCTACTAAACATTGCGGGGAGGGTAACGTAAAGGAGCGCCGGCTTGCAGGTATACTACCTGCGTCGCGAGGCGAGAGAGGGGAACTGTACGAGAGAAGAGAAAAGGGGGAGGGCATGTGTACTAGTAGTGGTCAAGCCGCACCGAACTGCACTCGGCCATTATGTGTTTTGCGTCTAAAAACTTTATTTCGAGGAAAGTCGGGAGCCTACAGGCACCCCCTCTCACGACCCCACCACATGGAAACATTTATGTCTTGTAAATTCATGAGGTCAGCAGCCTGTCTCACAGAGATCTTCTGCGTTTCGCGGTCCACGGAGCGTAGCGAGGTCTCCCAGTCCAACCAGGCCTCCAGTGGCACGGGCCCGCTAGGAGAAGACGTACAGGCGAGAAGTTGGGCTTTATTTGCCCATCGTGCAATGGACGAAAGCAGAAAATCGGGACCGATTGATGGCGCGCGAAAGGAGGAAGGGGTGGGTGTGATCCAAATTGCAGATGACGCCATAAGTGTTATTCTCTCGCAGTATGGGTAGAGTGCGGAGTTCGGTATATTCGCCTTTTGGCACGAGCATTCATGGCGAGCTCAGCAAATGTTAGCTCTTACAAGAAACTTTCCGTGAGGTCAACTTGTGCCCGGTTGCTTCATCTGCGTGCTAAATAATTGGCGGGCTCAGTGCCAGGGTTCCCCGTATGTGCAGCCACCCAGATTTGCTCCGCGCTGCGCGTGGAAAGGGGGTGGGTTCTCGGTCAGTACGTACAATGCGTTAAGATTAACTCAACCCAAGCATAATTTAGCAATGTATACTTTGAGTCAGGTAGCCGAATGCGAGCGCAATGGCGATCTTTTCGGCAAGTTCTGGTTTTGTTTGAGGAGCTAATTCTTGCATTATAAGAGAAGTGTTTTGTGCGTAGGCCACCGCTGCGCCTCTGTATTGCTCCCATGCTCCGTCTATTCACCAATCATCGCATTCTCGCCACACGCTTTTCGGAGAACTGCTGCTCTAGCTATCCGTCGCTCACGGTTTCCGTCGGGGGGCGTGTTACTGGAAGTGGTCAAATACAGAATGTTTCACGAACTTTCTAGGATAAATATTTCACATTGTCATGATAGGCGGGGACGCAAACTTGAAGCTTTCAAAGTATGTGTCCTCCCATAGGGGGCTGGCAAGTCAGAGACATTGTGCCTGTATGTGTACCTCGGTTAGTTCTTGTATCGTGATAAGCACAACTAACCCTGCCAGGCATTCATTATTGTTGCTTTTAGAAGGCGGTGCGCTTCTTTGGTGGCTTGCTTGATTATACAGCTTACTGTTTGTGTTTTGGTGCCTTTAGGATTGAGGTAAATTGTATGATGCAGCAGTCTGCTCGTGGTAAATGCGTGTACTGTTCGCATAGTACCTGCATTTCGGCGGCTGTAATCTTTAGTTGCCTGTCTGCGTATTAGCTGCGTGGTGGCTGCCAGTCTGCTTGCTCTTTAGGCGTTGGAGGTTTCCGGTATGTTTCATACAATCTTGCGGGCAGAGCCCCGAAGACTCGAATGGCATGGGCGTGAGGACCTCCCCACCCTGTACGAGGATTTTGATAAAAGTGCGGTTTAGGATCCGTTCCTGGCGGCACATCGAGTACCACCATCAGCCACGTCATCGACACCAACGGATATAAGAAGAAGCGCTCAGCTGGCACCGACCAGTGGGCACGACAGAGGCGCCGAGAGCATGATTCTCGGGAACCCCTTCTTGCTTGTTATTCAGGTGAGACTACCGTCCGGAGCTTGAATGTCGTAGTGATGATGTATGCCTTGTGCTTCTGCCGTGCCCCACGGTCGCTACTACTTGTTCTTTCTGCAGTGTATGACTGTTTTGTAGACCTGCTACCTCATTGTGGGGACGTTGAGTCGAACCCTGGCCCCACAGAAGCTATGTTTCAGAAGATTTTGATGAAATTCGTCTACTCAAAGAAAGTTCAGGTACCGCCACACAACGCTTGAGTGAAACTTGTGATAAGCTCTCAGCAATTGAGAAAAAGCTAGATGAACTATCTGGCACCGTAACAAGTTACACCACTAAAGTAGAGAAACTACAACAACAAGTGGACAGCCTCGTTTATAAAATCGACGACTTGGAAAACCGCAGTCGGAGGGGTAATTTGATAGTGTACGGTATCAAAGAGATGAAGGATGAAAAGGTGGAGTTGCTAGAGCAGATAGTATCGAATGACATTCTTGGTGAAATACTAAAAGTGAAGAACGTCGGAATAGAATGTATTCACAGGATAGGTAGAAAAAAGGAAAACAAATGTAGACCAGTAATTTTCAAGCAGGTGGACGGTAGAGACAAGGCGAGGATACTAAGAAACTGTAAAAACTTGAAAGGCACGGAATATGGCATATCGGAAGACTTTTCGTCTCGCGTCCGGGCTGTCCGGAAAAAACTTTGGGATAGCACTGCTGAACTAAGAAAGAAGGGGATAAAAGTGACGCAGTCGTTCGACAAGATCAAAGTCGATGGTAAGCTTTTTGTGTGGGACGACACTCTTGGAGCGAGAGTCCCTTTTGCTCCGCAGTGACGATTGCCACCAAACCACGACCGAGCTGATAGCAAAGGAAAGAGCGACTCTGATGTGCCTTCGCTCATGAATTCCAAACCCTTTTCTGTTTTGAATATAAATGCACGAAGTATTTTAAACAAGTCTGATGATCTGGAAAGCGTTCTCACCGTATACGATCCCGACGTCATGGCTGTAACAGAAACGTGGCTAAGTGACAAAATTCCAGACTCGGTAGCGATACCGAGCTCCCACGAAATCTATCGCTGTGACCGGGCTTCAAAAGGTGGGGGTGTGGCACTAATAATGAAAAAAGGCCTGGACTATACCCCCCTTCCCCAACACAAAAACATTGAAATGGCTTGCATTGTTCTTCACCATCCGCAACTAAACATCTTTATCGGTGTATTTTACAGACCACCAAATTCCAACATTACAGTACTTGAAGCATTTGCAGATTATGTAGGCGTGTATGCCAAGCGCTACACGCATATGGTACTCTGCGGTGATTTTAATCTGCCCCGAATTGACTGGGATTCGATGCATGCCGTTCCTACCTGCGATAATTCCGAACTACTTCTTGATGTTGTTTTTTCTTGTAAATTAGGCCAAACTGTGCATGAACCTACTCGTGTTTCGACAAACTCAAGGTCACTACTTGACCTTGTCTTTCTTTCTGAATCCGTTCAACGACTCGGTTTTGATGTCAATGTTCTGCCCGGGATTTCAGATCACGAAATAGTACAGTTTAAAAGTCATATGTCGCCCTCAACTTCGCGGGCAATCATTAAGCCATTTGGAGATTTTAACAGTGCTGATAATGAAAGTATTTTGGACTTCCTCGAACTAGATTTCGACACCTTTAAGAGCAAACACAATAACGGGTATCTCGACGTAAACGGATTATGGTTACACTTCAAGACGGCCGTGCATACTTGTATTAACAAATATGTCCCACAAAAACAAAGAAAGATTAACCGCCAAAGCCCGTGGATTACGTGTGACATAATTCACTTAAAACGTCGTGTTAAGCGTCTCTCCCGAGCGCCCAAAACGCCTAACGTGTTACCTTCCCTAAGGGCTGACCTACGGAAAAAAATCAAAGAATCAAAGTATCACTTTTTTAATGTTAAGATGCACGGCTTTCTTGTCACCAACCCTAAGAAGTTCTGGACTCACATCACCCAAAAGAAAGACCCAGTCGGCAAAATTAAAATAAACGACAGGGAAGTGTCCAATGCCTGCTCGATAACAAGGGCTTTTAATACTTTTTCTCGTCTGTATTTGTACGTGCAACCCAGTGCTGCACTAATTTCAATATTCCTGGCTTTGACATTCCCGATATATCTATTACCGAGCCGGGAATATTTTCGGCTTTGCTCAACCTTGACCCTAAAAAGTCCGCAGATCCCGACAGAATACCAAATGCATTCCTTTACCGGTATGCGGAGTGGTGCTCGAAATACCTTTACATTATATTTAACGAAAGTCTACTAAGCGGTGTGGTTCCAGACGATTGGAAAACTGCAAAAGTTACTCCTGTGCATAAATCCGGCGATAAACTTTCTGTAAAAAACTACCGCCCCATATCCCTTTTGTGTACAGCCGGTAAAGTTTTGGAGCACTTTATATTTAAACACCTAGTAACGTATCTTGAGAGCAACATGTTTTTTACGAGCAATCAACATGGTTTTCGGCGTGGATTTTCCACGGTTACACAACTAATACACACGACTAACGACATCTCAAAAGTTTTAGATAAGGGGGGGCAAACTAACGCTATATTCTTGGATTTCGAAAAAGCTTTCCTAACGACATCTCAACAGTTTTAGATAAGGGGGGGCAAATTAACGCTATATTCTTGGATTTCGAAAAAGCTTTCGATCGAGTACCCCATAGCCTCCTGATGTTAAAAATTCGAAACTTGGTCAAAAATTAGAAAATAACTCAGTGGTTGGACTCCTACTTATCAAGCCGGTATCAGTACGTTCAGATAGGTGACTCTGCCTCTCACTTGTCATCAGTTGTTTCTGGAGTCCCACAGGGCTCCGTCTTAGGTTTGTTGCTTTTCATTATCTATTTAAACAATTTACAGTTCGACTGTCCGGTGCGTTTCCGTTTCTTTGCCGATGACTGTGTTGTTTATCTCCCCATTGAATCGGTAAATGACCAGAAAGTTCTCAACAAATACTTAACAGCTGTTAGTAATTGGTGTGCCGATTGGAACATGAGCCTCAACACAACAAAGTGCCGCCAAATGACAATAACGCGCAAAAAGTTTCCATTTCAATATGCTTATCAAATTAACAATGTTGAATTAGAGGTTGTTAACGAGTTCAAATATTTGGGTGTAACAATGACATCAAACCTCACCTGGAACAAACACATACAAAATATTACATCATCAGCACTGCGCAGACTTTGGCTTCTAAGACACCGACTTCAGCACTGTACAAGCAGAACGAAGACCGTTGCTTACACTACGCTGGTCCGCCCCTTGCTCGAATATGCAGACGTTGTTTGGGACCCACACACAAAGACGGATTCAGCGATGCTCAAACGGGTACAAAAGAAAGCGCTGCGATTTATTCACAACGCATACAGCAGGCGAGTATCCGTGACAGAACTGCGCAGGTGTTCTGACCTACCAACACTAGAGTCCCGCCGTAAATTACATCGACTTAAAATATTACACAGCATAGTGAATGGTTATTGTAAGCTTGACTTCAATAGTTATCTCGAATTCAACATGTCACGCCCCACCCGGAACAAGCACAACAAAACAATCCTAATGCCTCTCACGAGAACAAACGCTCACCGTCTATCCTTTTTCCCGAGAACGATAGCAGAATGGAACACTTTGCCACGCGACGTTACTAACTTAACTAATCAAAATGCTTTTTCAACGGCTCAAAATTGTGTATGATTGGAAGTGCTGGTCTAGTTCCCCTGTTCTATTGAACTAACGTATTTCACGTGATATCTTGCTACCATGCCACAACGCACACTGCTTGTCTTTTTAGATGCGGAAGCATCTTATACTCGCGCCTTGTAGTGCGCCGTCCGCACCGCTTCTCGAACATTCGACAGCTGACGCGCGCGCATGCGCCGTCGCGCCGTCGCCCACCATCTGTGCCGCGCGCGCTTCTCCTTCGAGATCATTCGACAGCTGACAGCGCATGCGCCGTCGCCATCTGTGCCGCGCGCGCGCTTCTCTTTCGAGAACATTCGACAGCTGACAGCGCATGCGCCGTCGTGCTGTATATATACTCAAGGTCGGCGCTCGCTCGCTCAGTTGCCGCTCGTCCGTTGGTTTGTACGGCGCGTCGACGTCCGAAGTCGCTGTGAAATGAATGCCAACGAATCCACAAACACAATGATCGACGTCCCTTCGACCAGCGCCGCCCTTTCGCATACGTGTGTACGTGTTCACTCATTTAACACCCCCTCCTACAACCACGTTAACCAATTTAGCCATCGACCCAAGTAAGTCGAAATTTAACACCCCATTTCACAACCACGTTAACCAATTTAGCCATCGACCCAAGTAAGTGACACTTTAACACCCCGTTAACCAATTATATGCTCCGCATCCTCCTCAGTGTTCCCCCGAGGGAAGCTGCGGGCAATGTTTTGTTTGTTTGTTTGCGCAATATTTTTTTTATGTTTACATGGCAACATCCGATTATTTTTTTACGCTTCCTGGTCAATGCGCGTAGTGTACTTTGTGTGTTTTGCATTAGACTAGCATTGCCGGTTTTATTGTATATTCATGTAGCTATTTGTAACGAGAATCACTGCTGCTTTGCGAATCGTGGGCCGTGTTACTGATTGCGTGCGCTTGTGTGTCGTGACAATCTGTAAGCTTACTGCATTATTGCTTCCCTGTGTACCGCGGACCATGTTACTGGTCGCGTGTAAACTTTGTGTTCAAACTCTGCACTGTACCACTCCTGCCCTGGCTGCCAAAGGGTGGCTGGCAGTATTGAATAAATAAATAAAAGGATACTTTTCGGCGGAATCAGGTTTTCATTTTTCTGGTGAACATGCGGGGGAGGTTGACCTTGAGGACCTTGTCCTATTACAGTTGCAGCTGTTTGCGATGTTTCTCCGATTTGCGCGTCTGATCTGTGTGTAAACGCAATGGCATGATTCTACGCTTCTACCGAATGGTCACCATGCGCGTGAAAAATCTTTACGCACGCCGCTATACACTAGCTAGGGTAGGTACTCCGCCAAATCCTGTCGTGCCCCGTTTCTTTTTTAACGTGGTGCTCATACCGCTTGCGGGGAATCCATGGAGACCCCCCCCCCCCTTCTGGATCATACCCTGTACGCACATATTAGTGTCTGGATTACACAT
Source organism: Rhipicephalus annulatus (assembly GCA_013436015.1). NCBI lineage: Eukaryota > Metazoa > Arthropoda > Arachnida > Ixodida > Ixodidae > Rhipicephalus > Rhipicephalus annulatus. Next base: position 285,120 of record WOVY01013199.1, on the reverse strand, counting down.
AGTAATATGTGCGTACAGGGTATAGTCCAGAGGGAGGTGTCCACGGCTTCCCCACAAGCGGTATCAAAAATGAAACGGGCCACGACAGCTTCTTGCGGAGTACCTACGTTAGCTTGTGTATAGTGGGGTGCACGAAGATTACCTACGCGCATGGTGACCGTACGGTAGAAGCGTAGAATCATGCCATTGAGTTTCGCCACGAGTTACAATGAGGTCCAGCATATATATTCATCATCAGCCAGAGCTAAAACATCAGCAATGTGAAGAGCAGCGTAGGCCTACGTGCCCTTACAGACGTCTGTGGCTCCTTCGCTGATTCGCCAAATGAAAAATTAACGGCGCAGAGAAAACTGCGCAGCCGCACTTGAAGTAGGTGAGATAAATGATAGTTTGAAACTGCAATCTTACGTGCACTTTCTTGCGCCAGGCTGGGGCATGTAGGCTGCAGCCCGGCTCACCGTGAAGTTAATAAATGCTTGCCGCTTTTTCCTCGTTCATATCAATCCATAAAATATCACTGCAAAACCATTCTTTAGCTGCGTATAGTGATTGCTTGTTGGCTGATTTCGCTTCATTCAGAGCTCTTGCAGTGCGCGATTCTTCGTCGAGGAAGTTTTGTTTGCAGTGATATCGATACTTTGCACGATTTTCCACTTAAGCAAAGTGATAGTAATTGTCTGACACACAAGAGTCTGACAAGAAAAAGATCAGATATCATGCCCAACACCTGGCCGTTGGCCTTGGAAAAACAAAGTCGCTCCGGCGTCTCGATCTATCTAACGATTTCTCTGTTGCTGAGATTCGTTGCATCGCCAAGGCTGCATATCATGCCGAGTCTCTAGAGAAGCTTCACTTCTTGGAGATTGACGCAGTAGACGTTCAGGAGATCTCCTCTATGCATCAAGAAATGGCTAGCAAATGGAAGTCGACGTTTGGGCGGTGAGTCGATTCACTACGTGCTTGTTCAGAATACGTGTTGTCTAGTGAAATTGTTCGGTGAGCTCGTTGAGATTCATTCGGTCGCAAGCTAAACGAGTTTTAGCCTGATTGAGTGAGGCTGTAAGAAATTCTTACGAGTCGGTTCAAGGGGGTTGGTTTTTGTGTAAATTTTGGCGAGTATTACTTCATTAAGTCGAACTCTCGCTTACATTGGTGAGGTCCAGCAAACATAATTCGCGTTAAGGAACTTCCTGTCACTCAGTCCGAGTGATACTCATGAAATTGAATGCTTGTCATTGTGAGTGAGTAATCATTTAGCATTAACAGGTTTGTCAAAGCATGGTAATGTGTTCTCTGTATTTTGTTGTCCATCGGCAAAAATATTGTTCAAAGTAATAAGTCGCAAACTATTTAAGGCCACTTTCATCCTATAGGACCACACGTGATTTCTGTAGAGAAAAGGTTTGAGTGTGTGTCATTTAGTGTATATTCTTTATTTCCCATTGATCATTTCCCGGCAGATCCATCGAGCTTTTGCATGGAATGTGCTGCATTATGAATAGCAATGGTCAACACAATCATATCAAAGTATTGAAATGTGTAATTATTGTATGTCTGAGTACGTGACTTATTACCACTTTTTCATATTCAATTCAACACTGCAATAGTGGTGGAGAGTGTGTGACGTTTCAGTCAGGTGACGGCCATTTGAACATGTGACGCACGTTTTTTTCGTGTCTGATCTGAAGCAATTACTGGAGTTTAGATATCCGTAGCACTTACATCATGATTTATTTATAGATTATTTGAATAACTGTAAAATTATGAACCTTTGTTCGTTCGTACTGATTAAGTGTCACGCCATTGCGCAATGCCACCGAATTTCCGAAACAAACTCGTTGTTACGCAGTCGACCGCCATATAAAAGAAGACCGTTTAGGCAACGCTCGTACTTGCATTACGAGCATGTAAAATCAACCTAGGTGAACATGGGCACAAGACGGCGTGGATAAAAATGAGGGTGCGTCAATTTATTTATTGACCAACATTTTAGGGACGAATATTCTCTTATTCTAACTTTGTCCTGCTTCTGGCGTAACCGGCAGTATAAGAAGACAGACTGAAAGACGGACGGACGGACGGAAGATCGGTCGGTCGGTCGGTCACACAGACAGACAGACAGACAGACAGACAGACAGACAGACAGACAGACAGACAGACAGACAGACGGACAAAAAGACGGACGGACGGTCGGTCAGATAGGCGGACGCACTAGTGGATGGACAGGCGCATGGACGGATGGACGGACGGTTGGTCAGATAGGCGGACGCACGAGTGGATGGACAGGCGCATGGACGGACGGATGGACGGTCGGTCGGTCGGTCGGTCGGTTGGTGAGTCGGTCGGTCGGTCGGTCGGTTGGTGAGTCGGTCGGTCAGTCGGTCGGTTGGTCAGTCGGTCGGTCAGTCGGTCACATAGGCGGACGCACAAGTGGATGGACAGGCGCATGGACGGACGGACGGTCGGTCGGTCGGTCGATCGGTCAGTCGGTCGGTCGGTCAGTCGGTCACATAGGCGGACGCACAAGTGGATGGACAGGCGCATGGACGGTCGGTCGGTCGGTCGGTCGGTCAGCCGGTCACATAGGCGGACGCACAAGTGGATGGACAGGCGCTTGGACGGACGGACAGACAGACAGACAGACAGACAGACAGACAGACAGACGGTCGGTCGGTCGGTTGGTCAGATAGGCGGACGCACAAGTGGATGGACGGGCGCATGGACGGACGGATGGACGAACGGATGGACGGACGGATGGGCAGGTGGGCAGACAAACAGACAGACAGACAAACAGACAGACAGACAAACAGACAGACAGACAGACAGACAGACAGACAGACAGACAGACAGACAGACAGACAGACAGACAGACAGACAGACAGATGTTTCGCCCTACTCGTCATCATGCACTCCGTGCACATGCTTTGATTTTCTGAATCCCCCGGTCGTAGTTTAGGCTTCAGAGTGCACCGAGCTAGGCAGGAACATTTGCGGCGGCAAGGTAAACACGGCTGACCAGGTCACCTCTAAAAGTTGTGGCGCGGATGAGGCATGAGCAGGCACTGAAATGACAGCCGGCACAGTTAAAAACGGATCGATATTAAACGGACGCGAAGAATGAGACATCGCAGGTGGTGCAACTGCATGCAACCAGCCAACACAAACGCGTGACGCATATTTTGTTTGTATTGCCATCGCGTTGATGGTGAAGTCGTGAGGAGCTTTGTGTCGTCGCTTTGTTCTCGCGCTATAACTATCGTTATCGGGCTCCGCATATCATGCAGTCACACGTCATGCTCTTCAGCTTTCACATTAAATATGTTCTCGTCATTTTTCATTATTTTTATCTCTCTCTCTTTAATAAGTACACTATATATGCCCTCAATATTTCGCATATGTTTTCTGTGTCACCAAGTAAATCTATATCACTCGTTATATCGCCTTAATAATTTTTTGTCAGTCCTCTTTCAAGAGCGGAGCTCATTAAGCTCTCCGTTGAGCCGGGCACTGCGAACATAAACTATCATCATCATCAAGTGGTTAGCCCTTGATCCATTCTTTACCATCTGCTTTATTTGCACAACACATGTTCCGATTAATTCGGCGTCAAAACATGATAGGCGAGTCTGTTACGCGACTAGAACTTACGTAGCAACTTGTCATTGAACTGAAAACGTATCATCATATCAGTAGTGTTGTTACTAAAATCCCATAGCATCGTGGAATTGATAGTCAATTGACAACAGATCGCTTAAAATCACTTGCGTTCCAGAAATCCTATAACACCGGGTAAAGATTTGCTAGACTACAATCATGTGACATACTCGCATGAATGAAGAACACACAACCTCTATTCACGATACTATCGTGACATAACACTTAACGACATGAACTAAGTCGCGCAACATCGAGTAACAGCATGCAGGTCACGCGACGTGATCCCGCCAAAAGCCACGCAACAGCTAAGCGCTGGATTACTACCACATCACGCAACATGCAGTGATGTGAGATGTCTTTTGTAGCCTAGACGTACATAGTACGGCTATCAAAAACTTAGCATCTCTAATAAGAACTTCGCATTACTAGCAGCACATAGTTGCGTCAACCACTACCTCCGTGGATGGTTCAATACAACTACTGCAAGCTGCGTACTTTTTTGAGAGCCACAATTTGTGGTAATGATTTTTTGTTTTAAAGTATGTCATCATCTAGGGCGGTGAAATCTAACAATTAGGAGGGGGGCAAAACAAGGCCAGTTAGTTACCCCCTTATTTTAAGCGATTTTCGAGTAATATTAAAGTACAATTTCAAAATCTGAAAAAAAAACGCCACTATTTCCGCGCAAGAGCACTTGGTAGAGTAGAAAACGCGGGTCGACACGCCGCCGAGTGAATCCCGCACACTTGGTAAATTTTGAAGATGCCCACTAGGTACTATAAGGCTCCTACTCGAAAAAAATTCTGTATATTGTCATCTGTGGGTGCCATAGATATAGCATACGATTTTTCGGAAAACTGCATCCAGTCATTGTCGCGAATATACAAGCAAGGCATCTTGAAATTTCTTAAGTCATACGTGGACGCGCGGATATTTGGCGAGAAATTTATCAATGACACTACCACCCTCATTTTCTATTCTACTATTGGAATTATGATCCTTAAAAATATAGCTCTAGAGTGCTCAGAGTGCAGTTTATCATTCTAAACCAAGTCGTTGTTTATCATTCAAACCAAGTCATCACCTAAATGAACTTAACAAGTGCGAACTTCTGAGTCAATATCTTCAAGTGTTTCAAAATGCTGCAGGTAACGCGTACCTACCTTCTAGGTGTATCAGGTGGGCGGCTGTATTAAACTTACAAAAAGGCTAACGTGACTGCAGCAAAACGTCCGAATTGTCCATCCAAAAACGGATCTCAGAGGGCAGCATTTGCTGTGGTGCATTAAGGAAGCAACGTACACAGGAGATGCCCATTGCCATCCCCCTAGTTATGAAAAGTGTAGCGGCAGTAATGACAAAATCAGGCGGTAGACAAAGTGGCACGGGGCAAACAAAACAGCAGACACCCCGCTGTGCGCTGTTTGCGTTGGCTAATTTCTGCGCAGATTCAAGGTTCCGAGGTATAGTTAGCTCGTCTTGTGTGGTTTTGCGCGGTAAGCAGAGAGTATAGGTTGGTTTGTGAATGTGGCCTTTAGAGCCATGTACTCTGCTGTGCTAACAATAGGAGTGAATCGGCAGAAGCGATTTTAGTGATCGATATTAAACGGACAGTACATATGGCCATTTTTTCGCTCTGTATGTCATGGCGAAAAATGTTTTGAGGGGAGGGAGAGGGGCACACATCCGGCGTGCTGCGCACTAGCTTAGCCATTGATCATAGCCTCTGCAACTAAGAAAACTTTCACCTAATTTTCTCTGCTGATCTGTACGGCGTGCTTGATTGAATAATAAGGACATCTACATACTATGATTATGTAGTCCCTTCAAAAAGACAATCACAAACGCATCCACTCAAAAAACGCACACCACACGAGTGCTGTGTGTGGGAATGTGAGAACTCTTTAAATGGGAAGCATTTCTTAGCGAAATTCGGCATCTTTGAGCGCATTTATCTATCTATCTAGGCGTCCACGACTTTTAGCGCTACTGGCCGTTTCGATAATGTTATCAATACGAAACTTGATATGACATAACACGACTGCATGAAGAAGATATTTGGCCAGTCATAATATGAAAATTGTGAGAAGTGTGTCATGAAAGTCATGATTTACATTTAATGGTCCTGCAGCTTTTGCGGTTGCTTCGTTCACATGGCGTGTTGAAAAATTGGTATGATATGGCATGATTGCATGGCGAACACAAGTGACAGACCCTAACATGATAGTCATGAGATGCGTGACACGTGAGGACATCACTACGTGCCACAGCCAATACATTTTAACGTGACGCGGTGCGCGTGCTCGCCAGCGTTCATTTCGTCGCGTCACGCTGGCGTTGCCACGCCAGGCGCCGGTCCAGCCATATACTCATAGGCGCGTGCCGCGCTGCGTTGCTTTGAGGCATGCAAGTTTCAGCGCTTCCGGCGTCCCTTCGTCACGAGAAGGAGACGCAGTGTTGTCTGGGTAACGCATCGGCGCGAAATGCAGCATGTCGCATTTTGCACCGGTTGCCATCAGGCCGCGCCGACCGGTGCTGGACGCACCTGGTTTCAGACAGGCGCGTCCGGTGCTCGCGTTTTGCTAACGTAGCGTCGTAGTAACAAGCTTGCGCGCGCGTCAACGCTACATTGGAGCATAATGGGCCCTTCATGATGCGCTTGCGGCCGTTTTGCTAGCTTTACATATACCAAATTTGGTGTTACGCGACGTCAACTGATCACAAATTATAAGACTGGTGCAAACATAATCATTCTGACACGCAAGTCATGTAAGAACATGACAACATACCACGCTCATATCGTGCTCGCGGCCGTTACGCTAGTTCCACATATACTAAATTTGGTATCACGTGACGCGAATGGATGACGAAGATGAACAACACATCCAAACATGATAATCACTACCTGAAAGTTACGTACGACATCATTTACCTCCACCTTGTAATGTTTTGCTGATTTTAAAGTGACATATCCACATTTCTCATTTGTGCTTCTCATATAATCGATTCCCATTGTACGTTGAATCTGGCCAATTTTTTTAAACAAGAGAGTACGAAGTTGAGCTCAATACCTAAAATATGACGAGTTAGCCACTAACGCCCAAATTGTAGACTTTTCCATACCAAAAAAGCATTTTTTCTGTATTTTCGCCTTTTACAAATGATACTGATTTGCAAAGCTTCAATACTTTTAACACGCTGACGCCCTTTTATTTATTGCAATATCAATGGATACGCCACTATGAGGTTAAGGGAAGATAAGGAGCCTTAGGTAGTGAAAATTATTGGGACAACCTCAATACAGCTTCTCTCATAGTCCGAGTTGCTTTCGAATGATAAAGCCGGTAAACCAATTCACTAATCAATTCAGTTGACCAGCGCTTTAACTACGTTGTTTATTCTGTCTAAACCTTCCCACTGTCATGCTTCACCTAGGCTATATGCGCATGCACCGCTCATTGTACTGTTGAATAAATTTCCGCGTATACTATATAGTGTTGCGTGTTTTTTATAAATGTAGTTTCGTGTTCTTATTTAATCAGCAATATCAACCGGTACATGGCTGCAAAAGATATAGCTTCTTAAAATCGACCTTTTCTTCTATCTCACATTCGCAGACTCATGATTACTCGATACGCAAACTGGGCTGAAGAATTCGCCCGGTTCCACGAGGTTTTGTCCGACCCAGAAAGCAGCGAAGCCGTGAATAACCTCTTGGCTTCTATCGGCCACACGTGCAACACTCCTGGTATTTCGTGTGGAGACCACCTGACATGCCTGCATTTGCTAGGCACCATGACTGACGAGGGCGCCGCTCGGAGTCTCGGTCTGTACCTGGAGCTGACGCGCAGTCTGCGCCAGCTGAGAATGGAATTGCGGACGTCGCCTGATTCGGCGCGAGTGATTTTGAATAGCATCACAATGAATAGGAGCATCGAACAGCTTTACATATTGGGTACGTGGTCTGTGGTTGGCATGTACTACAGTGGGGGCCTAAAACTTGTGGGCCGCCGGCTGAGCGTGGCTGTGGTCCTTTCGCTGGCATCTCTGCCCACGCATCACTGTCGTCTCATATTTCTTTTTCTTAAAACATCCATGAGCTTCTAAGCTATGGCGTTCAGCTGCGCCTGCAGACAGAAACTTGTCGGGTAAAGCCGACGGCATGCTTAAGTGAGCCTGTTCAAACTTCGTCAGTTATATCTTGCGCCAATAAGAAAAAGGCTGTCTGATTTTATATAGTTTTTTCGCATATTGTGCTCAATAATACTTTGTTAAGGTAAGCTGCACAACGTTACCGGTCAGAAGCAAGTTTCTCGTGGTGTACCACATTGGGCAATCATTTGTTCAAACGTAGCCGTGAAACAAAACATCATTCCTGAATCAGGTACCAGAAGATATATCCATTATGAAGAATGCTATCGATGCTTTTCTCGAATACTCCAAAATTGACTCCCACATAGTAGGCATAAAATGGCAGTGAAAATAGGAGCCTCATTCATCCCATCCTTCCTCATACACTACCTTCGTTGTTTTCTAGGCTCTTGTGGGCCTAAACTTTGAAATAAAGGCTTCCTAGCTGAGGTTAATTGCAAGCTCCTGATTAAGGACACACTGTCGACAATGATGTTTATTATAGAATTGTTACGATATGGCAATTATCTTGTGAAGCTAACCTCTGTTACTAGAAATATGAGTTAACGCTAGTGAATTACAGTTCACTAGCCAAAAACAGATCCTTAGTTTGAGGCTGTACAGCAGGCCATGTTGCACTCAGCTTCGCGAATAAGGGTGTAATAATGGTACCTTTCCTTAATATATCGACAAATAAAATAAATACTCCAAAATAAATACTTTACGCTTTGTCTGTAGCCTGCAAGCGTGTTTAAATAACTGCTAGGTAATGATTGGTAATACGTTAGAAGTGGTCTCGCTACCAGAAGCGAATGTAACTTGCGTACGGTGCGAATGCCAAGGTAATCCACTGCCTGATACGTTTAATATTGGTGCGTGCGGTACCCGGTTTGTGTTGCCAGACCGTTTCACGTATCAGCGTGTTTGAGACAGAAAAATCTAGCGGTGTTTTGGGAAGAAGTTTCTGTCTCTGTAGGTGGCCGCTGCCAGGGGAGGGGCACCGACGTGGGTGCGGCGCGTTTGTTATGGCACATTCTACAGCTCACTTTGGAGCGCTCCAGAGCACTCTGGCAAAACGCGTCACGTGAAGCTGGTCCAAATTGAGCGCTTGACTATGTTCGGCTTGCTCATAAAAAACAATCTGCTCAACTCTGAGCGTTCGAGTGCATTTACTTCAGAACACGGCTACCATCTGATCACCTGATTCCAGCGCCCCGCCTGTTTGCAACAGAATATGCGGAAACCTGTATCGTATTCTGGAGTCAGAATTCTCAGGCGAGTTGCTAGCCGCACGTTTGGCTCGGACATGCTTTCTTTCGCTTTGATTCAGAGCGGGCACCGTAATGGAGCAACTGGAGTCCGAGACTAGTGGCACCAAGTCAAATGCATAACTAGTTAGCCGCCTAAATGTGGCGGTCAAGTTCAGTTAAGATCAAACATGGTTAGTCGGATAACCGCTGTTGAGCTTTACGTCCAGCGACATGTACCTATGGTTTTGGAGACAAGTTCGTCACAACGATGGCTACTGCACCCATGTAACTATTGCCGTAGTCAGCCCTTCGCTGTGCTTCGCCACTAATACGCTTAATAGAACCCGACAGTGTGGCGAGAGGTGGTGGTTCTGCATAAGAAAGCGAAAAACGCGCGTTGCTGCAGTGCATTAGAGAGCACGGCTCAGCACCTTGCGGGCGGGGAAGGAGGCAGACAGAAGCTAGAGGGATCAACAACGCAACTAAACTGGTTAGGCACTGCACCATGCTCCCGACCGGGTTTCAGAAATTAGGTGCCTTTTCTTATATTCCAACCACTACCACCACCACTAAACTGGAGCTGCTAGGGAAACGTACTCGGGTCACGTGGGCTTACACAGTGATTAGATTGAGATTCTTTAGGAAGAGAGAGGACTTCTCCTTCCCGGCACAGGCGAGAGAGAAGCGCGCTCGGAGGGGAAGATGCGTTATATAAGATGATGCCTTATCAAAGTCCTTTCGCGAGGCGGGCAGGACACACGCAGCAGGAGTGCTTGCAACGCTGCTCGTTTTACAGGACAATTGTGACAGGAAAAAGCGCATTCGGACGGGTTGGCGGGTGGAAACGGCTATGGCCCCACTATAGAGCTACGGTAGAGTTCTAGAGTGGCCATGGATGAGAATATTAAAGCCCTATAGATTAACGTAATGAAGAATGGTACTACAAAATTCTACTTAGGGAAGACACAAATTATACAAATGCTTAGCAATACTTGAAATACAAATAAAGCGACAAATTATGACACTGCCAGATGCGAATTGTGAGCTTAGATGAACGTGTTATTTTCCGTCAGTGTTATGCTGCCAGCGGCGTTGAGCCTTTCCTCTGGCAGAGAGCAACTGTTAACAGCGGTAGAATACGCTCTTCCACCAGTTGCATCATTCATTTTTCATAAGAAAATGACTGAGACGTTTTGATATAAAAGTACACGGCGCACATTAGCAGAACGTGGTGAGTAGCACGACAGGGCCGCATACCTTCATGCAGCCCATTTTTTGTCTATCGCCGCGTACGAGGAAGCGCGACTGTGTGAATAATGGGGAGACCACGGAAGACAACGCACGGACACCATCCACTAAGTCGACGCACGTCGGAGCTTACGTACTATGTAATGTTGCGACAGATCCGCAGCGGCTGGCCGCCGTGAAACCTTTTCGGGACGATGCTTCTTGAAGCGTAAGGTCTGTAAACCCAATGAGCTTTGTAGTTGTAGCAGTAGGTGGCCACCTCTAGCATAGTTCTTGCAATGTTTAATAGACGGTGGTACTTGTAGTTGACGAAAAGATGCGAGATGTTATAAAACTAGAGAGAGCGGTACTGGGAGTGTCCACTACATGGTGGTACTTGTAGATGATGATGAAAGATGCGAGATGTTATAAAAAAATGATGTCACGTATGGCGCGTGTCATTGGTGGCAGGCAATTGTTCTATATATTGCGGTAAGGCACGCTAGGGGGAGCGTTGTAATAAAATTCGTTCGCTACTTGCTTGTGCTCGGAGTCGCCGGATGGACAAGGCTGCAGAGAGGCGAGCGTGGAAGGCGGCAGCAGCGCGCGCTGGCTGAAAGAATTCCGATGTGCGAGCCCGCGAGGTAGTGAAGCGCCGTGAAGCTGTGCGACACCACCGCCAAATCCTGCTTTACGAGAGCGGGAGGCCCAAGCGGCATGGCATACACACACAGCGTTTCTCACATCGTTAAATAATGATCGACTGGGCGAATTAAAAGGGAGATTTACGGTTTACCGATGATTCCCTCCGGACCTTCGCCAACTCACCATCATTCACCCTGTGCATGGGCTGTGATTCTTTATCACTGCCGATCCCTTTACCTCGCCCTATCCACACTGTATCATCTTTCATCTTACGCAGCGCTGTGCATAAGCTTTCTTACATTCCTACTCATTCTATCGATACCGCCAACACCACTCAACGCAGCAACGGGCGCCAAAAAGTTGTGCTCTAAAAACACACAAAAAAACATTGACCTGACAAATGGGCATTGGCTCCGCTGTATCGGCTTCCACGGAGTGGCGCTGGTGGCGTTTTTCTACACGTGCACAGTGTAATGTTACTGACCGTTACGACACTCCAGCATTTACGAGCAGCGTATTATTGTAAGGCGTTTGATAACATGCGACAGGTAAATCTAAGGTGGAGCCTTATATCTTAGTACCCATTTTATGAAATACAGATACAGCGTTCATTGCTTTCGAGTACTGAATAAATCTATCGTATTATCGTATCCACTGTGATCCACTTGAACACAAGCGAAAGAGATGGTATAGGTTGAATTACAGTGCGCGTAGTCACGCTAAGTGTTTTGATGGGCATGCGTTAGAGCGAGAGACGTAACTAAAAAACTGCCCTTGACGGATTTTCGGTTAACGAGAATGACTGGGCCATCTTGACCAACTGGCCGGCCGAGAACAGACGCTTACACAGCCTTCAGGTGATGCCTTATTATTCCCACCACAAGGCTATCGTCGAAGGCTTGGTCAACTCACTGCAGACCAACTACTGCGTCACATTAGTCAAATTAGACGACCTACACCTGCCAAAAGTAGACTGGAAACGTGTAAAGAACATGGTAAGAACATGCCGCAAGACGCTTGATGTATACGTTCTTCACCATCATCTGTGTTTCATTTGTTTTTTTTACATCTGCGTGCACTTACACAGTGTTGCATAAAAATACCAATTTCAATATTTGAACTTTTTTATCAAACTGCATAAATATTGACGAATAGACAATGCTAGTAATCTTTATTAGTCGTCATCTCTTTATCCGTTCGTCTTGTTTGGAGAGATAACTTTCATTTGTTTTTGTTTACGCAGGAGTTCACAAGCACTTACCCGACATTGGCGTCAACCACGTCATTTTTTTCGTGTAGTGTACAAAGCTGTCGTTTATATCTTGCCGTTTTCATGTCGCCGAGTATGCATAGCCCAAATGAGTAGGCGCATTATTATTAGGCTAATGGAACATAAGCACTCGTCAAAAGGAAATCTACGCTGACATGTGTTCCAACACTCGGTGCTGTGGTATTTGCACTTGTTTTGTATAGAGAATAGGTGCTGTGAACACATTGCGATCAAATCACAAATGAAATGATTGAGGCGCATATTAACAGAAAAAAGGGTGGGCGATGCGTCAGCATACCTTCTGTTGCTCTGTATGACAGCGAGTTTATTTTTCTAGATAGAATAGCACCTTGGAGTTTTTTGCCTAGAGAAGAGCACATGCTCACATTTCCGGTTTCTTTTTTAGATGAAACACTGACGATACTCTCTCTTCGCGGTTTTTTGTTTGTTTTTAATGAGGTGAAGTGGCCTCACGGCGTAGTTTAATTTTTTATTTAGTTATTTATTTACCTATTCATTTGTTTATTTATTTATTTATCAAAGTACCCACAGCGCCCAAGACATTACAGTGGCGGGGGAAAATACAAAATTTCAAACCGGAATTCAGATACTCACACTTCTACAACACCATAATAACACAATTGATTGTCAAATATACGTAGCGGCACGTGGGAGTAGACAATACAAAGCAGCTTCACAATACCGTTTCGTCCCTACACATCCTTGCCAGTACACTACTCTATACCCCGAAGTATTCTTGAAAATACTTCATGTGGAGTAACCTCTGCTACTTCAGAAGTAAACCTAATCCAGCGCGCTATCGTCCTGGGAAATAATGACATTTTAAATGCGTCAGTGTGGCAGCTTACAATCATTATCTCATTGACATGATCTAGCCGCTGTGAAATGTAGTCCGGTTTGCAAAAGTATCGTGAGGGGTCGAGACCTGTACGGCTGTGAAATATGTTTTGAAAATGTTTCACCTCAGATATTTCCTTCGCTTGTCTAGAAGTTCCCAAGCGAGCTATTCTTTCGCTTTGAAACACTTAAACTTCTGGTGAAATCAGAGCAGGGAAACGAGACAGCTATGTTTTGAATTCTTTTTAAATTGTACACATCACATGCCTTCCACGGATACCACGCAGCACAAGCGTAATCTAAGACAGATATAATGTCAGTCATATATTTCTGCGCAGGAAACCTAACACGTCCTGCCTTACTTGTGACGTCATTGATGTGACGGTTCCAGGAAAGGTCCGGTGTAAAATATACACCGCGATGCTCGGGTTCACAAACTATTAGCAGCCTGGTTGAATTTACAGGGTAAAATGGGTCATGTTGTGCCTTTTTTCCTATAGAAACACATATGCATAGATTTTTTTCGCATTGATGAACATGCGCCACTCTCCAGACCATTCAAAAACTGTGTCAAGATCGTTTTTAAGAGCAGTTCAATCATAAGAGCTATGTATAAGTCTGTACAAAACACAGTCATGGACAAATAATTTGATATGTGATAAAGTGCCGGAACAAATGTCATTTATGTAATTGAGTAACAATAGTGCACCGAAAACTGACCATTGAGGCACTCCAGAGGACACATAAACTTCCCTGGATGACCTACTATTGATAACAACCTTATGCTTCTTTAATTTTAAATACTCGATTATCCAGTTCACAACCATATCATTCACTTTACACATTTCCAGTTTTTCAATCGAAAAAGAGTGGTGTACGACGTCAAATACTTTGTTAAAATGTAGGAACAAGCAGACAGTAAAGAAACCCTTATCTGAAGCAGAGGATAAGTCATGTGTCATTTTAAGTAACTGTATTGTGCAGAAAAAAAGACTACGAAAGCCGTGCTGCTGAGGATTAAGTACAGAATGCGTGTTCATATGAGTCACTATATTGGTAGGCAGCCCATGTTCAAGTATTTTGCATGCAACACTTGTGAGTTAGATTGGACTATTTTTTAAAACACTACTTCGCGGTCCACTCTTGTGAACGGGCACTACGTTGGCTATCTTCCAGTCATAAAGGGTAATAAAGATTCTTCTTAAGACTTCGTGTAATTGACGCGAAGATATTTAGATACTTCGCGCGGAGACAAAAGAAGCAATGCAGGCGACAAATCTTCAGGCCTTGTGGCTTTAGAGACATTCGTGAATTTATTAAAAGCCTCTATTCCACGCTGGACAATCACAATACAACTCATTTTTTTCCACCGCCACCTTAGAGAACTGTGATAAAGTGTCAGTGATGTTAACCCAGGGGTATACACAGAATTAAAAAAATGACATAAAGCACTCAGCCTTACCTTCGTCAATATGAATAGTGGTGTCGTTGTCATCAAGAGCTGGAATCGATAAGACGTCTTTGCTGTTTGACCTAAAGAATTTCCGCAGTTCTTAAGGGCGCTTCCTTTAGAAAGCTGTATGAAAGAGTTTATCTTCAGCTGTTTTCAGAGCTGCTTTCTTATCAAATGTTTTTTGCCTAAGTTTATTTATCGTATTTAACGAAAAGTTTTTCTTATAAGAAGAGTAAACACGCGCACGTTGCCTGGCCATGCGTTTAACGTCACATGAATACCATGATTTGCTTTTGCTGCACCTGGCAGTTAGAAACTATGAAGGCACATATTTTTCGCGCAGTTCTAGCATTTTCTCTTTATATGTTTGCCACAACTCTTCAACATTCATGAATTCCGCCTGCGTTTCAAATATGTGCTAAAAAGAGTTTATAGCGAAGGCTATGTCAGGGATAGGTGCTTTTTCATAGCTGAAAATTCGACGGACGTGATTGTTCGGAAAATTATGCACTGTAAATTCATATCCCGTGACACAGTGTCATGATCACTTATGTCTGGCAGCACTGGTAATTATTTCTTTTGATTTCATATGCTGTTCATAAACCTTCAGGGTCGAGTCAGCAGTGTAGTTTGTCCTTCTTTCTTCTTCGTCCACGTAGTGGTTGAGCTGTGTCATAAAATTTTCAGGCACAATCGCAAACTAGTCCAGCTTTCAGTCCTTCTGCAGTCATAAATCGCTTTCGTCTGCGTGATCTTATCGACTTAATGAATGTAAATAAGTGCTTCTCTCTGTGTGCAGATGACAGTACCAGTCAGGCACCTTTACAACCAGGACCCTTCTTTCTGTGTACACTGAGTAGAGGAGCTACGTAATAAATTGACTTGGTATCTGGAAAATTATGGCCTCGTGCATTCTTGGAGCAATCAGTGTCTTCATGATTACCATTTCGTGTCTT
The DNA here is from genome assembly GCA_013436015.1 of Rhipicephalus annulatus. NCBI lineage: Eukaryota > Metazoa > Arthropoda > Arachnida > Ixodida > Ixodidae > Rhipicephalus > Rhipicephalus annulatus. The sequence continues at coordinate 269,673 of WOVY01013199.1, read as the reverse complement.
GCAGGCTCACCGTAACTATGGACTTGTGCAGTGTGCAGCGGCTTTCGCACTTGGAAGCTGGCCTAAGCAGGCTGCCATCGCTTACGAACAGATCTTGTGGCATCCCCAACTGCACGACACCATCCGGCGCGTAGGATGCGTCAGCGAAGGAGAGAGCATGGAGAAGATTCGCCAGGCCAACGAGAGACTTCGTGATCAGGTAAGGGAATCAATGAATCCAACTCTAAAGTGCGGTGTTACCGTATGCTCAGAAGCGCTAAACTGAAAACATTATATCATTTCTGTATCCAAAAGTTATGCCAGATCAGCGAGCGCAATACTGCGGTGCCCCAGTGTCCACAAAGCAGAGTGCAGTGATGCAATCATCCTTGTCTTCGATTTGAATTAGACTCGACCTACGTCAGCATTGCAGCCGATTTCTAGTTGATTACAACCCTGAAAAGGCTATAAGGTTAGACATGCGCCGGATTCCCAATTAGGAATGGCGAATTCTCACCTCTATACCCCTCTCCGTTGGGCGAGTAAGAGAAGAAAAGCTCTAGAATAGATAAATTAATCAAAATGAAGCAGCTGCGTTCTTCTCGCGACTTTTTTCTACTGGTCTCTTGCAACATAGAAATCTTCGGCCGCCGTCACAATTAAAAACATTCGCGGTCATGTCTGCACATTCAACAATGGCGTAACATGTTCGACCGACCAAAGGCTTCACGATAATATAGGTTTAGAGCGCAAAGACGGACACACGGGAAAGTTTGGTCTGCACAAACACCGGCAAAGTAACTCAAGCTAACAATATCAAAAAGTGGAGTAGTAAAAAAAAGTCACCGCTTTGCTGCAAAGGCTGAGCTATGAACGTAATAGCAACAAATCGGAAGGTCACGCGCAGGATGGCAAGCATATTGAAACGTTCCCCACGTTTCTTACGCACAAATGACACAGGAAACCTGCTCACGGGAACAGATGAACGCGAATAAGCGTTTGAGTTGTTACTTCGCTGTGTCTGAAAAGCACGTCATTTTCCCAAACAGAGACTATGCAACAATTGCAGCCACCTTTGTAGGCCCAGTAACTACAACAGAATCGTTTCGGTGAAATCCCAAGGCCAGCGAAGACGTACGATCGTCCCCACAGCAATATAATGCGCGCGAGTGAGTGTCGACTGCCTGCTCTTTGCGGGGCAAAGCGCGTGGGAACTGAGAACATGGCCGCGCGTCGTGGCGATGTTGCTACGCGCGCAGATTGCGCAGTTTGCTGAGAATGCTGAAAACCCAATATTTACCCCCGAGATGCCCTTCAACAGCTGTAAGTGGTAGATATAAATAGCTCGTCCGTTGAGCTTTGAAGGACGTGCCTCTTCGCAGCTCTATGGTTAACGCCTCACCCTCACGCTTCACAGGTCCCAAGTTCGATTCAGAGCGCCGGAGCCTGCTTCTGGATTATTGTTTTTTTTCCGTTTTGTATATATAGATACGTATATATATAGGGTGAGTGACGCCGACGGCTAATCCAGCCGAGAGTGCCCATCTAATTGCTATCGCAATAAAAAAATGGCAGCGTATTCACGGACTGAATGATGGAGAGTGGGGCGAAGCATCCGTACGTCCGTTCGTTCTTGCATCCGTCCGTCCGTGCGTCCATCTGTGTGACCATCCTGCGTCAATCCACCTGTCCGTGCGTGCGTCTGTTCACGCGTCCGCACGTTCATCTGTGCGTCCTTGCCTGCATTTGTCCATGCATACGTCCCTGCGTCCATCCCTGCGTCCGTCCCTGCTTCCATCCGTCCGTGCAGCCATCCGTGCGTCCGTCCATGCATCTGTCTGTGTGTCCATTTGTCCATCTATTCAACACTCCAATTACCACCATCTCGCATCTTTTCATCATATATTCCCCATATAGAAGCACTGCCATCCAGCTGACATTCCAAAGACTACATGAGAGGTGGCAAACACACACTTTCTTGCGGCTTGCGCTTCGTGTCTACTTCCCACCTCTAACCACCTCGAGTTCATGGTATATACAAGTTCACTGTATTCATGGCACTGCGGCCCAGCGCTTGCTAAACCTTTCTGAAACCAAGGAGGTTACGCCTAGTGAGTATAATGTAGCAACCTTTTCTGGTCAAATAGTGCTCAATGTACACGCCAATGGCTGCTAATGGGGAATGAGAAACAGGAGAATTAGGCTTTTAATTTCTTACGGCTTGCGCCTCGTATCTACTTCCCACCTTTAACCACCTCGAGTTCACGGTATATACTAGTTCACTGTATTCATGGCACTACGGCTCAACGCTCGCTAAACCTTTTTAAAACTAAGGAGGTAAACGCCCAGCGAGTATAACGTAGCAACCCTTTCTTGTCAGATAGCACTTGATATACACGCAAATGGCTGCTAAGGGAAAATGAGAGACAGGAGAATTCGACTTTTAGCTATCGCGCACGCTGCGAATTTTTTATGGTTCCACAACGCACAGGAGAAATCTCCCACCGGCACCACTTTGCAGGTCGAAACGTAAGACTTGTTACGCACTATGACTACGACTAGAACTACGAGGGACGAACGGGTGCCGCTTTAAGAAGCTTCCCCTTTAAAAGTTGTGTCCGCATGCCGAAGCAAAAGGCTTGACCTTTCGATTCGGCACGCGTTGGAGTCTAAGGGAGGTAACTCTCACGAAGATTCACGTGTGATAGTTATCCGACTCTGGGTATTTCACCCAACCAGGTATTTGTTTTTTTTTACGCAGATAGACAAATGGAGATAAGCATTAGCGTCATTGTTCCGCCACGGTGAACCTATTGACCTCTTCATCGGCGCTTTTGTTGTGTCCATCTTCACCAGTGTACCCTTTATTTCTTGTTCATCCCTGCCGACGAGCTGCGCTTTCTGTCTTTCTGAGTAAAAGAATTCAGAAGTCTTAAGGAAGCACATTTCGAATAATAAGGGGCGCGGCCATCCCGCTGTCCCCTGCCCCCCTTCCGATTTGCGCACTTCTTTGGTTGTGTTCCTTCGCACCATACCGTCTCCCCGGCTTCGCCATAGCAACCGCGCTCATGCGCTGTGCTAGTGAAACGAGCACAGGGCAGTAGCCAGCATTATCAAGGCGCGTTTTCACTAGGCTTTTAAGTGTGTGACAGCATTGAAACTAACAATAAATCTGGTTACTTTACCAAATCAATGATACGAGAAGCTCTCAGCCAGTGAGATGCCAAAAATGTGGTCTGGAAAAGTTTCTCCGCCACGCGTTGCGAGGCGCTTTTCCCCTTAACGGGAACCACGCTTAGGCTGCAATATAGTCACGGACAACTTTTTTTAGCAATAGGGGAACCAGCGCTGGCGTTTCTACGATGTGGGCTGCACCACCCTGGCGGTAAAAGCACACACTTCTCAGCCGCTGCCGCCGACTAGTGTGGCGGCAGGTAGAAGCAGTGCGGGAGCGCATCGCCGAAAGAAAATTGAAGGGCACTAGCAGCACTGCTGCGAATTCAAGTGTCTCACTATATATAAGTGAAGGAGGATGTATTCATGTACGTTTTTTTTAAATCTTACTAATAATTCAGGAGGAACCGCTTAAGTACGACAAAAACGTACATAGGCGACAAAGACAGCAGGCGCCGCAGGTATGTTTGGTATGAATAGATGCTACGAGCGACGCTGACGCCTGTGGGAAGGTCGCCACCACTGGACGTGTTAGCTTACGTTAGAACAGCGTCGACTGGAATGGACACTTAGCAACGACGCGTTGATGGAACAAATGGCGGATACCGACGTTATGATGTATTGCTTCCTTTTACTAACACGCCAGATCAAATCACGGCTGCGATGGCTGCATTTTCGATGGAGGCGGAAACGTTGTCGGCCTGTGTGCTCAGATTTGTGTGCACGTTAAAAACCCCATGTGGTCTAAATTTCCGTAGTCCTGCACTATGACGTCTCTTAATCATATCGTGGTTTCGGGACGTTAAACCCCACAAAACAATCAATCAATGCACTTTACCAAGAACAGAAGCAGAAGAGAGTTCTGTTAGTGACGTTCTAAACCATGCTGCCTGAACTTGTCGTAAAGCAGACAGCATGGTTTAGAACACCACTAACGGAACGTTTAGAAGCTTGCTCCTTTTCGCTGGGGGTTGTTCATAGTCGTTGCGCTGGTGTGTACGTTAGTTCTGACTACTCCCGCTAAAGGCGCAGCTCTGTTCTTCGTTTGAAGAGTGCTCACCATATGGCGCACCGCCGCTGAGGTGATGCTCGCTCCAGACAACGTTCGGCACTACACAATCTTAGAAAACGTACGTGCACCCAAGTGCGGCTCAAAATTATTCGCATATGTGTGGGACGATTCACTTACAGAAGGGTCACTATCCGCATTTGGGACCTTAAATCGCAGCCCATCACCAAGAGTGATTTTGGTACTCCCCAAGGGACTGTCATTTCCCCGCTCCTTTTCTAAATCGCCCTTATGCGCTTCCCAGAGGCCCTAAATCAAATTTTAAAGGTACGCCACACCATCTATGCTGATGACGTTGCAATAAGGTGCCGCTCTGGCAATCTGAACTAGATAGAAGGAGTCCTCCAACAGTCTGCCTCCGCTGTAGAAAACATAGAGCGCAAGAGTAGTCTGGAGTGCTCTGTCACTAAATTCGAAATCCTCGTATATGAAAATAAGGCATCTGACACTACCTCCCTCAAAGCACAACTCAATAGAACCCAAATAAAAGAAATTGAAACCATCCAAATTCTAGGGGCCCAGTTCAATAATAGTGGCCACAACCCATTCGCGATAAACAAAGAACCTACTGTTTACAGATTTCTCGTATGATTAGTCGTGTGGCTAACCGACGACGAGGGTGGAAGAACACGGCATAATGCCACTCATACGGGCATTTGTCATCAGTCGCATACCCTCAGGTAAAGGAAGCTATAGCTTATGCTTCCAATACCCTCAGGTAAAGGAAGCATAACCTATAGCTTCCTTTACCTGAGGGTATTGAAAGCAGATGAGCACAAACTAGACACTCATACGTGTGACTCTTAAGAAGGCTCTGAATTTTCCCCCGTGAACACTCACAGACCGTCTACTTCAAATGGGGCTCCACAATATTGCACCTGAACTATTCCAAGCACACCACACAGATTAAGTCATGTGCCTCACAATCACTAAAACAGGATTGAAAACATTATCACAGCTTAACATCAAAGTGCCTATTCACAGAAGGGGGAAACAACGTGTCCCATATGAATAGAGGCCGGGCGTTATCGTAAGACCACTCCCACGCAATATGCATTCATGGTTTCACGAACATCGACATCGGGCACATGTCAGAGCTCAGAACAAGTTCGAAAACACAGAGGGTGCCTTCTTAGTCGATGCAGCTGAACCAGTGAACTGGAAATACGCGGCAACCATCATTGATCAATAAAAACAGATCTACTGTATATCAGCATGGTGCACGTACACAATTAGCTTGGAAAATGCAGGAATCGCCTTCGCCCTATGAAACCCCGAGTACACCTTCATTTTCACAGATTCACAAGCAGTCTACCAAAATTCTGTCAAGGCTACGTTGGCCCCATTGTGCACAGCATTCTTACCCGGCTATCAGCCCAACTTTCAGAGGGAGAGTAAAAACAGCTGGTATGAACAACCACCCACTACTTACAGACAGTGAGCTCGCCCATACCTCGGCCCGAGAATTACTCTTCCGGACCTCCGACCCCGGCCTATTACATCCACCCTCATCTCTAGGTATGAACCCACTTCTCATAAATACAAAAATTCTGCAACACCGAAGGTTCGAACGACAGAAACTTTCACCCCCAGGACCAAAGCTAAGTAAGGAATCGCAGGTAGCAAGGCGTCGCTTACAGACCCTGTCCTACCACAATCCGTACATAATGGCAAATATAGATCCCGGCGCGCAAGCACGAACACACACACACACGCACATACACACGCACACACACACACACGCACACGCACACACACACGCACACACACACATTCACGCACACTCACACACACACACACACACACACACACACACACCATAGTGCAGGTGCTCCTCCGATAAAACAGCTACCTTGTACCACATGGTATGGGAGTGTCCGCCAATCTCCCTTTGCAGCCCAAGACCCAACACAACATGAAAGGGTGGCAAGCACCTCTGTCTATCTCGGATCCGAAGAGCTAAGTGGGCCTCGCGAAACGAGTGAAGACAGCGGCCAGAGGCAATGGGGATTCCAGGCTAAGGATCGCACTCACCTATCTATTCGCGCCGATAATCACAATAAACGTTTTATTTTTTCTCCCTCGCTTCACTCTCGGCACGAGTTATTGTTAGGTAGCAGACCAATAGGTGGCCGCGCTTATGTATGGCGCTCGCTCTCGGCGTCCTTCTTTTCTCTTTCGCTGGACATAACTCAGTGTGCGTCAATACCGCTACCTACTACGAAACCATAGAAGCCAAGGTGGCGGCGCTGAAGGCTCGCTTTCAGAACCCTTCTCGAACTTTCCACTACATACTCTAGTTTGAGATCCTCTGGCTATGTCCTTTATGGATCAAAAACCATTATGCTAAAAGAAAAAACGTTAATCAGAGCCTATGTGATTCGTAAATTAGCTCTTGAGCAGATTGTATATAATACATAAGTATGTAAACATCTGCATATATTACAATGGTATGCAAATATCTTGTGTATATAATGTATATAAGATCACACATCTCTCGTGTCACGTATTTATATGATGATGGTGTTTGAGCATATGTGCAGAGGATTTATAGCTTACTGGAGTTAACCTCTGGAGCACGTTTTTATTAATCATTGTGCGTAGATTTTCTACGTATTTTTTGTGACGAAAATGCGTCGCTGAAGTTTCGGCCAGCACTTTCATTTTAAAAGTAAACAATATAATATTTTAAGAGACAAAGAATAAGTTGCCAAATCGCCTCATGCTTTCGACCAACACTCTTTCAAATCTACAAACTGTTAATAGCTTTTTCTACCTGTTGGGGTGGACTCCGCCTATCTTGGGAAGACGCGGTCGTGGAACGTGAGTCTGTTAGTTTACAGTTTGAGATAAGACCAGATTTGATGAAGCGTTGTTCCAAGGCTTTGGAGGTGTGACTACGATATCGTTCAGATAGGCCGGACAAGTACGCCACTTAAACCAGCATTGTCGCAGGAGACCAGTGCTTGTGCAGATCTCTTTGACAATTCCATTGTTCGCATGATGATTTCAGTGTGAGAAACACCATCGTAAAAAAAATTTCTCCCACATTGTTTGCGTTAATGTAAACTTGCATATTGCGATGACGCGGGATTGACAAGCACACAGATAACCACAAACAAACATGCTCTATCTTGTTCATTTTTTACTCTTTACACATGGTACACTCTCACGTTCGTGGTGGGCACACGCTTCACCAAATCAATATCAATAAGTAAAAAATGCCTTAAATAAAGGTCAGAATTGATCTATTCCGTAGTGAAATAAAAGATACAACAGGACTAATGTATTGATGGTATAATAATGAAAAAGGAGTACTGTGTCCTTCACACGCCTTTTATAGGCCTACAAGATGTGGCCGAAAACAGTCACCTCCGAGGCACAGAACCGACTCAAGAGCCATCTCCACTAACGATAAAGATGAAGAACACTAGGTGAAGATGGTTTTACACAGGCGATGAAGGAGCGTGCTTTAAATGCCCACACTAAAATCAATCGCCGAAATGACTTCGCCTTTTCTTTTTTGCGCTCGGCCAATAACACTCGCACAACCTCGTCGCCGCCACTAGCACATAAGTGCGGCAATGTTCCTGCTAAATGAAACATTTTCCGATGTTAAAAGTTCAGCCACCAAGAAAAAAAAACAACTGCATATTTAGAAGTACGACTTATCTACTGCACGAGAACACTGTTTGGTGATCGTTGCTCTGAACACTATGGGCCATCCGGAACAACCTCGTAATGGACGTCACTTACGCGTCGAAGAACTGTGTAAGCTCTGAAATGTCTTCGTAACATATTTTTGGAGAGCCCACGCTGACAAATAGGTGTCCCGACCCACACTTTCACGCCCTCATTGTATAAGACAGCTCGGTTCCGGAGCTTGTAATATTCGGCATCGTCGTCTTGTTGTTCGGTGATCCGCAATCTGACAAGTTGTCTAGCTTCTTCTGCTCGCCGCGTAAACATTTCAGCGTAGGTCTAATGACCATTATTTTGTAAGGAGCCTCGCGTCTAAAGACGTAACTTTCATTAACGTGACTGAAGGGTGTTTTCCCAGTGGTCTCCTGATGAGCAGTGTTGTACGTGAATGTGACGTAGGGCAAGATGTCGCCCCAGTTCTTGCCCTCTACATCTACACAAATGCCTACGATGTCAGCAAGGGTCGTAATGAGACGTTCCATTAGCCCATGTGTTTTGGGGTCATACGTGAATGTCTTCCGTTCAGCTGCATCAGTTAGTTCAAAACGGTGTTCAGAAGCTTGGCCATAAACACAGTACATTTTTCGGTAATAGCCATTACGGGATCACCGTGCATTGAAGCGATGGCTTCGATAAAAAAATTGCACCGCTTTTGCTGCCGTGGCTTGTGACAGAGTGCCTGTCTCCGTGTATCGGGTGAGGTAATCTCTGACTACGGCTGTGTACATATTTCCGGTGGTGGACGCTCAAAGGGGGCACATAAATCTATGCAAAATTGTGCGGATGGTGTCGTTGACACTCGGATAGGCTGCAGCAGGCCGGCTGGCTTGGTAAATAGTGGCTGTCAACCGTGACAATCTGGAGATATTTGCTCGTAATTTGGAATGATCGCAGTAAGTCTCGGCCAGTAAAGGTTATTCCTAATCCGTGCCAATACTCGGGTAAAGCCCAAGTGACCAGAGGTAGCTTTGTAATGGTGGACTCTCAGGTCCTCACGTCCTGTGAAGGAATGACGAGCAAGCGGCTTGTCCGGTAGGAGAAAAGTTTTGTACGTCATTTCGCAAGGAGGACGACGCCACCCATTGTGAAAATAACTTAGGCACGCTGTTTGTTTGCCTTTCTAGGTAATTTAGTATTAGCAGTGGTTCAGCGTATTCCCACTCATGTGGTTAAAGCGGCAGTGTGCACGATTCCAAAAAAATGAATGTCATCGTCGTTGCCATCTTCAGCTGCCTTCCAACAGGATATCGTTGCGTACTTTTTTGACTTATAGCCAACCGCGGAGCCAATTCTTGGAGCCGATGACTCTAGCGTGCAAGGCGCCCGAATTAATTGGTCAAGTTAATCAACGAACAGAGTGATTGTTGATCACTGATAGCGGTGCATGGTTGACCGTACAAATGTACAAGTAAGGACAAAACTTCAGCGCTGCTCATACCATTGCAAGACATTCTTTTGCCATCCGGAGGTAGTAAACTTCTGCGCGGGACAGTGTCCTGCTGTCACGGGCAACCCAATTTTCATTAACGCCACCGCTGGCACATACGCGCAGCAATACGAAAGCTCTACTGGGGAGAATTCCGTTTACATTCCTTGCCCTGGACAAGCTTGTTAATTTTCTCTTTGTGGAGATGTTCAGTCGCTTTTTTTAACTTAATTTGGGTCGTTTAATCATCGCAAATACAAGCTTTTTTTAAATATTTCCATAGGTTGCGCGTTAGTAAAGCCTTGAGTGAATGGAACATACACGATGAAGCAGTGGTTACGATGCTCTAGTGCCGAAGCGAAAGGCAGGGGTTAGATCGCGCAAGACACAGTCGCTTTTCAGCGCCGCTATCATTTTCAGCTTTGGTAAAATGATAGAAGTATGTGCCCTGCACGTTCAGCGTAGAATTTATAACTCCAGGGAGTAAAAATTACTCGCTGCTCTTCGCTACGGCTTGCCTCATGACATTACTGTGTTTTGACACGTAAGTACACTTAAATTACTCGGAACTACTTACAAAATATTTCCTACTTGAAATACGGCGTGCGACATCGACCGCATGTTCGTGTGGCCACGATGACGAGGGTATATATTACCTGTTGATTGACTGTCCGAAACAAGATACACACAGACAGCGACTCGAACAGCAACTCTATACGGTTGATTGCGTGCGAACGTTTTTGTTCGAGAAAATACTATGCCCATCGCCATGTAGAATAAATGGCAAAGCAATGAAAGTGCTTGAGCGCTTTTTCAGACACTAAGATTTGTGACCGGTACCGAGCGCATGAAGTTCAAAGAGAGCGGGCAGGTAGGTGTTTGATCTGGCCAAACGAGCACTTTTGCACTGATTAATGTAGGACTGTATATATGTATATATGCTATTTTGTTTTGAATGCGAATGCATTTCCTAAGGTGTCATCCATTAGCAGATTCGGGGCACTTCCGGTAATACTTTCTAATGCTCCATGCACAGCCAGTCTATTACATTGGCGGATTGGGAGTGCTTCCTTCATGTTCCGTTGGCAGATCTGGAGCAGCTCCGTCGCGATATACACTCCACGGAGCAGCTTTTTCTACTCCGCTAAAATCGCCGGATTCGACCGGAGGGTGCAAGCGCCCCGTGTCTTGAAACGGTGCCAATTTTGGGTGCGCCATCGGACGCCAGTCGCATCAGTCGTGCCTCTCGTCGAAGCTCACGTTTTGCTAGCGCAGCGTCACTTTGCCCAGTGTACCCACTTGATTGATGTGGGGCTTAACGTCCCAAAACCACCATATGATTATGAGAGACGCCGTAGTGGAGGGCTCCGGAAATTTCGACCACCTGGGTTTGTTTGACGTGCACCCAAATCTGAGCACACGGGCCTACAACAATTCCGCCTCCATCGGAAATGCAGCCGCCACAGCCGGGATTCGAACCCACGTCCTGCGGGTCAGCAGCCGAGTACTTTAGCCACTAGACCACCGCGGCGGGGCAGTCATAGAGAAATAAAAAAAGGTGAAGAGTGGACACTCCCATAGACCCCAGCGGCCCAATCGACTCTTGCACACCTAGTGGTTGATGAGAGCAAGTGGCGTGCGCTTCCGGTTTCGGTTTCACTGGCGCAAATTTTGAATTACTTTGCATAACCGACGTTTGGCTATGACGAAAGTTCATGATTTCAGACCACTATTCATCGCCCAAATGGATAGTTTTTGTAGGTCGTTTTGATTTAGCGATTCCCTGCTTTGTTTTGTTCAGTGGTTCGTGCGAATCGGTCGTGACGTAGTTTTTATTTCGATTAAGTTATAATAAAAAGAGATGCAGGTAATGATAATTCACTACGGTTTTATTCATCGCGCTTGTGTTTTTCTTTTGGAACAAGTGATCAATGTATATATCAGTCAAAGAAACAGAGCATCCGCAATGTTTTATTCAAAGGCAAGGTAGAGTATGAGAATATCAAAAGCACAATATGACAAAGGTAGACAACAAATGCATCTCGCCTTACAAATAAATTGTAACAAATATTGTAACAAATACATAGAGAACACAGACAACGCACACATCGCTAGAGTTGGCAGAAGCCGAGAAGCTGGTCAAGTATGACACACCGGGCCAGTGGGTAAGTAAGGATCTATGGCAAAAACACAGCGCACAATGCTGATGAAGAAGGAAGAAGTGACGTATACACAGCAATGAAGTCGCGAATCACGCCTGGGGTTAACCGAAATAATGCATAGAAAAAAAGAGCGCACAGAAACCACACGACACAATATAGCAGAAAGGCAAAGGTGCAGTGTGCTGGCTGTGCTTAAGAACAGCTAGTCCAAAATGAAAAAAAGCAGACTTGATGCCTGCTTGTCCTCAGAAAGGTAGGGCTTTGCAGCTTGCTCACTACGTGAAAGACAAACTTTATGCTACAACACTGGCAGGTCTTGTGGCTTTTGTTATGCGTCGCCTTCATCAAAAACTTAAGATCCCAAGTGATTTGCGTGTGGGTGTTGCTGTGACGCTTGCGAGCTAAAATAGATTGTAGTCATCACTTATCCAGAATTGTGGACCTTAATTGGTGCTACGAGAGCGGTATTACAGGGCTAATAAATAGCAGAAGGGAACCACTTTGGCTCATTATTTTTCACAAAGGCTCTACATCGTACGTTATCACTCACAAGTTATATAAAAATGAAATGGCAGCGTCCGCAGCCCCATCAAACGCTACAAGTTTGGGTATTCTTTTGAAAATTTTGATGGGCGAGATGAGGAGGTTGATGAGAAGCTAAAATAGGAAAAGCGTGATAACATGAACCGTGCCCACTTCATACTGTGTTCCTTACCCGCTCGAAGACATTTCAACAAGCGGTTTTGTTATCGATATATTACTTGAGCTGGAGAGATAAAGCATACACAGTGACCAAGCGACCCACAGTAAAGTGTACAGTTCGCCCGCATTTGCTACAAAAAATACAGACAGGATACCCAACATTCTTTTTAAGGTTATGCAAATCACTTCGAGCGAATACACAGTGTTCGTACTCCTCATAGCGGGTAACCAAAACAATGAATGCAACGAAGGAGTGGTTAGTCCAGTTGAACTGAATATAAGCATTTAAGACCATAATGAAGTCTGCTGTAACGAAGTAATAACATAACAAAGCTATTGCAGGATTCGGCTCAACTCGAATACTTTAGTGTAAACCCGCCGCTAATTGCTAACCTTTGAACTTGTCAAGCTGTATGCCCGAGATTGAAGACTGGAACCTAACCCTGTCTAAGTTTCGGTTCACAAAACGCACATGCCAACATAAACGAACCCGGCAAAACATTTTCAGAAACTTAGCGCGACACCCAGCAGAGCAGAAATGAAAATCGCCAACACTTGACAGATGGTGATACAAAACATCGCACACTTTCAGGTGATGTGCAGTGGCCTCAATTATGGCAAGAAAGTGAGATTCAAGTTGTTGTACGTATGCAAAAGCTGCTTCTGATGGCACAGTGAGATTCCCAAAAAGTTTGCTGGGGACGTGGTATGCTTTGAGCATTGTGAAATACTGGTGGGTACCCTTAAGCGTCTCACTGTCGTCTTTCAGTAACTGTGGGCAACTACAACCGTCACATGCATTCCGAAGGAAGTGTTTGATGAGAAAACCAGCTACATAATATGCAGCGGAGTCATCGATAATATGGGAGTGAATGTTTGTCGCAAGTTCAGAGAGATCGTCTAGAGCGGGAAAGTCGTCAGGCTGTGGCTGTGCACACTCCTCATTATCCACAAGAGACGCACTGGTGAGGGAGAATGGCGAGAGCTGCTCTTGGAGGAGGTCACATTCATCATCCTCGACATTTCCGTATTCTGACAGCTTGAAGAGTTTTCTTATGCAGATGTGCTTCAGGCCACAAATAAATTGTGCTACATTGGGGTTGGTGTTGCAACCCTGTTTTTGCCTAATGTGGCCAAATATGTTCTCCAGAGGATCCTGTTGAAGCCTGCGTGTTAACAGGTATTCAAAATTGTAATTTTTGGAGAGGTCGTCCCATAGTTGACAAATTGCCTGAATTGTAATTTGCCAACCTACGATGGTTTGTGGTTGACGTCTGCCAACAAACTGCCATGATGCAATCCAGGGAAGCTGGCCTCGGAGGAAGTCAATCAGCTCTGAATCATTTTTCATGATTGCATGCCGCAGCTTTTGCGAAGTTCTTTTTTTACTCGAGCTGTTCAAGGCATCGAAAATCCTGTCCATACGATCACAAAATTGAGCTGTAGTGATGGCCGAGGCAGGCAGCACCTTCGCATACACCATTGCCGTGATAGCAATCGAAACTGATGCACTGAGGACCTGAGTTGCTCTGCTGACCTTCATATTAGAAAAAGGTTTCTGATGAACGTGCCGTTCAGTCAACTTTGGAGCCAATCGCAACCGCAACTCATGTGAGGATTGGTAAAGGCTTACAATGTGCGACCAGTTAACGATGTCATCCCCAATGTATAACTTGTGTGCTTGGACATTATTGCGCGTTGTTTTAACTAAATGCGGAACATCAAAAATGTAATATACCCGCTCACCATTAACTTCAAAAAAAAAGGCTTTGCTACAGTCACTCTTAGTTGGTTAGCGAGACTTACATTTGAACTGCCCTGGTCACAAATGACTGCTTTCACTGCAATATTAATGCTCCTAAGCTCCAAAATGAGTGACACCAGCAAGTTATGCATAACAGATGATGGTGTTGATGTGTGCCCTATAGTAAAAGCAACCGGTTGAACCCACTTTCTCGAAACACCAACAAGCAGAAAAACCAGTGCTCGATCAGCGATGGTTGAAGTGCGATGAGTGCCATCATCTGTAAAACCCTGGACAACGTCTCTTGAAGCATCATAGTACAAATTCTTTTTGAGTGCTATTTCGTCGAAAACTAAAGCGCACACTCGGTCCCGTTGATTCCAAGCTTGGGTATTTGTTGCAATGGAAGAAAGGATTCCTGGAATCATGCCTGGAGTCATCTTTACATTAGCTAGCCACCTCCTTAATGAACGCCGGGAGGGCAAAGAAAAATATGGAGCCAGAAATCGGTATGCTCGCGGACCTCGGAAGTTTAAGTGAAGAGCGAATTTCTTGAACCACACGGGAAACCGCTTGCCCTTGCGTTTGGGCCTCAAGCGAACATGTGCAGAAAGAAGTTTAAAAACCTCCTCGGTGACGTGCGGTCGGATAACTTCAAGGGCCTTCGAAGTCGATGACGGTGCTCGGTGAGGCTGTCTCTGCAGTCTTTTGATAGTTTTCCGCTGTGCTGCTACTTTGGCTTGCAGATGTTTAATGGTTTGCTTGTACTTCATTGATGGAGACATTGTCACTGGCACACAGGAACGCACTGCAATAAACAAAAAAATTGATGTAAAAGCAAAGAACAACTAATCCCATACTAGCACTTTCCTCGCTCTTTCAGACCCAAGGTGCACAACTTTCTGTGGTACAAAGTATTCGATTCCACTACCTAAAAACAAACCATTCACAATGTTGACAATGCACAAAAAAATGAAAATCACTCAGAGCCCACCCTTACATTTTGTAAGTGCACACGTATTGTCCTTTTGAGGATAGTTTCCTCAGAATGTCCTAAACATAAAATAGCACATTAAAAACTGCTGCAATAAAAGCATAGTCACCATTATCTCTAAGGCACTCAGGCGTGGAGCTGTTGGCGGAGACGTCTTCTGGAGGGTCTTGTGAAGCTTGTTCAGTGCCTCGGACAGTGCTGTCGGAACAATCTTGCGAGCGGCCTGCGGAAGTCTCTATATCAATCCACTCTGGTATTGAAGTGAACATACAACTTACCGGCCACACAGGTTCCTTTTGTGACAGCTGAACGACTGGTTAAGGTTTTCTCCGGCAAGACGAAATCAGCAGAAATTCTTTCACCAGCTACAAGGGAGCTGCCACCTGCAGAGGTTTGGTCAACAGTCAATTTGGGTAAAAAAAAAAGAAATCGCGACACTGAACGCACCCTGTTCATCGGGGCACCTCAATGTGTGGGAGCCGCTTTTTGAAGCCTCTACCGTAGGTCCTCAAGAAATGAAATTACGACAATGTGTCAGTAAGAGGCTTAAAATAACACAAACTGAAGCTCATCCGCACCTTGCAGTGCAGCTTCTGCAGCCATGTCACAGTCACTACATGAAGCGACGCTCAGAGAACCTGCATATATGTGCAGTTGGTACAAGTTACAAAGCTTGTAGCATGGGGAAACTTAAACAGCTCTTTCAAACGCATAAATTGGTCGAACGTGGAAGAAAAGAGAAGGCACCAACTAGGAAACAAGTAATTTGTGATTTTTGGAATTATCAACAGTGGCAGCTTTCACTGATGAAAGGTATACGTACATGTGCACTCAGGCTTGAAGATAACGTGAAATAGCCCTTTAAAGTCTTTCAAAACAAGTTGCGCAGGTCCAGAGCATCAAAACATGACAGAAATGTAAAGCTGCTGTTAGGAAGGTAATAGCCCACAATTCACAGAGTTTAAGACTTTCCAAGTGTTACTTCTGTAGTGAGGTTTCTCCATCGGCTACAAAGATCTTCACAGTTAACTGTCGCCACTGATTCAATACAAGTGGCTGCTATTGCACATATTTGAGTTTCAGTCAATCACTTACATGGTGCAGCTGGTTGCACACTGGGAACAGCCATTCTTGTAAGCCTTGTGTGCCCAGGGTCCATGAAACTTTGAGCAGTAAAATGGTCGCTACAAACCCTGTACGTTGCGTACAATAGGCTGGCCGGCTTACTCAGGAGATCATCGCGTCCAGCATACTGCATCCATGCTTTCATCCTGCATTGGCAATGAACTATCAGCTGAAAGGGGAAGTGCTTGAATAGTGATTTTTTTGTTGTTACCCTCACTTAGCAAGTACGAACAGTAAGCCTACAGACATGCAAACCATACAAAAGCTTTAACACACCTGCCGTCCCGTGGTACGCGGAAGAAACTCGTCCCAGGCTTCTTGTGGGTTCTGCCATTGTTGAAGCACCACGATACACAGCAGTAGCTGCCGTAGCTTGTACCGCCGGACGGCATGGTGTCAGCGCGGTCTGAAAATGTTAGTAAGTGGATGCTTCGCTGTCAAATTACGAAAAAGATATGTGCACGTCATAAGTGTACCAGCAAACCCCTTTGAATGATTAGCTAATCGATGCACAATACAAAACCAGTGATACATCTCTGACCCATAAAACTCTGACTTACAAGGATATACGTCAAGACCACGAACAAAGATCTTCAGAAGTTTCCAGGCCGCTATCCCTTGTAATGCAATGGTATCGCGGCCTGGAAACTTTAGAACACCTTCGTGCGTACGCAGTATCAGCAGTACATTGGGAAGAAAAATCGTAGTTGAAATTTGTGCGGTAAAATGATATTGGAAACGTAAAAAAAATTTGTGGGCAGCTTGCACTAGTGGCACAAGGCTAGCGAAGAAACGAAGATGATGGCCACTTGGCTAGTCCAGATTTGCCTCCGGCACACCAAGAATTATTCGTGTTCCGAGGCTTCGGGAAACGCGTCGTGAAGTATGCGAGGCCCAGCGAACTATTCTCAATATTTTGCACCGAGCCACCGAGCCTATGACCTAGCTGCCCAGCTATGCTCAGCGCACAGACGCTCGCGTCCGTGGCAGACGCAGCACGCGTCGCTTCGGCTTGACGCCGTGCCGCCTTTGCTATACTGCATACGTTGCACAATGTTCCCGTCTAACCGCCGCATAGAGCCACAAACTTTCTTTTTAGCGAACCTCCCAGTCCTTACAAGCGTCAGAAAAAGGTTACAACTGCGTGAATGAGACGCCACGTAAGAAACAAACTCGCACACACGAAGCGCAACGTGTGTGTGTGCATCTTTCTATGTTTGTTGCATGGTGTCTTTTTCGCGCAGGCGTAACCGTTTTCTGAAAAAAATGACCCAACAAGACCAACAACATGTCATTCAACAAGCTTCGCTTGAAAACGTGCCTCACCTGTTATCTCACGCACGAAAACGCCGACGCAGCCGACGTTGACGAAAGCGACGAATGCTTCTCGCCGTCAGTCATGCATGAGCTTGTCGCTGGGTAGATGGTGTTTATGACAGTACGGCTGAAGAAAAATAATCGCGTAAGGTGTGTGTAATAAATTGTTTTATGTATAAAAAAATACCAAATTTGGGCGTGTAATTATTAATTTGTGAAAACAATTTTGTTGCATTGATTATAACTGTGTTTTTTTTTGCGCTTGCGCCCTCTGAAGTTTGGTGGGAGCACTAGTTCGTTACGTAGTCGTGACGCACTTCCTGAGGCCAGGTTTTGCCGAGTGTCCGCTCTTGTCTTCTTCTTTCTCTATGGGGCAGTGTACCCACTTGAGCAAAAAGAGAGACGCGCGCATTGCGTTCCATTCTGACCCTGCGTTTCGCTCCAGAGAGGGCGCGTGTGTTGCATTGGTAGATTCCCTTCTGCTGCCCTCCACCAGAGTTGAGTGCTCTGGCGCAGATTCGTGGGTCACTGCGAATCCGCCCATAGATGACGCCATTAGTTTGGCTATGTCAGGCGTAGTCGGGATCCGTCCAGCGCCCTCTTCCATAGCAACAGCTGGGGGCGCACGCGTCCCTAGCAACCCGGAGTCCCCACCATGTCACGCTTTGTCGTCGTCAACTGTCAGCAACAGCTGCTGGCGCGTACGCTTATCCTCGCCGCTAGCAACTGGGGCCCCCACCTCCTTGAATTAAACGCCCTATTGCAAAAACCAGCGCCACTGGGTGCCAGCGTCGACGCCTTGCCTAATTATGAGCCCATGCCCTGCCGTGGTGGTCTAGTCGCTAAGGTACTCGGCTACTGACCCGCAGGTCGTGGGTTCGAATCCCGGCAGCGGCGGCTGCATTTCTGATGGAGGCGGAAACGTTGTAGGCCCGTGTGCTCAGATTTGGGTGCACGTTAAAGAACCCCAGGTGGTCGAAATTTCTGGAGCCCTCCACTACGGCGTCTCTCATAATCATATGGTGGTTTTGGGACGTTAAACCCTACATATCAAATAATTATGAGCCCAGTATGGCGCTGGTACCAGCGCCTCCCAGCAGGGCAGAGTGTGTCGCCTAATCCCATTGTGCGTTTGCCCCCGGCAGCGGCGACTTGTCTCTAAACCACAAACATTCCAAGCCGGTTCGTTTCAGAGCGGGTTCGTTTCACATTGTGTGTTTGCCCCCGTCATCGGAGGAGACGGAAAGTAGTTTGCATTCCAGAGGATAAGTGGTGTACAGTTACACGGGCATACCGAGAGAGAGTCGAGAAAGAAGCTTTGTATAACGTAGCTTCCCGCGCTGTCGTCCCATGCTCAAAGGAAGCAATTTGCAACCTTGCCGAGAGAGATCCGAGAAAGAAGCTTTGAATAACGTAGCTTCTGGTGCTGTCCCATCCGCACGATCAACTTACGAGCGGCAAAACACAACAGGTAGCATCTCTCCGTGCCGTCGAATCAAGCGTTTTATATGCAGCAACACCGTAACATACCGCGGCACACGCTTCAATAACGTGCACACTGCGCTTGTAAAAATAGTGCGTGCTCCAGTATTCACCAACGCTTGCAAGTGAAAATTCCAGCGCTTCCAGCGCTTCGCAGTGCGCACCAGCATCACAGCGGTTGAGCCAGCACTCCTACCAGTGCGACACAGCTTTTTCCCAGTGCACCCAGTGAAGTTCCAGTGATTACAAGCGTGTACCATTGTCTCCAGCGTGTACCAGTGCCGAAAAACGTAGTGGCATCACGCTGTTTTTGCAATACGGCGTGAATTGCCGCCGCTTCAATGCGGTGCGTTTAAAACGCCTTTGTAGCGTTCGTGCTACCAGCGTTTGAGTAGCGTTTGTGTTGATAAGACGTTGACGTTACTGCCATCCGATACAATAACCGGTGCAGTGCTTCGCTGCTCCTTCTCTCGCCGTGCGCTCTCTCTCCTCCCTGCGCCTCACTTTCTTGTCCATTGGCGCCTCACTCTGGACCGTTTGCTGGCTGGGCGCCTCTCACGATTATCCGGAAATGTGTGCTTTACACGCCGCTAACGCCAAAACCGAACCGAGAACGCTGTTTGTTTTGTTCAAATCATAACATTTTTAAGCGTGAATGCTGGCCACTAGAGCTGGAAACGCATGCCACGTTTCTCGCGACACAGAAGCGCCACGTACGGCAAATGGTGCTATTGTCTGCACGGTGTAAGAAAAAAAAACTATATTCTTTATTTACGTTCTTCAGACTGACCTTTGGCATAACAAGCATACATGAAAATGACGCAGGTTCAGCACACATAAATAAACAAGTTACACTAATGCACAAAGTTTAACAAGGATCGATGGAAAGGTCCTTCTATTCACTTTTGTAAATCCGGAGGGCGACCAGGTCGGTGACCGTTCTATGATGACGAAGGGGCGCTTGCTCAATGGCCTGGCACGACAAGAGCAACTGTGTCTCGTCCACGGCATTTATGGGAGCGTCACAACAGGGGCACATAGTTCCATGCGCTAAGCGGTACTGTTGCGGCCAGTGGGCGGTGAATGCCGGCGTCAGAGCGACCCCAACTCGAAGCCTCCGAAGCGCTACCTCTTTTGAGCATGTAGGCCTACCAGGGAGGTCACAACCACATGATGGTATGAGTGCTAGTGTGGTGCGTCAGAGACATTCCTTTTGGCGCAGCAGTTTTCCGCAGTTGCCTTCGGGTAATTGTGGCAGTGGGTAAATATGACCAGGGAGCAAGTTGCAGAATCCGCCTCTAGCTGACCAGACATTAGACCGCGTTCACACTGAGCATTCCCGCCGCCGAAAGTGCTGCGAATCCGGTTCGGCGGTGGCGAGATCCGCCGAAAGAGCCCTCTCCGCGCCGATCGCTCTCGGACCGATTTTTGTGGCGTCTGCCGCCGAATCGGTCACCGTGGACCAATAGGAGCGCTAGTCAAGGAATTTTGAAAAATGGCGGCCAAGCCCTACTCACTTGTTATGCCGCAGTGCACGTAACTGAATGTTGAAACCAACAGGGGTTTAAACTACTCTGTGCTTACTTCGCCTCCGTATTTCATGAAAGAGGTGACCGAGCTTGCTATTGGCGTGACCGAGCTTGTTGCGGCCTTGCAGAGCAAAACGAATCCACCAACGCCGCTGGCGTCGGTGGTTTTTTTGCTCTTCGTGCATTACAAGACAGCCACTTGCCAGCAACGTAAGCAGTACTGTCTTTTCTTGCTTCTTGCGTACGAGAATCGTCGAAGTATACACCACTGGATAGCGTAGAAGCGTTTGCGAGCCACGACAACAACCGGGTGACAGCGCATCCATCCCGCGTTCGCCCCGTAGTAGATGGCATATTCGGCGACACGGGGCGCGTCCAGTGCGAACGACGCTGCATTTCGGCGGCAGGGAAATTTCGGTCGCTGTAAAAAGCGGATGTTTCAGTGTGAACTAGGCATTACAGCTCGTGGAACTCACTCGAAGCGTATGGTTGTGCCGATGTTTCTTGCCAGCTGATGAATGGCGTCTGAAAGCGCTGTCAATAAGGTCACAGGACGTATGTCGTGAATTTCTTCCGCAGAATCAGTGCCAAGCACCAGCTTCGACTAGCGGTTCGTTTCAATAAAACGCTGTCATGTGTTGAGACCGTCCCTTATTCGATCATTCCAGCGACTATAGGCGGCGCAGCGGTAGGGCCAAATGGCGGACGAGATGGTGATGTCGCGAGCGTGCATGTCAGAGTCGAAGAGAGTGAAGACGCGTTCATTGGTTCATGACTGCTGAGAGACCGAACTGCGTCACAGTTTATCACCGTGTGACAGCTTCGGAGCACGGCTACTTGGCGCCACCTGCGTCGCTGGAATGACCTAATAGCGGTGAGTTCACCAAGAAATGCGGCTGGTTCAACATTACCTGCATACATGCATGTTTGTTCTCCTTGTAGTAGTTGGGGACACACCAGGGCGGTATGCACTATGCCATTGGTGATACTGGCATCGCTATATTCTACAAGGATACCTGGTGTGAGGTTGGTATGTCGAAACCGGGAGACCATTGCCGTCACCTGGTGAGGAATCGGGTGATGAAAACGGCCAAGTGGCTTGTTGTGCGTGTGCTTTATACGCTGCCGTGAAGCAGTAGTGGCTGTAATGGTCGGAAAGCGTACTGTGCGTCCCATGTATGGAGCTAACGATGCGAGGGTGGGAATGTTGTCGCTTTCAGTGCACGTGCCGAACGGCGCTGATGTTGCGCTTCTGTTCAGTTGTGCTTCTGCTTGCAAGGTCGAAATCTACGTCATGCGCGGAATCCCAGTGATCGCACGAATAACTTCGTGGTTATTACTTCCAAGACGTGCCCATTCTGCTTTTGTTAAATGATGGAACTTGCCTTGGCACACAAGACGTGCTTGAAGAACAGCCGTGACCAGGAAGGCGTGCAATTGTGTTACGTGCACCACCTGATTTTTTTAATGATCAGGCGAATAAGATGAATTTTTTCCGCCCTAATTTGCTTTGCGGTCGTGACCCATGTTGTCGCAGAACCATTCTGTGCATTTTCAAGCCCCAACACGCGAAAACTTGAGACCTCCTGTACAGGTTCGAGATTGAAGGAGAGACGGAAAGGTCAGCTTGCAAGGGCAAGGCCCCCGTACTTGTTTTCAACGGTGAAGACTGCTGTTTTTTCTTTCGATAACTTAGACCCCTATGGCCACACCGAACGCTGGTAACACCTAAGGCCGTTTGAAGCCCCTCTTCTTGTCGAACGTGATCTAGATAGATCTTCGACACCGTAATATTGTCGGCATACATCAAGAAGTAAATGTCAGGTACAGCCGCCGATTGCCGTGAATGTGATGAAAAGCAATGTTGAAAAGGACTGGCGCAAGGATACACCCTTGTGGACACCACAGTGGGACGTGAACAGATATTCTGCGTGCCCATCCAGGCGGATAGAGAATGTTTGCTCCCATAGGAAGGTTTCAACGAAGGTGCTCACGCGTCTTGACAGGTGGACGCAAGGTAGGATTGCAACTATTGCGTCATGACTGACATAGTCAGAAGCTTTTCAAATGTCCATCGCAAATGATGTTCAGATACGGCGACAGCAGCCTCCAGCGAGCACCATAGAAGACAGGTGTCCCAGCTCATATCCAGTGCCCAAGTGGGGGCGGAATTCAGCTTGCGCAGGATGGTACCAGGAGTACCACTCGAGCCACCTAGTGAAACGGGCCGCAAGTATTCGCTCAATCAGTTTGCACACAGTTGACGGTGAAGATACAGGCATCAGATCAGTGATGTTATCGGAACTTTTTCTTGGCTTCGGAGTGGTGATCACCTTCACGTGTCGCAATGTACCTGGGAAGATGTTACCGGCCCGCACTTCGTTAATAGTGTCCAGGAGGTGCACAAGAAGATTTCTCTTTGTGTTTTCATAGAGTTGATAAGGAATGCCATTAGGCCCAAGTGAACTGTGTGACTAGGCTTAGTCTGTGGTTGCCAAAAACTCTGCCGACGTAAAGGGCGCTTTATTGTCATCCACATCCTCTAATGAAGGCGTCATGGCAGTATCAGTAGGAAGGAATGCTTGTGTGGAGCTGGTGTGTCAAAGGCGGGAAAACAGGCTCACGCAGCTGAAGATTCGAAAGTGGACGGAGTCTGGCCAGCTGCCAGCTTAGCCGATGTCGCAGGATGAGGGGGACGACGACCACGTTCTATCACTCGGAATGTCCTCCATATTTGACACTTTACGATGAAGGCCCATGGGAAGCACACCAATCTAGAAAACGGCCTCATTTTAAGCGGCGTTCATAACGACGAGCTACCAGTGTATGGCACTGAAGCTCTATTCCCGCCATAGTTGAAGCTGGTCATCGCTCCAGCTCAACTTCATATTGTCGGCGTACACCCACAGACCAAGCAGCTGTAAATCTAGGATTGTTCGAGATTTGTTCACCCAAGACGTGCCTGCTGCGACAATCAGTGGCTTGAGGATACGAACCGATGGATCGGCGCAGGTTCTATTGGTGATAGCTTCAGATAGCGAACGGTATTGATCTCAGTCCACAACTCGACAGAGACGACGGACACGCCCAGCAAAGCTGGGATAAAGGCCAAGGAGAAGGGGATGATGGTCGCTGCCCCAACTGACCGGTTCACAAGCCCAAGACACCACCATGCTTCCATGCCACCAGGATAAATCTGGCGATTGCGATGGCGTATGCTGCTTCTCGTGCCGCCGAATAGGTACGGATACATCATTTAAAAGGATAAAGTTTGCGCCTGAAAGTTCTCAAATACACACCTACCCCGCGCACTTGATCCAACATATCCCCAAGTTGTGCGTGGTGCGTTATAATTACCAGCCACTAATATTTGTCGTCTAGGATAACGATGACGGAGATAAAATGTCCAACCAAGGTTCACGCGAGCCGCGTCGCCACTATAAAGGCGAGCGTCGTACGTCACAAGTATGATGTCCGATCTCGGTAGACGTACCAATACTGCCACCACTTCTTCCCACAGTGTGCACCACTGAGAGAGGTCTATACGCGACTGAGGAAAAGTGGTGACAACGTATGCAGCAACCGTGCCAGGTGGTACACTTTGTGTCGAGCTCCTGCGGTCCTTGATGGATGGGGAGAATTATGCTGCAAATCCTGAAGTTTGTGGGAGAGCGTTACTTTCTTGAAACAGCAATGCCCAAACATGTAGTTTCCCATATTGAAGGCGTTGACGAAGTTCTCCGACCTTCCTGGAGATACCACGACAGTTCCACTGTATAATGCCTTCCGAGGACGTTGTAGAATGACTGGCCCTATTTATAACTCTAGTTTAGCTACTAACATCGACGTGAGCTGCCTGAGCTAATGGGCCACAAAGCACACGAGCTCGTGCGGCAGCATCGGCGTTTCGCGTGTCTTCTTTGGCGGGTGTATTATTTCTGCGGTGGACAGCGATGGCTGCGGTTCTGAACTCTAGCTCGCCAAAAAATCTAGACAGTGTTTTAGGGGCGAAGCTCCTAATAGCGGCACCCATTCGTCCCTCGTAGCCGTTGTTGTAAGTAAGAGGTATAACATTTTGACCTTCAAGGTGGTGCCGGTGAAAGATTTCTTCAGTGCGTTGTTGAGCAATAAAAAATAGTGCTCCGTGTACATTAGAATGGCTGCTAATGGGGAAAGAGAGACACAGGAGCATTCGGCTTTTAGTTAACGCGCACGCTGCGATCCTCATTAGCAGCCATTGGCATGTACATTGAGCACTATCTGACAAGAAAGGGTTGCTACGTTATACCCGCTGGGCGTAACCTCTTTAGTTTTAGAAAGGTTGAGCGAGCGTTGAGCCGAAGTGCCATGAATACAATGAACTAGTATATACCATGAGTGACTCTAGGTGGTTCAAGGTGGCAAGTAGATACGAAGCGCAAGCCGTAACAAATCAAATCAAATCATTTTATTTTCCCAGAAAGAAACAGGTTCTGGAGAGGTTCACTGGCTAAAAGCTGTTTATGGACAACTTGACGAGGCCAGTGAACCCTATACAAGGCAGGTGGGACAATGACAAAGATGTTTATAACAATAAAGATCATAAGCTAACATTACAATACCAAATACGGTGTAATAAAAACATATATATACATTCCAAGAAACATCCTGATACCAGCATAGCACAAAAGATTACATAGACGCGACCAAAAAAACAAAGAAAAAACAAAAGAAAAAACCAGCAACCATAACACCATTATTGCCAAAAAATAAAATAATAAAAATAACTAAATGTTGAAAATATCAGGGAAGATATATAGAAATTTGCTCCTTGTGTATGTGCTGCAGCATACAATGTACATCACATGTCAGACAAACAAATTCATACAGACAGAATTATATCATATAACCTATACAGTACAGCATGGATGCACACACTGAAAGAAACATGAAATTGTACTATCGTACAGACAGCACATTTTACAACGTGAAAAAGTTAGCCTATATTTACAAAAAAGGATCGCCGTTCTTTTAATGAGAAACTGTTTACGTGACTGTAATTATTGACAATCATTGGTAAATTGTATTGCAATGTTTGAGATTTGTAATTATTGCGAAACCTCGGAACAATCCAAACATCACTGCTTCTTGTTCCTAACAAAACATGTTTTTGCAGTTAGACATGCGGTATTTTTAATGAATTGTTTAAACGAAATGGAAGAGAAATAGCAGGATCGCAGAATGCGAAAGATATACATATATTCCAGTTTCATAATACCGTAGTCCCGACACACAAGTTGTGTTGATGACAAATAATCTAAATTAGCGACATGTCTAATAATAATTTTTTTGTGCGTGGTCTGAAGTTTCCATATGTTAGTTTTTGTCGTGGTTGCCCGCACCAAACTGCAGTAATTTATGTGCGAAAGAAACAGAGCATGGTATATTTGCAGTTCCACCTTTGCGGGTAAGATATATCTACAACGAGCTAGCACACCAACTACACTAGAGGCTTTTTTGCAGATGTCAACGACGTGTTGATTCCAGCTGAGTTTTGATGAAAACGTGACGCCAAGAATTTTATGTTCCTCCACAAAACGAATGTCTTCCCCTGCGTAAACTAACGCTTGTGTTGACGAAAATATTTTTT
The DNA here is from genome assembly GCA_013436015.1 of Rhipicephalus annulatus. Lineage (NCBI taxonomy): Eukaryota > Metazoa > Arthropoda > Arachnida > Ixodida > Ixodidae > Rhipicephalus > Rhipicephalus annulatus. Next base: position 243,639 of record WOVY01013199.1, on the reverse strand, counting down.
AGCTCGGAATACGATGACTTTTGTTTTCAGTGGATTAATTTTCAGTAAATTTTTGCTAGACCACAGGAAAAGCTTGCTCAATAGCTTATTACACCGGATAATTACCTCATTTGCGTCAGGCCCTGAAAAAAGTAAGTTCGTGTTATCAGCTTATATAACAAAGCTCACACTAGGATCAATATCCACGATGTCACTTATGTAAGCATTAAATAATAGCGGCCCCAGTACGCTTCCCTGGGGCACACCATATAGAACAGGTAAATATGATGACGTATGAGTGCTTAACTGAACGCATTGCTGTCTATTTTGCAAGTATGACTTTATCAACTGAAGTGACGTGCCACGGATTCCGTATAATTCTAGCTTAAGAAGTAAAATGGTATAATTAATGCAATTGAAAGCCTTGCTGAAATCAAGAAAAACAGCTAACGTGAAAAGATTTCGTTCAAAATTTTGCAGTATCATTTCCTTAAGTGTTAATAGGGCTGTCTTCGTTGACCTTCCTTTCCTAAAACCAAACTGAGAGTAAGTGATTATATTTCTGGAGCAGAAGAAGGCAGATATACGCGTATAGATTAACTTTTCTAATCCCTTAGAAAACACAAGAATAATATATATAGGTCTATAATTAGTCACCAGGTTACTGTCACCACCCTTGAACAACACAGTCACTCTGCTTCTTGTCATATCTTCTAAAAAACACCCGACTCAAGTATCAAATTAAAAATGTGGCTGAGCGCAGGAGTAATGCAATCTAAGACATATTTTATAGGTTTTATTTGAATGTTGTCAAAGTCTAGTGCCTTACTGTTCTTTCGGTTCATGAATGTTGTGTAAATTTCTCGTTCATCCGTTGGTGCTAAATGGCCCCGAGCACGCTATGAGCGTGGTATGTTGTCATATTTTCTAAATGACCCACTTGTCAGCATTATCATGTTGGCACCAGTCATATACTTTAGTCATCCATTTACGTCAAGTAACGCCAAATTTGGTATATGTCGAATTAGCAAAACGGCCACGAACACATCATGAAGGGCTCAATATACTTCAATGTAGCGTATACGCGTGCACGCTGGGCACAGCGACGCTACGTTTGCAAAACGCGAACACTCTATAGTCTGACGCCAGGCGCAACCAGCGTTTGTCAGCACGGCCCGACGGGAGCAAGCGTGAAATGCCACGTGCTACATTTCGCGCCGATGCGTTACCTAGGCAGCACTGCGTCTCTTTCTTTTCGTGGTGGATGGAAGCCGAACGCGCTGAAACGCGCATGCGTCAAAGGAACGCACCGCGGCGCGTGCCTGCGAAAATATGGTAAGACCGCTACCTGGCGTGGCAACGCCGGCGTGACGCAACGAAATGAACACCGGAGAACACGCGCACCCCGTCACGTCAAAGTGTATTGCCGTCTTGTCTGTGGCATGTAGTCATGTTCTCACATGACACGCGCCTCATAATTATCATGTTTGCACCAGTCACATACCTTCGTCATCCATTCGCTTCACGTATTACCAAACTTCACATATGTGAAGCTAGCGAAACGGCCAGAAGCGCATCATCAGTGTGGCATGCAGTCATGTTAAATGACACGCAAGTCGTAATTATTATGTTTGGATGTGTCATTTACCTATGTCGCCCATTGGCATCACGTAATACCGAGTTTGGTACATGCGAAGCTAGCGAAACGGCCGCGAGGGCAACGCGTGCGTAGCATGTAGTCATGTTGTTACATGACACGCATCTCATGTTTATCATGTTTGCACTAGTATCATACCTTCGTCATCAATTCACTTAGCGTAATACCAAACTCGGTATATGTGACGCGAGCGAAACGACCGTGAGCGCGTCATGAGCATGGCATGTAGTCATGGTGCTACATGAAGCGCACGTCATAATTGTCATGTTAGCGTTAGTCGTTTGTGTTCGGCATACAATCATGTCATACCGTACTAGTTTTGCAACATTCCATGTGAACGAAACCACCGCAAGAGCTGCAGGACCACGAAATTTAAATCATGAAATTCATGACATAAATATGATTCTCATGTTATGACTAGTCAAATATGTTCTTCATACAGCCATGTTATGCCACTATCGGTGCCATTATGCCACTATCGGTGCCACTAGCGATGCCACTGCGCCTCCTTCATTTCGTGACGGAGAGACTCCGAACGCGCTGAAACGCACATGCGTCAAAACAACGCAGCATTGCGCGCACCTGCGAGTACACAGCAGGACCAGCGCCTGGCGTGGCAACGTCGGCGTGACGCGACGAAATGAACACCGGTGAGCACGTGCAGCGCGTCACGTCGAAATGTAATGGCTCCTTGATTGTGACATGTAGTCATGTTCTCACACTTCATTGGATTCGACACTGCCTCTACGCTTAAACTTTCCTCCTCCGTGTTCTCACATGACGCGCATGTCGTGATTATTATGTTTGCACCAGTATCATACTTTTGTCACTCATTCGCGTCCCGTAATATCAAATTCGGTATAAATTAAGCAAGTGAAACGGTCGCCAGCGCATCATGAGCGCAGCATGTAGTCATGTTACACGACACGCACCTCATGATTATCATGTTTCCACCTGTCACATACCTTCGTCATCCATTCACGTACTGGAATACCAAATTCGGTATTGCGAGGCTAGCGAAATGGCCGCTAACGCATCATGAGCGTGACATGTAGTCATGTTGTTACATGACTACATGCACGATTTTTATGTTAGGGTCTGTCACTTGCTTTCGCCATGTCATCATGCCATACAATACCAGCTTTGCAACATGGCATGTGAACGAAACTAACGCAAGAGCTGCAGGAATATGAAATGTAAATCATGACATTCATGACATACATACCAAAATTTTGGTAGTATTACTAGTCAAATATGTTATTCATACAGGCATGTTATGCCATACCAAGTTTGGTATCGATATCATTATCGAAACAGACAGGAGGCGCCACCGCGGTGTTCTACTGGTTAAGCTACACGGCTGCTGACCCGCAGGTCGCGGGATCAAATCGCAGCTACGGCGGCTGCGTTTCTGATAGAGACGGAAATGTTGTAGGCCCATGTGCTCACACTTGGGTGCACGTTAAAGAACCGCAAGTGGTCGAAATTTCAGTAGCCCTCCATTACGGCATCTCTCATGATCATGGGGTGGTTTTGGAGCGTTAAACTCCACATATCAATCAATCAATCAATCGAAACGGCCAGGAGAGCTAAAAGTCGGAGGTGACTGGATAGATAGATAGATAGATAGATAGATAGATAGATAGATAGATAGATAGATAGATAGATAGATAGATAGATAGATAGATAGAGATAGATATAGATAGATAGATAGATATAGATATAGATAGATAGATATAGATATAGATAGATAGATATAGATATAGATAGATATAGATAGATATAGATAGATATAGATAGATATAGATAGATATAGATAGATATAGATAGATAGATAGATAGATAGATAGACAGACAGACAGACGGACGGACGGACGGACGCAGCGGACCCAGGTTCGAGCCCCTTCGTTTATTTGTACTAAGTTTCTTCTCCTTTTCTTTGGGTAAAGTGGTTACGGACACCGGCGGCGGCAGTGACGGACAACTACGGCACTGCTCGTGACCCGAGATGTGGTCTCATAACAGGTTTCACTGTAAAAGGACAAACACTCAGAAAAGACACAGGACGAGAGAATTTCCAATTTTCAACAACGCAAAGGAGAAACCGTCCACCGGCACACCTTGGAGGTCAAGATCCAGGGCCTATATAAAGGGGGTAGCTAATGAACGGTTGTGCAGCGCAAGCAGACAAACATACAGACAGACAGCGAACTTATTTAGGCGCAAGCAGTGTGTTTTCTTTTTCAATGGCGGAACTCCTCAGCAGACGCGGCCTGCGTCACCGTAGTGAAGTGAAAGAGGGAAAAAATTGCGCATGCGAAGTAATGGTATTCATCATCATCATCATCACCATCATCATCATCTGCCTGACTTTGTCCGCTGCAGGATAAAGGCCCCTCCCTTGTTCAACTAGTTAACTCGGTCCTGTGCTTGCTGCTGCCAATTTATACCCGCCAACTTCTTAATATCATCTGCCCACCTAACCTTCTGTCTACCCCTAACTCACTTGCCTTCTCTGGGAATCCAGTTAGCTACCGTTAATGACCAGCGGTTATCCTGTCTACGCGCTATATGTCTAGCTCATGTGCATTTCCTGTTCTTGATTTCAACTATGATATCCTTAACCCCCCTTGGTTACCATACCATATTTCTTAGCAATGCTCCAAGCGTCGTCCTTCCCCGGCAGCAGACCAGCGTTGGACGGATCTTGGACCCGTATTGGCTAACGTCGGCCGCAATATTGGGCCAAGATCGGTATCTCGGCCAAGTGCAACTTCTTCGATGTAGGACTGATGTTCAAGCCGACCTGGGGCCGACATTCTGCCATTGCATTTGCCGATATCCTGCCGGCGCCGGCCCACTCTACACATGCCGATGAAGGCCCGCCCATTCACCGACGTAGTTTCTGACATACATCCAGCATAGGACCATTCTCGGGCCACTTTTTGCCAGTGAACTGCTACTAATACGCCAGTATTCGCTTTACGACGAATATCGGCTACCAATGGCTTGCCAATATTTCACCGTTATTATTATGGGCTTTTTACTACTGCTGTTCTTTAGCAGGTAAATTTTACATTACACTCCCAGAAGTTGCCCTAGCAGCTTATTGCAGCCCCGTACGAGCTTCATGGTGTGATATACTTTAAAGCAACTGACCACTGGATGACTAGAATAGAAACACTACACGATTCCACTAAATCGTCCATTTTTGCCTTTTTTTTCTTGCATTGCCTATTACCCTCCCCAATTATAGAGCATAAGACTGCATGAATCTAGTTACTGTGTAGTTTTCTGCACACATTCCTTCTCAGTTCTGTGAGAAATTGTAAGTTAGGCTGTTACACTTTTCATCAAATATTAGCTAAAAAAACATTAACTAAAATACCTTCTCTGCGGAAATATTCTGCACACAAGCAATCTATAAATAAGAATACGAGAACACAATTTTCATAACTTTATTTCTAAATACACAAAGTCAAACCATTTACTTTTCAGTCGGTTCAGCTTTTCAAGTTCCTGCTGTTCAGTAATGCAGCCCAAACTAGAAGGCGAGTTCAGCAAGGCTCTATGGGCCTAGGGCTGACCAGGGCAGCCGAGGTGGGGCGATGATTTAGAGGCTGCAGCAGGAGATGAGGCAATGAGGGTGGGCTGCCCAGAGTCCTGCAAGCAGCGATTGGCAGGAAACCAACCATCACAGGCTGTCGCAGATCCCTGCTCTGAGGGGCAGCAGCGATCGGGCTGCAAATCTATGAACACATGTGTGAAGTTCATTCCTACCCTCCATCGAGGCCAACCAACTTCAACAGCCACGTCTTGATGAAACGCTGAGCTTTTTCAAATACCTGCATACGTGAATAGAAATAAACGCCTCAAATTAAGTTCTAAGCACAGCAGTATAATACATATGCAAGCTGAAACAATGAAAAACAATAACAGCAGACGTTATAATGAACTATCCAGATCAAATGCCATATGGGCATTATGAAAAGAAAAGAAGAAATACTTCAACAGTCAGTGTGCAAAAAAATCTGTCACAAACCAAAATGTTTGGGAATAGGTTTCAATAAAAGTTGATTAAAACAAGCTTGTTTGACTAATATAAAAATAAACACAAGGTCTTTCATTATTTCTAAACATGACTTACAAGGTTTCAAGCCAGGTGTACTAGTCTGCAGCTATAGCTTATGGCTGTATAAATTTATAACAGGACAACAAAACACACGACCACACGAACTTTCAACTCTGGAATATTCTTGGGCACACATCAGCTAATACTGCGCAAGAGGATGACTGACCACCAGATAGACAACACAAGAAAAAAGAATCTAGCGAACCCAATTTCGGCACTGACACTTGTGGATTACTGCAACGCGCCTGTATTATTTTAAAATTGTATCTCTAAATTTTATGAAAGATGTGCTGATGTGGTTTCCTATGTTGTTTTTTTCGCAGTAAAAGAACCTCCAAAATTTCACGTGCTTTTTGAGACTTGCACTGGTCCTAAGTCTTGGTTTCATAGGAGATCAGGACTGGATAGGTGGCTCATTAAAAAACAGCACTTGGCAGAGAGTCACGATACAACTAACCCATTCGTGCCCAGACGATCAGCTGCAGAGAGAGCACGCACTTGTGGCACTGTCATGCTTCATTTTGGAACGAACAGCTCGAAAAGCCATTGTGCCAGTAATACTGCACTGCGGTTTTAAAAAAAAACTGTCTGAAGGCTACTTTCCCATAAATAGCACTTGAAGCTCTGCAAAGTGGACTGCATCTATGTATGTGGCTTGGAAGAGACAGTGTTGTGCAGTGATGACAACTCCCTCGTGATTATTTTCTGGTTGGCATTTTGTGCTATGGTAGTACCGGCCTATATGCCCTTGCGGTGACGATACTACACTGCGCACTTCTGTAGTAAAAAAGCGAATAAGTAGTGGCTGCGGCATCACATCCTTTTCTGGTGGCATATGTACATCCTTTCTGCGGTATGTAAGTACGTGGATGTTGATCAAGCAAACTACTGTGACAGCATAGCACGGGAGGTCGTTGTCCTATGCTTGATAGCGCGGGATTGATCTCCGACTACAATGGCTGCATTTAGATGGGGACAAAATACAAAATGAACACCCGTGAACCAAAAGATATGTACACATTGGAGAACCCCAAACAGTCACAATCTTGGTACGAACGCTACAGCGTACCTCACAATGATCTCTTGTTGGTACATTAAAGCCTAGCAATTATCGATGTTGAACAGACTTGTTCATTTTAGGCCGACACAGGCAAGTGGAAAAAACTTAGATTGTGTGTTAGATGAACTAAACAATAAAAAAAACATCGAAGACACTTGATACTTCTCTAGCAACGCATAAATTCCGATGTTACTTAGCCACGGCAGCAAGTGAGAAAAATGCTTATCGAATTGGGTGGCTTCATAAAGCTAAGCTTTGATTAGTCCGCTCCTTTGTTCGTAACAAAAATAAAAATAAAATAAAGTAAAAAATAAAAAACAAGAACCCTGTCTTTTGCACAAATTAAAATAAACAGAGGCCATTGGGCATCGAGCTTATGCCGCGAGAGTATCTTTTGTAACAGTTCAGAGACGTATGAACGTGGCCCTGCACAAGTGTTGTGGGCAACACAGCTTTCTTTTACACGCAACTGTTTACAAAAAAAGACTACCTGCCTATCGTTTCGTTCACTACACGCAGTGGCATCAGATAGTGTTTTGTGGTTATGTTCAAATGAACTGACGCATGGAAACTTTGTTAGTCTTGAAGTTCACTACTCAACGCTCATCGGGCCAGATAAAAAAAGTTTACAATGCCGTTTGTTTCATAATATGCTTATTTCATTTCCAGTAAATCACCCTTTAAACTAGACTGTTTAGCTCTGGTTTTCACTGGTGGCTGTCTTTACTACCGAATAAATATAGCAGACACGTGCCATCCGGTTTAGAAACAAGCCCGACAGCACTAGAAAGGAGAGCGACAGCAGAATTTTTCTCGGCTGATCGCTTAAATGCAACGCTGCCTCCTCTCTCTACGTTCTCCCTTTTCTCTATACATCCTCCTTTTTACATACTGTAGCGCGTGAATACGCAGCACTCCCGCCAGTGCCCTTTGGTTTTTTTTTTTGAGAGAAATATATTGCTTTATGCGCAGAGAACGCTTCAGAAAGAAGATATAGCATTGAGTGATATGTGGGCTTTAACGTTCCAAAACCACCATATGATTGTAAAAGACGCCGTAGAGGAGGACTCCGGAAATTTTGACCACCTGGGGTTTTTTAACGTGCACCAAAATCTGAGCACACGGGCCTACACCATTTCCGCCGTCATTAGAAAAGGACGATATAGCAGAGAGATAGAACAGAGCGCGCACTTACAGCGAGTTTTAATGCACAGATGGCGGGAATATACATACGGTCAAGAGGGCGAGGAGATCACGCACAGAAGAAAGGTCAAATGATGAGGCATGCGCCAAACAACCTTATTCCAGTCTTAAAATAACAACTTAACTAAAAAGATAGCTGTATTTATTATCCGACAGATTAACAGGTATTTTTTAGTCAAGTCGTTATTTTAAGACTGGAATAAGGTGGCCTGGCGCATGCGCCATCATTTTTCTTTTCTTCTGTGCGTGATCCCCTCGCCCTCTTGACCGTATGTATATATTCCCGCCATCTGGCTGTAAAATTGGCTGTAAGTGTGCGCTCTGTCCTATCTCTCTGCTATATTTTTTTTTCTGAAACAGTCTCTGCGCAATAAGGAAGTATATTTCTCTCAAAAAAGCAATACCAACCAGCCCAAGTAACCATTCTTTTGGCTTTGTTACGGCGATGCGCACACGCACCATGTCTATTAGCAGCCACTCTTGTCTGCTGGAGCAGCTGAGAAGTGCATGCTCGCACCGCCAGGGTGGCCGTGGAAACTCCAACACTGGTTCACTATACTAGCAACGTATACGATTCGATGGTGTGGGTTCCGGAGAAAAAACCTTGAAGAAGGATAACTTCAACACAGAAAACTTTGAGTGACCACTTTACCTGGGATGAGCGACAGAAGTCAAACATGATAGGCACATCATCAGCACTATAGGAAGGACCCTAAAAAACTGGAGATGGCAGGACTGTGAAGACGCAATTTTGTACTCAATTGAATCCACTAGGCAAACAAGGTATCTTTGAGGTAAAACATCTTGATTGAGGAGGTACATGTATGAAAGAATTTTCATACAACTGTGAGGTTGCTAGAACAGAAACCAATTGTAGATAACTTATATGAACTTTTGATTGTGAAACTTTGTGCTAGCCTTTTTTCCCAATTATATCCAGCCAAAAACAACTTTGTAACAAAGCTGCCTCACACAATGAAGATTCATTTGCCCCACCTCACCTCCCCACCTCAATAGAGCCATTTGTATTAAAAATCTGGATCAACAGAACACTCCGTAGTGCGAGGGAAGGTTTTATAAACGTTCTGCTATTATTCATTTGCCTTTATACGGACGATTCTCCAACAAAGGAAAAAAAACAAGAAAAATCTGTCATAAGGTAACCCCATTTCCCGATAGCACAGGTATTCTAGATATAATCTAAATTCACTGCTTGTCTTCGGATCATACTGCCACAAAATATCACGATAGCCCCTGAATTGGGCCCTAGAAAGCGATCATAATAACGCTACGCTATGCCCCCAAAAGAACTGATGACTGCTGTTAGGGCGCTACAGCATGAGGTCAACAACAAGGTCAAGTTAAACGAAGTGATAGGACTAAAATGTCAATGAACCTCCGATGTATAACTTGAATAAAATCAAATATTGCTTCAAAGCAGTTTTTTCAGTGACTAGTGTTGCACCAGCAGTTGGCAATATTTTCTTAAAGGTACACTAAAGAGAACCAATGTCTCAGTTTAGACTGACAAGCTGCATACGAGTCCTCTCATGCCACAAGTTCATTATCAGGGGAGAAATTTAGGGTTGAATTTGATTTTTAATTTTGTGATCCTCAAATTTTGAAAATCTGTGGTATTTTTGCAACATTGCCTTCATGAATATTTCTTAAACTTCGTATCTTTGGTCCATCACACCCACAGATGACAGTGTACTTAATTTTGATTAATTATTATTTACGTAGGACCCGGTTTACGCGTTTGAATTTCATGATGTCGCGTGGTTTCGCGTGAAAAGATCAAAGCGGCATCTCCACCCACATTTTCTTCTCGCGCGTTTTCTCAGTTACCAAGCATCGTTTCGTGGTACAAGTGGCATTTTCTGGATTGAGAAATTGTACTTGACGCATACGTGAAAAACGTTTTTGGTTTTAGTGTCTTTTAAAGGTGTACCGAGACAATTTTGAGATATCGCGAAAGGAACATTTTTAGTTTCCTCTGTACGCAAGTAGTATTACCACTTATCACACACAATAGTCAGCCAACATGCATAAGATAGTTACTCTGATTTAAAAGTTTTCGTTGCAGAGTATTGGCAAGCAATGCAGTGGACACTATCGTGATGAGTCAACAAGGTCCCCCCCCCCCCCGAGTTTTCAAACGAAGTTTCCGTGCAGCCTGCATCACAGAAATTACGGTCACGGTCAATAGGGACAATGCACTCATCGTTTTTATGTACCACGAGCAGATCGCTTATCTGCCATTAGTACGTAGCGAGTCGCCAAGTTCCTGCAACGTCACACTGCCTTGTCATGTTACGAAGAAACCACCATTTTATATCGAAACTGAAAGTGTGTTTTAAAGATAGAGGTAATAAAAATATATGCGTTGCTTTTCCGGGCAACACAGAACTCTGTTCTTGAACACAATCATTTTCTATAAAACAACAATTCCTAAATATTGAAAATTCGTCTCGGTACTCCTTTCGGTGATGCCAACAAGATGAATAGGGACTAATATCAGAAGGTTTGGCAGTATGTATTTCGGTACATGCACGATTACCTGACTAATTGTGAAGGGAACAATATTAACGAATGGATGGTAGATCACAGCCGGTCTATAGGCGCTCGCTCGCTCTGTGCTTTTATGGCCTAAGCAGCCGCCGCGGCTGAAATATAGTTGTTTTTATACAGTGGCAGCGCACTCCCCATAAGGGCGTCGAGAGCCAACTCTTCAGAACGCCTTTTGCCTCATACGCATTGCATTGTAAATCAGCTGTACCCAGCCACTTTCTCTAACCAATGACTTTTCCATATGTAGGAAGCAGTGAGAGTAGTAAAGGTGTGTGTGGGCACAACCTGCAATTTTTGGCACTCATGCATTGGGTAATGAACACGCACACGCCACGGCAAAAAGATCTTTTTTTCAAGGCTCGAAGACAACCTATTCGCTGAATTCGAAAATGCTTGAGGCTTGTGTGGTTGTATTTATCATTTAGGTGCACGTTAAAGAACTCCATATGGTGAAAATTCCCATAGCCTTACACTGTGGCGTCCTTCATAAACACATCAGTGAAATAACTTCGTCGAACAAAAATTGTTGACAATTGCAGTTGATTCTTGAGCCATAGATTGAAGATTCTCTGCTATTGGCCTGTCAGGAAAGTGTGGATAAGAAAAACGCAGAAGGGTCGGCGCTAATTCTGAAAAGTTTCTCCGAATACTCCTAGTTAACTGTATAAATATAATGAATCAAAATGGCATGTCATGTGGCTTTGTTTACAAGCCCATACAGAAGCATTTCTGGTTAGAAACAATATCTTTACTTCTGCTAAAAGCATTACGCCAGAGTTTTGCCAACAGCGCTTTTTTTCTGCAGGCGCAATGAATATATATTAGTTCTAATGAGAAAATTTTCTGAAGCTCTGAAATTGTATTGTTAACCTACGTCTCTGGCGAGCTATGTCATATGCATATGTTTCACATTTTGTCATCGGCATTGAAGATCGCATCTGGGATGGTGTGGGCTTCGGGTTGTTTGTTTTTTCTTTACTACAACAATTTTTCAAAACTGTATCACTACATGCTCTTTCATGTTCCTAAATTTTGTGTTTTCATTTTGAACAAATAATATCTTTATTGACAATCTTATTACTATTGCTATTACTCCCGCTATTGCTAGCACTATTCACACCTACTTGTGAAAAATAGTGACCATCCCTATTATGCTTTTACTTTCACGTTTTTGAAGGAATTATTTCAATAAACACGAAATGTGATATCTTGAACTAAAATGCGCAAAATAATCATTTTCGTGGGCCCTGGCTGTCGCCATGTGGATTCGAAGTAAACGTTCTTAAAACTATTTTTCTCGGGGAAAAAAAAAGATTACGTTGTCTGTCATTTCGTCTGCCAGTTAGTGGAACGCAAAACACAAAGGTACATGCGTGTAGAATGGAATATTTATCAATTTACTCCTGTCTTGAAGTGTCAGAAAGAGTTGTCTTACATGCCTCCTACCATGTTTCTATTGCATTGGTACCAACAGGATGTGTGACAGTAAAATAAACGTGAACATTATTTAGGTGCGCTAGCCTTTTTTTTAAAAAAATGGACGGCGGCGAGTTAGTTTGGAAGGAGATTACAGCGATAGGTAGAAGCACAGCCTCCTTCCTATGCCCAGGCCGTAAAAAAAGCGAGCGTGCGCCTCCAGATTGGCCGCAGGTAGATATACTCGGGACAGTAAAGAGAGACAATGACTTGACTTAAATTAACAAACTGTGGTCTGAGAACTCTAGTGCTACAAGTTTCACTGTCATCATTTCATTATTAAGGAATAAAAATCAAGGTCAAAATTTCAATGTTAAATTTTGTGTTAAAACATTTTTCAGGGGCGCAACAGCCAAACTAGAATTTGGAGCATTTTTCGGAGCAGCGAAATGTTACTTTTGGAGCACTAAAACTGTAATTCGGAGCAGGTTACAAGCGAAAAAAACATACATTTTTGTACCACGAAAGACAGAATTTTGTGCAGCTTGAGAAAGAAGGCTTAGATTTAAACATATATATTTATGTGCAAGCCATTTAACACTCGCTAAATCATGCACAGTGAATACGAGCACTGCTATTTCAACAAAGTAGTATTTTGTTTAATCACCCCACTCACTAAACAATGATGAGGTGTACATTACAAGTCACCAGGCCTCTCAAATTGTTTGAGAATTGAAATGTTAATTTCCCGAGATGGTGACACTAAAATTCGTAAAACTGAAAAAAATACTAACTTTTTACAGCTGCAGAGATGTCACATTGTACTCCCAATAATTTTGCCAGTAACTTTTTCAGGCATCAGTGAGCACATTAGTTCTCACACATATGTGGCATATACATACATCAGTCATTGAACAAACTGTGCAGTGTCTAGAGACTACAGCTATGAGCTCCTTCTAAATATTATAACGCTTTTTCGCAGGCCACCCATGTACTATAGCGAAGGTGGCTTAAGCAGTGTTTCTGCACAGGCTAGAGCAAGACCAAGAAGTTTTCGAACCACGCCCCCCCCCCCCTCCTCAGTCCGTTTTTTTTTTATGAAAGCGTTAGGTTTATGGCAGAACTTTTTGGCTTGCTTGCAAGGTGCGTTTGACCAGACAAAGTATTATTGGCACGCGCCAGTTGCCTCGTAATAGCACGGGATATCTATCGCATGTGGCGTTTCTATGGCAACTGACGTGGTCACGGCATGAACTAAAGCTGGTAGTGTGCAAGCTCGATATGCTGAGAGTTTGTACACTTCCAGCTTTAGTTTCTAATGATTCCTAACATGCCATGGCTGTACTTGCTCACGAGAAAATTCATGATTCCAATGACGTGTGGCTGGCAATGGCAACACATCTTTTGTGTTGTAGTTGCGTCTTCCCGCCGGTAAATATTTGCTGTGGTCAGCAAACCGACAGGCACGCAGCGTTGTTACTTCATTTGGTCGATCGAGTTTCGCGAGTGTCTTAACCTAATGAGCAGCTATCTTACACTGCGGTTAAGGGTTAGGGTCTGCCTGCATAGATTGATGATGCAAACTACAAGTGGCTAAAGTGGTCTCCATTTCTCGCTCAAATTAGGGCAAACGGCAAAATGTTGAGGCTGGTCGGGCATTTGTTTACGCAGTGTGGCGCAATTTCGGCAAATTTTATGGTTTCCACACAGCTCGCGCACAAATGAGAAATTTCATCAAATTGGCGTATTCAGCGCAGCTGTTGCACTCCTGCATTTGAGCATCGCGTAGCCCATTTCAAAATGTCTTTTTCAAATTTTCACGACAATGGCTCATTGAAATTTTCCAACCACCGCATGCTAGGTCAAGCGCCCACTGAACTTATTATACTTCATTTTTATTGAGTAGAAGCTATGTGGAGCTCCCCCAGTAGACGCCTTCAATATTTCGTACGTCACTGTATTTGGCACGGCAATATCAGTGAAATCTCCCCCCAAATTTACTTGCATGATTTCTCCGTTGCCGAGCAACATGTCGCGCTAGAAAGGTGTTTTTGAGATAGTGAAGTTACGGTTACTAATATGCAAAAAATTGTTTTTCTCTTTAGTGTCCCTTTAAAAGAGAATGAAAGCGTACTTCACTTTACGAGAGAACTGCTGCAGGCATTAAACCTTCAGGTTTTAGACCTAAGGCTATCGCCTTACTCAAACTGGGGTGAGACGGCTGAAACTAAATTGGGAGCAGTTTTTGAAGCAGCGAAATTTGAATTTTGGAGCAGTTAGCAGCCTTTACTAAGTTTTCCTGAAAGCTTAAAGATACCTATGTTTAGCAATGTGGGGGTACCAGTGCATATTTTAATTGGCTTATAATACACATTTCAATGAAACATATTTTGAAGGAAGTTTTTAACAGTATATAACAGATTAACGAAATTCAAACTTGCAATTTTATTATTCAGAAGAAGAGTTGGTGACTTTTCCACTGACATACTTCCCCTCACACATCTCCACAATACTAATAACACACGGTTTTCTGAAAATAGTAACCTTCTGCTTCCAAAAGTAAGTACTAACTGCGGCAAAATGACAGCCTTGTTTTCTGCAATTACTTTATGGAACTCACTACCATCAATTTTTAAATCAAGCCCCTCAATACATTGTTTCTGGTGGAATCTAAAACAGTTCTTACTAACAACACGCGACACCTGAATATATATGTATGTATGTATTTATATATATATATTGTAGTGAAGAAGATGAGGCTACTCAGAAAGGCGGGGGGTATGACTCAGTCGGTGAAGAAGACGACGTTTGGTTAGCTGGGGACTCAGGCTAGTTCCGCCATTACCGCTTGACGTGTCGTGACCGCTCTCCTGTTTTATAAAAGAGTGCCACTCTAAAACGCCTCATTATAATTGGTGGAGATGCTGGGTAACGCCTAATCCTGGAATTGCGAAACCGTACGTTGCCTCCATTTGCTACGATTTCCACGAACGACGATCAGCAGGCGGCCGCCTCGGCTCCAACTACTGCAGCTCCTGTCTGTCCCGGCTCCTTTCGGCAACCCGATCCGCCTACCATCAGTGGAACCGATGACAAAGACGTGGAAGACTGGCTCGACGAATACGACCGGGTGAGCAAGCACAACAAGTGGGACGATGCTCACAAGCTTACTGTCGTCCAATTTTATTTGACCGACGTCGCCAGTCTGTGGTACCGTAATCACGAGAGAGACCTCCCCACCTGGTCGGCCTTCCGAACGGCGTTTGCGGACTTGTTTGGCCGTCCAGCGCTTCGCAAACTACGGGCCGAACAGCGCTTGCGTACTAGGGCTCAGCAGAATGGTGGAAATTACACCAGTTATATCGAAGATGTGGTCGACCTTTGCCGGCGTGTCAACTCGGCCATGACAGAAGCCGAGAAAATCAAACACATCTTGAAAGGCGTGACCGACGACGCATTTCAGATGCTTGTCGCCAAAAGCCCGCAAACGGTAGCGGAAGTGGTCCAACTTTGTCAGAGCTATGATGAGCTCTGGAAACAGCGTAACACCACTCGTAGTGCCAGCACGCCATGTGCAACAATCTCCGCTTTAACGTCGGCTGGCACTGCTATAGACCAAACCACTTTGCTTCTCGAGATCAAGCAATTTGTACGAGAGGAGGTCGCACGCCAGTTGTCCCTCGTGCCTTATACCTCCGAAGGTGCCCCATCTACTTTAGCGCCATCAATACAGCGAGTAGCCCAGGAGCAAGTGTCCGAGGCGCTACCAACAGCTCACGCACCACCGGTGGCTGCTCCATTGACCTATGCCGAAGCACTGAACGGAACCCGACGTCTGCCTGTCACGAACGGCCACGTTTCTTTGTCGCGAACGCCTGCGTCCACGCACCCCTTTGTCGTACCGACTGAGCCTATGTACCAGACTGCCCGTCCTTTCTCCCGACAACCACCTCCACGCTCTCAGAACCCTTGGCGCACTCAAGACAACCGCCCCATATGCTTCGTCTGTGGAATTGCGGGTCACGTGGCACGATTTTGTCGACGGCGCGAGTTTTTCTTGCGTGGTGACGTCAGGCCCAACAATTACGATTTCCCAGCACGATCGGGGCCTGCTGTATATGACGACACTGCCACCATGGACACATTTTCACCTCGCCGGAACTTCAATAGACACCGGTCGCCTTCACCCCGACGCCGTTCCCTTTCCCCTATGCTACGTCGACCTCGCCCTGTCCCTGAGGAAAACTAGGAGCCGCAATTCCGGGGGCAAGAACTGCGGATCTTTCGAACTCCACAAGACCTTGTTTCTCGCCGTCCAACGTCGTTGCTGTCTCCGTTGAAGGTATACCTGTTTTTGCATTGGTTGATACTGGCGCCGCAGTGTGTGTAATGACTGAAAAACTTCGCCGTCGACTAAAAAAAGTCACAATGCCTCTTCCCAACTTTGTTTTGAGCACTGCAAGCGAGCAACGAATTCGCCCTTTTGCTGCATGCACAGCACGTGTCGTTATTGCTGACAATATTTATGTCGTCGAGTTTGTAGTGCTCCCGCAGTGTTCCCATGACATTATATTGGGCTGGAACTTTCTCTGCACTCATCATGCCGTCATCGACTGTGCTCGCGCCGAAGTGAAATTCGCGCCGTTATGCGACGCTGCTTCACTCGACTCGTCCCTTTCACCTCCAAAAGTTTTCGTTGCCGCCGACACTTCAATACCCCCGTTCTCGTCCGCCCTAGTTCCAATTTCTTGTGACGTCTCTAGTAGCTCAAGTGTTCTTTTTACGCCTTCTGAAACCGCTGTTCGCCGCAAGTGCTTCCTGATTCCTTTCGCCGTTCTGAATGTTCACGATGGATCAAGTGCAATTTATGTTTCAAATCCGTTTCCCTCGCCTTCCAAGTTACTGTGCGGAGAGTGCCTGGGCTTTGCCGATGACAATGATCCCTCGACTGCACGTGTAGTTCCCGACCACCCGACTACGCTACCTATTGACGCTGTTGATTTTTGCACGTCATCCTCTTCCCCATCATTCACCGACGCAATTTCGCGCTGCATCGACACCAACCTTACGGCTCAGCAGCGCACCGACATCATCGCCCTCCTCGAGCGCTTCCGCGCCAGCTTCGACCACCAGCAACTGACATTGGGCCGTGCTTCCACAGTATCTCACGAAATCGACACTGGCCTTCACGCTCCTTTACGTCAGCGTCCGTATCGGGTATCCGCATCTGAGCGTCGCATAATCGCGGAACAAGTTGACGACAAGTTGAAGCGAGGTGTTATTGAGCCCTCTAACAGCCCGTGGGTCTCCCCAGTTGTTCTAGTCAAGAAAAAGGATGGCTCAATAAGATTCTGCGTCGACTACCGCCGGTTGAATAAGATCACGCGCAAAGATGTTTACCCGCTACCTCGCATAGACGATGCCCTTGACTGCTTACAAGGCGCGGAGTTCTTCTCGTCACTAGATCTGCGTTCAGGTTATTGGCAGGTTTCCATGGCTGAGGCTGATCGCCCCAAGACGGCTTTTGTTACACCTGATGGCTTATACGAATTTAACGTCATGCCATTCGGGCTCTGCAATGCGCCTGCCACTTTCGAGCGCATGATCGACAACATCCTCCGTGGCCTGAAATGGCAGACATGTCTGTGTTATTTAGACGATGTCATGATATTTTCAAGCGACTTTTTAACGCATCTTCAGCGGCTCGAGACAGTGCTTACTTGCCTCGCCGCCGCCGGTCTACAGCTCAACTTGAAGAAGTGCTGCTTCGGCGCTCAAAAACTCCTAATTTTGGGCCATGTTGTATCTAGAGATGGCATTCTTCCGGATCCGACGAAACTCCGTGCCGTCGCCGAATTTCCTAGGCCGAAGACCTTAAAAGAACTTCGCAGCTTTCTCGGTTTATGTTCTTATTTTCGTCGTTTTATTCGCAACTTCGCCTCCATCATATCGCCCTTGACTGACCTTCTTGCCGGCAACAACGACCTTCCTAGTTGGTCGTCAGCTTGTGATGATGCGTTTGCCACACTCCGCCACCTTCTTACGTCACCTCCTATACTGCGACATTTTGATCCTCTTGCCCCGACGGAAATACACACGGATGCTAGCGGAGTTGGCCTCGGTGCTGTGCTCGCCCAGCGTAAACCTGGATTTGATGAGTACGTCGTCTCTTACGCCAGCCGTGCACTCACAAAAGCAGAAGCCAACTATTCAGTCACCGAAAAAGAGTGTCTAGCCATCATATGGGCCATAGGCAAGTTTCGACCCTATCATTACGGGCGCCCATTCAGCGTCGTTACTGATCATTATGCATTATGTTGGCTCTCATCGTTAAAAGATCCCACCAGCCGGCTCGCCCGTTGGGCGCTTCGGCTACAAGAGTACGACATCCACGTCGTTTACCGATCTGGCCGAAAACATTCCGACGCAGACGCTTTGTCCCGATCACCTCTACGATGTAGTGACAAGTCGCCGTCTTCGCCTGCCCCCGACGTGTCTGCACTTAGTGTCAGCGACATGCTACAGGAGCAACGAAAAGATCCTTGGATCGCTTCACTTATTAACTTGTTGAGTCGAACTCCCTCGCAAAATATCCCTAGAGGTATGCGCCGTCAAATACAACACTTCGTTATCAGAGATGGTTTGCTATACAAACAGAATTATCTCTCCGAAGGACGCCAATGGCTCCTAGTCATTCCCAGACGTCTCCGCTCAGACATATGCGCCTCCTTTCACGCCGACCCACAATGCGCCCATGCGGGAGTGTTAAAAACCTACACCCGCCTGTCCCACCGCTACTACTGGCGTGGAATGTATCGCTTCGTTCGTCGCTACGTGCGTTCCTGTCTCGCTTGTCAACGCCGGAAGAATCTCACTCCAAGTTCTCCAGCTCCACTACAACCCTTACCTTGTCCTGCTCGACCGTTTGACCGTGTTGGTATTGATCTGTATGGACCTCTTCCGATTACACCGGCTGGAAATCGCTGGGTAATCGTCGCTATCGATCACCTTACGCGCTACGCAGAAACTTCACCACTCTCTTCTGCGTCAGCCAGTGACGTCGGTCGTTTCATACTGCATCAGATCATTTTACGTCACGGTGCACCACGTGAACTCTTGAGTGACCGAGGGCGTGTGTTTTTGTCGGACGCTGTCGAATTGCTTCTCAAAGAATGCCAAGTCATTCATCGCACCACCACCGCGTATCATCCTCAAACTAATGGCATTACAGAACGATTACACCGTACATTAGGAGATATGCTGTCAATGTACGTCGCAACCGATCACACCAATTGGGACAGTATTCTCCCTTTTGTAACCTACGCGCATAATACTGCTGTCCAGACAACCACTGGTTTCTCTCTATATTTCCTCCTTTATGGTCGCGAGCCCTCTTGCACGCTGGACACCATCCTTCCTTACCACCCAGATGTTGCTGAGTCGACGACGATGTCACAGGCTGCTAAATACGCGGAAGAGTGTCGTCAGCTTGCCCGTTCCTTCACAAGTACTGAACAGCAACGCCAGAAACACCACCGCGATAGCCCGACGCCTCCGGCTTCTTATGCATCAGATGACCTTGTCTGGCTTCGCATCCCTTCAACCAGCCCTGGTCTCTCAACGAAACTGATGTACAAGTATGACGGACCTTACCGTGTGGTTAAACAAACTTCACCCGTCAATTACATCGTGGAGCCGCTGGAGCAGCCCCATGATCAACGACGCCGTGGACGTGAGACCGTCCACATAGACCGCCTAAAACCGTATTACGATCCCTCTATTGTCTCCTCCTCATGAGTCGCCAGGATGGCTCTTTTCCGGAGGGTAGGAACATGTAGTGAAGAAGATGAGGCTACTAAGAAAGGCAGGGGGTATGACTCAGTCGGTGAAGAAGACGACGTTTGGTTAGCTGGGGACTCAGGCTAGTTCCGCCATTACCGCTTGACGTGTCGTGACCGCTCTCCTGTTTTATAAAAGAGTGCCACTCTAAAACGCCTCATTATAATATATATATATATATATATATATATATATATATATATATATGTGTGTGTGTGTGTGTGTGTGTGTGTGTGTGTGTGTGTGTGTGTGTGTGTTTAAATACGGTTGTATGCATTTATGTGTACGTGTATAGGTTCTGAAGTGACACTGTATTAGTGATATGTATGTGTTATGTTATAGTCATTTAATCTAATTAGTTATCTCCTGTTTTATCACTTACATGTAAATATTTTAAACTACCATAAGTTTCAATAATAATTTTCATTGCGTTCATTTTTTTATTTGCTTGCTGTTTTTTCCTTAGTTGCCAATCTTTGTTCTATATCTTTATACAAGAATTCACAGGAGGTCCCCCTGACAGTTTTTACTTTCGGACCTCCTTCTGTATTACATCAACTTTTTACTTGCACTGTATTGTACTGAATAAAGAGCTTTATCATTTGACTAATTAAAAAAAATCGCTAGGTATGAACTGCCCTACTTGTTTTACATCTAACCCTGGTAACACACAAAATAACATCTAAAAAGCTTTTTTTTTGAAAGCTACATTCTGCTGAAACATTAAAAGAAAACACACATCACACTCAAAAAGAATATAAAAAATTGTGATTGCACATGTATCTTAGTGACGTAACAGTGGTCCTTCGCTGAAAAAAAGCCTGACATGGTAGCGTCAAGAGCTTTTAACAAACAAAAGCATGCTGCACAGCCGTTCGCGGCCACCTCATGCAGGACCACCTCCAAAAGTGCAACGCGAGAGCCAAAAAATCTCGCCGCATAGACTATCTCGTAGAGCACGTTCATATGGCACTAAGTGATAAGCGAGTGATACTGATAACGTCTCTTCACATGACCAACCACTCACTATTATTAGAGCACAAATTGGCCAGTTTCATATTTTTTTATTATCTATAGGTCATCACCGCCGATGAGGAACTCGACTTGCGATTGCTGCCTGCGAAGCTCCTTGACTCGCGTAAAGTGCTCGCGCACCACAGGTGAAAAAATCCCTGTCCATGCAAACAAACCGCTGATCATAGAGAGGCAGGTTTTATTGCAAAAAAAGAAAAGAAAGAAAACGACGTCACACTGCCACCGACTGAAACACTGATTGAGATAAGCCAAAAGCGTGTGTAGCCCAGGGCCGGCACGCATGCAGCGACACCTCTTTAAGCACTTGTTGCAAGTTTCGATTACAAAATGAAGCAGTCGCAAATCGCCATTAGTGAAAACTTTGCCAAGTGATTGCCGATGCGTAATGAGTCACGAATAAAGCACCAAGGTGCCCGTTAATATCGTTTAAAATGGTTTGAACACTCGTTTTGTCACCCCGGCTTCGTATGTAACCAAGTGTCTTTATCTGCAGACACTGATGGGCGGATTTCATTTGCAATGGCTTCTTTAAGTGCAAAATACAATGAGAACTCGCCTGTCTAAATAAATTGGTAGCTAATGGGTGTCAACCGGGAATAGTTCGCACACAATCCGCCGCTCACGGAACCCATTTTGAGAACCCATGTGCACGTGCCAGAGCATTCGGTATACGCGTTGGATACAGGGAAAAAATAACTCCACGTTTACAGCTACTCGCTCACAGCAAACACGTACTCGTAGGTGACCACATGCAGCAAAGTCAACATGAAAGCCACAATGCCTGGAGGAACCCGCTATGCAAGACAGAGAACCGGAGAGTCAACCCCGCAATGCTTGCCACCCAACTCGGTGGTTTTCGCTAGCCGAGAGTGGCGCTAGAACACACAGCCTTGCTAATAGAAGCAGCACGCTCAAGACACGGTAGCAAAGTTTTGTGGGGTCACGCATATTTTCTAAAGTATAACGATTATGGCGGCACCATGGGAGCCTTTCTCACTAGAAAGATGGAAAGTGAAAAAAAACACAATTGGGTGCGTCTTATTAGTAAAGCTTTCCATTTTTTCCCCACTGAAGCTGAACTTCAAAATTTTAGCTCTCGAGGCTGTTTTGGAGCAGTTTGGTGCAATTTTCTTGATCACTATGCTTATAGAGCAGCTTGTCGCAAAAAGCAGAAGTGTATTAAAAATGCACGATGTGAGCAGCTGTCTGACTCCTTACCAATGCATTCGTGTTGGCAGTACAGGCCCAGGTCGCAACAGCCTCTTTTGCCTTACACATTAGCTTATTCCAATGTGATCAAAGATGGATTGGCACATCTTTGGTACAGGAGGCTGTGTGCAAGTCATTTGTGCACAAGGTATTGAGCAGTGCTTATGCTCAGATCCAGAGGTTTCCAACAGCAGGGTTTCCAGATTATGTTGTTACTAGATCCTGCGAAAAGGTGGCGAGATGGATCAAACATTTCAGCAAATGCGAAGTCTGTGAGAAAAATCATGAAAGCCGCTTTAGCCTGCTGCCCTACGTTCAAGTTCTTTATTGATACAAACTCTTATTAGTACACGAAAATACACAACACTTGTTAGACTTGTTCACAAGATGGCGCAAAATTAAGAGTGTCGCATCCAGATATGATGCGGCAGTAATATGTACGGCACATCTTTGGTACAGGAGGCTGTGTGCAAGTCATGTGTGCACAAGGTATTGAGCAGTGCTTATGCTCAGATACAGAGGTTTCCAACAGCAGGGTTTCCAGATTATGTGGTTACTAGATCCTGCGAAAAGGTGGATCAAACATTTCAGCAAATGCGAAGTCTGTGAGAAAAATCATGAAAGCCGCTTTAGCCTGCTGCCCTACGTTCAAGTTCTTTATTGATACAAACTCTTAATAGTACACGAAAATACACAACACTTGTTAGACTTGTTCACAAGATGGCGCACAATTAAGAGTGTCGCATCCAGATATGATGCGGCAGTAATATGTACGGTTCTCAAGAAGCTGGGCGGCACTTGCACCCTTGTGAAGCTCGGGGCCAAAGGTAAAACCAAAAATAAAGGTGATTGTGGTCGGAAACACCGAAAATCCTCCATTTCTTGTGTTACAGGAGCAGTGTAGATTATTCCTCAATCTTGCGCCAACAGTTATATTGGTCAGACAGGTAGGTGCATGTTAGATTACGGGGGCACCAGAAGAATGCGAAAAGAATATCCGAATACCAACTTGTTTGCTTATTGAACACAGTGTCACTGAAAGCGACTGTTTAACAACATTAGCGGTGCAACAGCTGAAATAAAACTTGGAGCAATTTCTGGAGCAGCAAAATATTACTTTTGGAGCACTAAAATGTCAATTTCGAGCAGGTTAAGGGGAACAAAATATGCAATTTTCATCTATAGACACCAAATTTTGAGCAGTATGAAAGAGAAGGCTTACATTTAGAAACAAAATATGTATAAAATATTCGACATCACCTAAACTGTGCAGTGTAAACATGAGCACTGCTATTTCACTTAAAGTGGTATTTTGAACCACCAAACTGAGCCAACAATGAAAAAGTCTATATTAGCATTTGCTGTGCCTGTAAAATCATTTGACAGACTCTGCGAAATTATATAAGGATTTGCCAAGCTTGCGACCATGAAATTTGGGAGATTCCTGAAACCAAAGAGCACAGGTGGTGAAAAAAAACTGTTGCACAATTTAGTTTGCCTTTTTAGGGAAGAAATGCCATACACTGCTCCAATGATTTCCAGTAGCATATTTAGACATCAGTGATTACACTGATACTCATAATGAGGCAGCGTGAGGAAGTGACATTGTGAGGAAGTGACTGTGGCTATGGGACCATCCTACAGACGTAATCTATAAGCAAAGAACCCTGTGAGCTCAAGTCGCAGATTGCAGAGACGTTGCTAGAAATTTTTTTTCTAAGGGGGTGCCACCTTGATTAGAATGAGTCCCAGCTAGGCAAGTAGATGTGGTAGACCGTTATTTTCTGTGGCCCTATTTACCATAGAAGAATATTGGGAGGGCAGAGGCACGGGCCTGGTATTCCAGCCACTGGCTACGTTACAGGTGGATGGAAACCAGTGTGCTCGAGTACACACTTATAGAAGGAGAGCCGGGGAGGAGGGTGGGAGTGGCACAGGCTGCTGTTAGGTTACCTTGGCGACAGAAGTAGCTCTAACTGGAGCGGCACATGTATGATGTAAGAAAGAAGGTTTCGTCCAAAGTGCTGGCCGAACATACAGAAGCAACTGACAATGAAATATACTGAAATAAGGTGAAATCACTAAAATAAAAGGAAAAGAATTAGACTTCCGGGCTATATCTAGACTCTCTGACAATTCGGACAACAATGGGGCACATTCTTCAGTGTAGTGACAATGACAGCAACTTTCCCCAGATATACACACCTACATCCTATTTTGAAATATACATAATTGAACGTTTCGCACATTCATTTTTATTTGTGAGCCTGTTCTCAGTGCGGAGACTTAAATGTTTCGCTTTTATGCGAGCATTCATGATTGTACTCCTGTTAACCTCACAGTTGAATAACAACCACAACAAAATAAGAGAGAGGTGACAGTGGCACTGCAAGCCGCCTTGAGAGTACCCTCATGTATGTAGCGCACTGTGACATGCCACCGGTAACTTTTGCTGTCTTTCCGGATTGTGTAGTCTGCAGAAGCCTGCACACATGAAGCCAGAGCAAAACAACGCCGTTCGAAAATAAAGACACTGCAAAGTCACGGTAAAATCGAACATCCAACCACCACCTTTCCTTTGCCAGTGCGAGGCGAGATCAAGTGATCCAACCCTGCACGTCACAGAGATTGCAGCACTCGTGCCTCCGTTGGTGGACCTCATGCCCAATATGTTAGGGAAACTGCATGACCAACCCTTGGAACACTGAACGGTGCAGCAAGCAATAGAGGAAGACAAGTGGCCGGTGCAGGGTAAATCAGCTGTCAAAAAGACAGTGACAAGAGACTTTTCGAAAACAGTCAACCATAGATTCTTGGCTCTCTAACCTATTTGTTAGTAGTGTAAATAAACATCTTGTATATTATAAAAACTAAATATCAGTGAATTGCTGAAACAAACCCTTTTATAACATACTCTGTCCTGTCATGCAAGTTTTGGTTCATGTCAAACATTAGTTGGCAAAAATTTAGAGCTCACTTAAACTCACTTATACATACTTCGCGCCTGGGGCTCATTCTGACCCACCAAAATTTTCTTAAACCAGACTCGCTCGGCCTCGAGCTTGCTAAAAATATTATTCACCTTTTCTCACTCAAGCACATGGCTTAATTTGAGCATGCGAGTATCGACTAAGTCAACTCATAAGTGAGTTGCTGACCCAAGTTGTCAAGTTAGGGAGACAATCACAGAACACCCAAACTTAATAGGCTAGATTAAATCGATCGATCAGATAGATACTCAAGAAAGATCAAATAGAGAGATCAGATAGCGAACTAAAAGCACCTTAACCATATCTGTCTGACAGACCGACTGACAGACAGATACGGTTAAGGTGCTTTTAGTTCGCTAAAAAATGCTCTGCTTTAAAGAGCAGGTGACTACCTGGAGCTCAGCCCTTAAGGGAAGCGTCACTTTCAGACTTCAGCTTTTCTGGTTTCTATGAATAGAAAGCACTTACGAGACATTTTGAAACTTGCCACTCTGTACTAGCACTGATGTCCAAGTGATAGCCGACACACTGCCCTAAACAAGCCATGGAATGCAAACCACATGTCAACAGCACGAGAAAAAAGGAATTCCTTGTTATCATGGCAGGGCGACAACACTTGCTAGGCTAAAAAAGAAATATTTGGAAAACTGATGTGTTTTTGAAACACCCGAAAGAGTTGTACAGACCTTGCTTAGAATCTGCTGTCATCTAGCAGACGCCGAGCGCATTTCTGCAATGTTGAAGGCTGGGCGCGCTCCATTTGTGCCGGCACGGAATGTCCATATCAACGTGTGGTGGCAGATATGGGCGGCAGTGCCAATAAATTTTCGTGTGCCATGTTGCTCAGACTGAGAAAACTGGGATGCTAAAAACATATTTGCAGGAAATGAACCTCTATATTATTGGACTTCCTCGGGGCTAAGGCGAAGGGCCAGATCTGTTGCTCATTTTGCGCCTTACAATTAAATGCCTGTTTATGTTCTCCATTCTATCCAGATGTGGGACAGCATAGGTACTCATCACAGCATGTTCTTTCATGCCATGCCGGAATGAAACAGTTTTTGCACCGTGTGAATGCAGGCACAGACAAACCGGCCTTGTGCACGAGCTTCAAAGCTGCATCACGGCTACTCACACTTGCCTCTGCTGCTGTTTACAGCAATAATTTGTTAATTACATTGCGATAACAATTACATATTAGCCACGTAGCTTCTGCATGTCATCGATTCTCATCTTATGGAATGGTTGTGCTCGAATATGTTGCTTATTGTTACTTGTTTATTGTGGAATTTTTTAAGGTAACATTTGGGGGTGTGGTTTGCACACGTATTGCTTCACTATGTGTACTTTTCAAGCATTTCATGAGCTCTTTCAGAGGGGATGGCCAACTACATAAGGGCAAACCGGATTCTGCGACCCTTTCTCTGTTAATTATTTATACACCAAGAAAAGCAAATATGTTATTCCAAACGATGATCCTCCTTCATAAGAAATCTTATATCCACGTTTGTGTACCGTAAAGTGCTAATTGATGTCTCAAGTGTGTCAACGTCGTTCAATACTGAAAAAATGCTGTTCTGTAAAATGTGTTACCCTTAACTGCCCTGCTGCAAACGGCGTGATATTGTAAGGTGCAAATAAGCCCCGAAAGTGATGACGTTAATCCAAATATTTTACACCTACTGTGCTGTTTACGAGTACATTTCCCCCCAAAAGGGTATTCAATGAAATACCAGCTAATCAGCACCTACTTTATAGATATGCTTTTCATTTTTTTTCTCACGCACAGAAGACTAAAAGTTTTAAAAATTTTACTTGTGTGTTAATGCTATATATAGCGTACGTTGATGACTACAGTAGCAAAGCAATAATTATTTGAAATATAAATCATGGGGCAGAGCATTCCAATCAGAGACAGTTCTCGGGAAAAATGAATACTTGTAAATGTTTGGGCGTGCAAATATAGGTGTAATGCTACGACTATGTTTATGACGTGAAGCCCTGGTTGTGTCCTGTGTTATGTAATCTGGTGCATGCAACCCTGATCTGGAAAAGTATAAAAGGCGGAAAAAGTTAAGCCGTGCAGTTTTCCTTCGATCGGCCAAAAGTTGGAGGTTCGCATCCTGCAACAGGGCTGACGGCGAATCGCGACATCTATACCGGTTGAATATAAATCGAGCAGCTAATCATTGTATTTTTTCTATTTTCTGTATATTACCAGCAGTGTGGGGGTCCCACACAATGCTGGCATATTCGAGAGAGGGACGAACTATGGCTTTATAGGCTCTAAGTTTTAGTGAACTACAAGAACGACCCAATTTATATTTTAGGAAGCCTAATTTTCTCCTGGCAGCACAACATATATCATCAATATGTGCTGTCCAGCTAAGCTTCGATGTAATCGTTACGCCCAAGTACTTGAATTCTTCTACTTGCCTGATAGCGTATCCACCTACATTATAAGTACACTCCAGTTTTCGGATTTCATTACTCAGACATAAATATGCAGTTTTCTCAAAATTAATTACCATTTGCCACTTTTTACACCATTCTTTTATGTAGTTTAAGTTCTCACACAAGTCACGCTGGTCAGAGAGAGAATTTATGGTATTAAAAATTAAGCAATCGTCTGCAAATAACTTAACAGACACGCCAGGTCAGATGGCGTGAACTAAATTGTTAATATAAATATTAAATAGTATTGGCCCGAGAACTGACCCTTGCGGGACTCCAGATAACACCCCCAAATAACCAGAGGTGAAACCGTTTATATCTACGTACTGTTTTCTGTTCGTTAAGTATGCTATGACCCAGTAATTTCCGGAGGAATGCCAATATCCTTCATTTTATCTATTAGCTTGATATGCAGGACCTTGTCAAAGGCCTTGGAAAAGTCCATAAAGATGACATCAACCTGTCCAGACTTGTCCAGAACTTTGGAGAACTCGTTAACAGTTGCTAATAATTGTGTGGTGGCAGATAATCCCCGTTGGAAGTCATGTTGCGTGCTGTGAATAACATTATTTTGTTCAAGAAAAGTATTTAAATATTTCGCTATAATATGTTCACGTAATTTGCAACAAATACAGGTAAGGGAGATTGGTCGATAATTGCTGACTAATAATCTGTAACCTTTCTTAAATACCGGAATTTCACGTGCTAGCAGCCAATCTTCGGCACTGTACTAGCTTTAATCGAAACATCAAATATTATTACTAGGAATCTAGCTATAATTTCAGCATGCCTCTTTAGAAAAACAGCTGGGATACCGCCAGGGTCGGTCGATTTTTTTACGTCTAGCCGCAATAATAGTTCTGTCACCCCTTCCAAGGATATATTTATTAGGCTTGAAGGACCTGGCACCGTCATAATACTCAAGTTTTGTGGTCTTGAGAAAACGCTCTAAAAGTAGGAATTAAATGCGTTTTCTATTTCGTTTTTATTTATGGCAGCGGTTTCTCCGTTCATTATTTCATCAGAGATACGGTTGTCTTTGTTTTGTAAGAACTGGTAAAATTTTCGTGAACTCTCTGACGCAAAGCGGCCTAGTGTCTCGGTGTAATAATGTTCCCTAGCCTCCTTCGACTTGGATGCTAAAGTATCTCTTAGTTCATGCAGAACTACATCATTAGCTATTGTTTGCTTTATTCGCCTTTTAATTTTGCGTTTTAGGTGAATTAGATCGCGCGTTATCCAGGGGTTTGTACGGCCAACTTTTTTAAGTTTATCTGAAACGAAATTGCGAATGCAGAAGTGACAATAAGATTTGAATCGTGTCCATAGTGAGTTAACACTGTCGTCGCAAAATGATAGCAAAGCTTCTTCTAGGTAGTGAACAATCAGGAAATCGTCTGCAGCAGAATACTGTTTTACAACTACGGGCTCAGGTCTAGATGACCTTGTTCTACGAGGTAAAGAACAATTGAAATTGACCAACTTGTGATCAGAAATGCCATCTAAAACTGCTGCCATACAGGATTCAAAACTTGCGGAACAGAAAACGAGATCTAGTATTGAAGAAGCTGAGCTTGTCACGTGCGTAGGATCAAGGACTGTTTGCGTAAGGGAGTAAGCAAGCGACATGTCTAGTAATATTTCAGCACTCTGCACATCAATAGAACCACATTTCATCGATTCCCAATGCATGCCTGGCATATTAAAATCACCTGCAATAATGATGTTTTGATTTCGGTATTTTTCTAAGTGCTCGTACAGTTCTATCAAGAAAGCCGGTGGGGCGCCAGGGGGCCTATAGACTCCCGCAATAATAATAATAGGGTTACCAGCAATTACAGCTTTTCAAAAAACACTTTCGTGGCAGCTATATTATCAGGCAAGGAAACGGACGATACCTCGCGTTTAACAAGGATAGCAACTCCGCCCCCTCTTGTTTGACGATCTTTCCGATAACATGTGTATGAAGGAGGAAATATGCAATTATCTGGAATTTGAGGGTGCAACCATGTCTCCGATATTACTGTTACGTGTGGGTCGTAAGAAAGCAAAAGGTGCTCGAGTTGCTCTTGCTTGTTGCATACACTTTGAGCATTCAGGCACAGCAATCGGAGAGTCTTTTGCGCATGCTCAGTTTTATTTTGGGTTTGTCATTTTTCCGCGCGGGAAGACTTACGTAGAAAGAACCTGCGACCAGCTGTGTCGTCCCACTCATAAACGTCATCGTTTAGAAACAACTTGTCATGCACCAATTTCATCTTATCACCAGTACGCTTGTCCTGTAATCCAGATTGCCACAACTTATTTCTTATGCGCTGTGTAGCTTGAGAATAATCGTGGAAGATCGACACTTCAGAACCTTTGAGCTTTGGGCAGTTCCTGAACAATTCCATCTTCTCGTTGTAGTCGTACAGCCGGAGGATAACTGGCCTGTGGCGGTCTTTCTGCAGCCTTCCTATTCGGTGAATTCGTTCTACAGACTTGATGGAAACACCAAGTGTTTCGCCGAAAACCTTACGCAAAACCTTATCCTCTAGATCCTGCCTTGTTTCTTTTGGTTCCTCAGGAATTCCGAAGACTACATTGTTTCTGCGTGAACGATTTTCATAATCGTTCAGTCTCCGGTCCTGCCCAGCCAAAACCTTCTCCAACCGCTGTACTGTTCCCTCCAGTTTCTGTATCTTTTCTTCGTTTTCCTTCGATATTTTCAGAACCTCGTCTAGTTTTGACAGCTTCGCATTTACCTCAGAAAGTGTGGCATCGCGCTTTGTGTCTGCTTCCTTTAGCTCTTTTAACCGAAGCATAATATCCTTCAACATTTGTTCTATCTCGGGACCAGGGTTACTTTCCACATCGCCACATAACAGGAGCAGAAAAACAGACCAGCAATCTATGACAACATGAATACATCTTTGAGGGCACGGCAGCACTATAATAGTGTATGAACTTGAACGAAATCCAGAAAGCGTGTTGTAAAAACTGACCTGCACAACAAGCCAAGCACAATCAAACATGCTGCTCCGACGAGTGCCGCCGTGCCCTCTGAGAAGACAGGGCTTGACCGGAAACTTTATATCCTGTATGGTCGACGTCACCGAGTTGTGCAGCCGATTCGGTGTCCCGTCCGCTGAGTCGATGAAAAGATTATCAGTCCGTGCAGGCGTTTTCCACTTGTGCGATAAATCGGCAGTCCACAGCGCAGGCCCAGAATGAGCGGGTTGTTCGGCACATGGCAGCGGTCGGATCAAAAATACAACCTGCACAACAAGCCAAGCAGAATCAAACATGCTGCTGCGACGAGTGCCGCCGTGCCCTCGGCGGAGCATATATATATATATATATATATATATATATATATATATATATATATATATATATATATATATATATATATATATATATATATATATATATATATATATATATATATATATATATATATATATATATAGTGGCGGAAAGCACCGACTCTGATTTTAAGCACAGGATAAGAAGTGCACTAGACTGTGACTCAGACAACGTCATATACCTCCTGGAATGTGGGGTATGTAACAAGCAATACGTGGGCCAGACAGACACTCCGTTTAGAATTAGATTCAACAACCATCGGGCACATGTATGATCTCTGCCAGGCCTTCCACTTTCAAAACACTGCACATTAAAAGACCACAGCTTTGATGACATCAGGGTTACACTACTAGAAAACAACTTTCGAACAATCAGAGAACGGGAACAACGGGAATCGTATTTTATCTACAAATTTAACACAATAAAATACGGAATAAATGAACACCCAGGCACTCTGTCAGCGTTACGACTGCTAAAAGACGCAAACGCTTCTCTCTAATCAGTCCGGTTTCATTGCGACAATAATATTACCCGCTAACAAAGCTTTTGGCCTATGCATCTGACAACATAGAAATGATTTGCCTCATCAAGCACAGCCGGAGCGCACAGATAAGTGGTCCCGGATGTCGTACGGTCCCCCCCCTTTTTTTCTTTTTTTTCTTTTTTTTCTTTTTAAAGTTTCAACGCACATTCTGTTCCTTCACTGACAAGGAGCTGACAGCTAGGTGGTTTTGTTAACTTTGTCATACATACGCGCATGTCATCCCAGTGAGCCGCGACTGTGTGGTGACTGTCCCGGATGTCGTACAGCTCCCCCCTGTTTTTTTTCCTTCTTTAATTTTTAACGCACATTCTGTTCCTTCACTGACAAGGAGCCATTGCATATAATGACTATCGGCGGCGGTGCCTCAATCACCGGCTTTTTCGTTCCTCCCGACGCCACCAGCACGCACTCGAAGCGCTTAAGCCCTCCCCATTAACTTGTCCTAAACTTCAAAGAGGAACGAGCCGCCAGCGGACTACACGGAAAGGTGAAATACAAGAACGGCGGCTCACTGCCCATTCGGGGAAGAGTGGGTGCGGGGGAGGTATTGTTGACAATGATGACATTGCTCATCTACCTCTGCCTTACTCTGTTGAAATGCTGCCCCTTTCTAATTACGCCGTGTCGGTCTTGGTTCTTCTCCTAGATTTTCTATATTTTATTTATTGTTTGTCCTCCCGTTTCGCTGTTTCTTCTTCTTTTTTTTCTCTCTCTCTTTTTTTTTCTTTTTTTCCTTTTTTTTACTTTTTCTTTGACCCCTTCCCTCCTGTCTCGACAGGCTCTAAGAAGACACGGAACATGTGTAAATAGTATTATGCCTTGAAAAAGACGGGGTTCCCGTAGAAACGTCGGCACAATAAACAGTTGTTATGTGAAAGCGCATCTACTTTCATATTTATAACCTTGCTTGCAACCGAAGTTATTGTTCTGCTTATAAGCCTTATATATATATATATATATATATATATATATATATATATATATATATATATATATATATATATGTGTGTGTGTGTGTGTGTATTCAAGAAACAAGAAATTTGTTCTTTGTTCTTTCCTCACCTTCATTGTATTACCTAAACCATCATGGGATTTTCGATCGATGGAATAAAGGCACTTCTACGAAAAAATAGCTAAATCCTTTTCCGCAGGTGAACACACACTCATATGAGCTGATATGCATTGACATTAGCAAGTGCTTCGCCAGCGAATGTCTTAAACATGCATTTCTGCGTACTGTTACTACTTGGAATTTTTCCTCTTTGATTCTCCCATAGGTATGCACATGGAGCACGCTTTAACTATTGAGAAATATGATTGTACACTGTGGGCAATGTGCACACTAAAGCGTTGTAGGAGAAGAAATTTGTAATTTAGGAGCAGTGCCTAACAGAAATGCTGCACAGGTCATTCCTCCCTGTGCAGCCTGAATACGCCCTGTAGTGGTCACCATTTACTTAGCTTAATTCTCGTGACCTTTGACAACTATTAGGACAACCTTCCATCTATTTGCAATGGCAAAAGAGCCTCTGTGCTTGTCTCTTCCTGAGACAAAAGAGTAGAAAAATGGGCTGCCACTATTCAATTATGTATGGTTGGTGTTTAAATACTACGAATACAAATCAATGCATCAGCGCTGTTAAATAAATAAATGATATTGTGTGATAAATATGTTTGATAGGTGCTAAAGTTGCTAAGTTGACCATTTTGAAAGGTAAAATGAAGATGTACATAGTGAAATAGCACCTTTTAAGACCTACATAATCTCTCCCTCCGCCCACCCGCTTGTTTTACTCGAATAGCCTACAACTACGAATAGCCTACAATTACTGTTCTAACAGGTTTTCTTGAGGAGCACCACACTAATAGCTAGAGACCCCATGTGGGCCTTTACCTGGAGGCTATGAAGTGCGCTTTGACGTGTGCCTAACAGAACAGTGCAAGAACGCAGCAGCTGTGGATTTAAGGTATTGTATTTCTGCTTCCCTGTTTCCTAGCAGTTCTTAGCAAACTTGAAAAAAAGGTGTGCATACACCGGTAACTGCATGTGGAACTAAAAATACCAATAACAACAAAGTAACGTCTGGCCCCATCTGCCATGTGGTGTCAGTCAGGAGCCGACGAGCAATGTCAGGCACGAATAAGGATCTTTTTTTTTTTTGAAAAGCACAAAACAAAAAGGTGTAGTAATGTTTTTATTCCGAAAACATTGGAGGCACTTCATGTGAATGTGTGTGAATGTGTGTGAATGTGTGTATGTGTGCACATCTCTGTGTTTGTGCACGTTCTTGAGGAGGCCAAAAGGTACTTGAAAAATACTGAAGTTTTATAGAAGCTGGTCAAAGCAGGTAGCGCAAAAGAACAGTGACACAAGCAAGGAACAAGTACACGAGACAAATACAAGCGAAAACTGATCAAAGTTAGCGCTCGTCTCATGTACTGGTTCCTCGCTTTTGTCATTGTTCCTTTGTGCTACCTATAATAACTAACACTTTACGTTAACTACCTACGTTAAACTAACATAGTTAAGCAGAAGAGCATTACTGCAATGCAGTGTTTCGTGTGGAATTTCTCCGTTAGACAAAACCAAGAAAGAAATAGCACAGAAAATTCATCAAAGTAAAACTTTGTTGGGTTACGAACAGACTTTCAAACACATTGCCTTAGGTTTATAACCTAACTGGTTGAACTGAAACAAAAAAAGTTGTTCTCAAAAAGTGCACAAATGTTTTAGTTGCATTAGTATAAACAAGAGTTTAAAAGGATGTGCGCAATTTTCACTTTTGAAGTTAAGAATTCTTGTGCACATCTAAAGTATCTCCACTGATATAACACCAGTGAAGAACATTGTTCGTGGAGGTATTGCAGCAATGACAAGTTAGGTAAACTGCCACTATGTCTTCTCCCTCAGGTTGTGCATTGTATGACAAAACTCTGACATTCTAAAGTTCTCTTTCTTGTACAGCGTTTTGTCGAAAAGTGTCATTGCGAGCTGGGTTACAATTCTCAGTGTAAATGTCAGCGCAATGACAGGCATTCTTCGTCCATACGCCACCGCAGCTCTGCTTCGTCCTAGTTGCAAGCCCATTATTTCTGTTCCAGGCAATAGCATGAGGTCTGTCTGGTCGAAATTCCTCGCGAAGCACTTTATGCACTCTGTCCCAGAACCTCCAAAGAGGTCGCGACTGGTCTTCAAGTCAAAACCTGCCTTCACGCCTGTACAAATAGGAAAGGTTGGTGATTCTCCTCTGTATCTCGTTAGCGTCTCTCTTGTAGCCCATCCAGTGCATCATTCGGCTCATCTGCTTGAACATGGGCGGGCGCGTCTTTGTCTGCTGCAGGTCGGAGCGAAGCGACTTCCACACTTCGATTAGCTGGAACGTCTCGTCGTCACGTCACCCCAGTTCGTGGTGCGGGATCGCGACCGATGTTTGATGTCCGCGTCTTTCGAGACGCCGTCGCTATTGCTGCCATGTTGCTGATGCAAAGGAGCTTTGAAACGTTTGGCAACAGAATTCCTTGAGTTCAGGACGTCAAGTGTCCTGTAAGAAAAAATATGTCTATTGCGCTCCTCAAAGTCGACCTAAGATGTTCTGTAACTGAGTCAGTACGTTTGTTGTGTCATTTGAGAGACTGTGTGCGCCGTTGCTCTAAAGCCTAAAGTTTAGGTTTTAATGTCACTGTTATAACCCACTGTAATACTGAATAAAAGTTGTATAATTAAGACTGTTTACCACAGCATTTGCTGCATTGTGCATCACCAATTAGAGCATGACATTGCATATATATAAATATATATATATATATATATATATATAAGGGAAAGAAGTGTATACCCAAGGGCTCGTTTTTCCGTGTTTTAACACAATA
Source organism: Rhipicephalus annulatus (assembly GCA_013436015.1). Classification (NCBI taxonomy): domain Eukaryota; kingdom Metazoa; phylum Arthropoda; class Arachnida; order Ixodida; family Ixodidae; genus Rhipicephalus; species Rhipicephalus annulatus. The sequence continues at coordinate 208,332 of WOVY01013199.1, read as the reverse complement.
TTAATGAGATATAACAGACAGTAATGCCAAGGAATGTACAGGGGAAGTTATTAAAACCAATGGATTGTGAAATAGGAAGAAAGAAAAGTGGATGAAAAAAATTACCAACTGTGAGCAGGAATCGAACCTACGACCTTCGAATTACGCGTTCGATGCTATATATATATGCTATATATATATATATATCGGGACAAATTTTTTAAGCACTAGCTGTGGTTAATGTGACTGCAAAATGGCCATGTGCTGCATATACCTACCTCGGATTTTTTTTCCGGCATACACTGTCAATGTATGAATGTCAGTGATTTAGGTTTAGCTAATTTGGTTGTTTCATCGGCAGCCAGTTAACTTTACGTGTGCTTATTAGTGACAAAAATACTCAGCTATAGGAAAATGAAGCAGCTGACAGCATTTTCTGGAACGCACAGGTTAAATGTGTGATCGGTATTTTCACTAATGAGCAGGTAGTATTAGGTGCCTTTGAAATGCATCAAACACTAAGTTCATGAAGTGTTGAATAATGTTATAAATGACAAAAAGCTTGCACTATCAGTCCTTTATTATTTTGTGTATAATGTGATGTGCAAAATGTAATACTGCATCAAAGCATATCACAGCATCCTCGCTTGTCTAGAATGCTTGCTTGGCCAGAAATGTGTATTAAGCTGCATGTGCTGTTCATAATGCTATTTGTTTCTTGTTTTGCGTTTGCGCTCCATTAAATGCCGCGATAGATACCCTTTACAAATGCTGTAGGTAGGCCAAATGTTTTGCTTTATAGCAGCTGTTTCTGAAATATCTAATTATAATTAGATTGACCCTTCATTTGTTACCTTAGAATTTGGCATTATGTGTTACTGCACCACTGTAATACCAGTTTGTTAGTTAGTATACGTGCAAAGGAGCAGTTCTCACTGATGTCCCAAGGCGATGAATGCTGCAGTACCAGAGCATCCGTCGAAGCCAGGTTCACTAAGTTCCATTGTGAAAATGAGTGCCTTGCTTACAGAACAACTGAAAGTCTGCATTGCGAGCTTGACTTTCATAATCTGCAAGCAGTAAAATGAAATGTATTACATCTTTTTCGATGTGCACAACAAATATGTACATTACACAATCATGTATTTCAAGCACGGTAACCATGCCTAACCTGTCTGTAATACTCCACATGTGCACGAGAAATCTCGTTGCCACCTCGGAGGCCCTCTCCTGGAGTTCATGTAAAAGGACAATGTACTTCCACTGTATCGTAAAGATAGATAGATGGCACTGTTACTTCATTGAAAAATGTCATGGCATTGGCTTCCTCACCCAAGTTTTATTTGCTCTTTCGTGCATGCAACACACCCCCCGATTACTGTAGTTACAAAAATGTAACTACAGTAATCGGGGGGTGCAACCACTGCAAAATAATTTTCTGGCTGTGTACCTGGAAATGGTGCTGCACATCAGCAAGTAAAACAACGTAAGACAGATGCCGCAAAGGCAAACATTATTAGTAACTGTTGATTACTCCACTGCCTTTTCACTTGCCGGAATGCCCCCATATATACATTACATTACATTGCAATATTGTTTGTAGCGACACGTACGAAATAGTAAGAAGTAATTCACAGGAAAGAGGTGCTGCCTAGAGCCTTTTTTCTGTCAACTACTTTTCATTACAATTTTGTATGCGACACTACATATAATATTGCAATGTAATGCCAACTAGCCTCCATAGACACCCTTGTTCACTACATCACAGTTGCACAGTGCTGAATAGTTTAAAACTTCAGTTTGTGCACATGGCGGGAAATCCTGTTTTGCACCAGAAGGGCAAACAATGGGTGACCACATAGTGTTTCACTGGTGCCAATAATGAGATGAAAGATTACACTTTAATTTCATACCAAAATGAGCCATTCTTAAGGTTGTGTGGTATAACAAGGAATCCCAGGTACCATGCAGACCAATTACCTCATTTGAATTACTGTGAACTGTGCATGTAGCAGAGCAATCGAATGTCATGTTGTCAAAACAGCTTAGGAAAACACACATATTGAAGGTCACGCGACCTTTATTATTTCTCCTCAAGGAATGAGTCCAACCCAATCGCTCATTATTATGCAATATTTATTTCAAATCTGCCACTCAGGTTACATCTTACCCAATATACAAGGTCGAACGCTTGCACACTAGGTCATTTCTCCTGCACGTCTCGTTCACGCGCTGGCGGTGGCGCAACCACGAAGGTGGTGGTTACAAAGCAAACATGCTTTACCTTCAGTGCTGCGCTGTCATATAAGGCGTCACTGCAGACTACGGTGCCACGAGTTAGCACGCGCTGGTCATTCACCTCAGAAGGATGAAGATGGAATGCAAATGCACAATACAATGCGGAACTCCCGCATAAAGGTCAAGCTGTCACTCTTGTATACTCACCATCAGCTCGAGAAGCCCTTGTAAGGCAGCTTGCACAACTAGAGCATGGTCATCGAGCTTCCTCAACTGGACAACAAACAAATTCCGCTGCGCTTCACAACGCACCATTTCGAAAACCAATGAATTGTAACTTACTCTCATCTGTATGCAATAACCTGTGGGGAAGTAGTGAGATCACTGCAGACGTAAATCTGACAGCATGGGCTCTTCGTTTAAATTTATATAGGGTTCAAACGTGCCTGCGGGAAAACAGCACTAGGAGATCAGAAACTCACTTATCATCAGTAGCAGACTCTTACCCCATGTTACTCGCTTTCCTTTGAGCGCTTTTTGCAAAAAGTAGAAGCAAAAGTTTTTGCAAATTTCAAAGAGGCTGTTTTTTTATTTTGTTATTTCAGTGCAAGTCACGTTCTGTGAAATCAGATTTTCCTATCCACAATTTCTCATGATCATTTCATTATTTCGGCATGTAGAGCCCCGCCAATCATTGGCAATGCCTTCAATACTGTGTTAATACTCTATAAAAGATTCAAAAAAGTCATTGCTAGAATTCGTGAACATGGAACACTTACGCCATAGAGTGGTCTTATCGTCAAGGAGGTTGCGCAGTAGCTTGAGTGCATGATAATTTTGAATAAAAGAAGGAAAGAAAAAATGATAAGAAATAGAACCAGATAATGCGAACGAGCTAAAGTTGATGAGGCTAGGGAGCCGACGGCTAAATTCAAACGATGCCGGGTTAGTAGTAGGGCTTAGATGAGAAGGGAATAGTAATCTCTATGCAACCAACGGTGCCGGTATTCAATTTTCTCTAGACCACACTCACACACAGCGCTTTTCACGTGCAGCATGTCGCTTCGAACCGGAAAAAAAATTGCGTACTACGTCGCCTTACAGAAAAAGTTTCCTGCCAGCTTTCATTCTTCAAGTCTTCGATGTAATCAAGGAAGAGTTGATGTAATGAAGGAGGATCTGAGGCTCCAATTATTGGAGCCTCAGATCTTCGACATCTGTGAAGAGTCGAGCGTCTTCGTTGTTGCAGTGAATATACTATTGGAACTCATTCATGACTATTTTGCGCAAACACCTACACGGACACAAGGAAAAGAGGCAAACAACACGGGCGCAACGTGTTGTTTGCCTCTTTTCCTTGTGTCCGTGTACGTGTTTGCGCAAAATAGTCATGAATGAGTACCAACTCGCCCAACTTTCAGTACTGTTGCTACTATTGGAAGTTACTCACGTCAATGAACCTGAACAATATTTGCATCATTTTTATGAACTCGATGGTAGGCCCCGCTGACGTGTACTCCAAGTGACAGGTGTGTGAGGCCTGGTCTTTAAGGTAGCTAATATTAGCTGCTGTCGCTCTTGCCAAGAACTACGGCTGACTTGACACTCATTTTCTATATATTTGAAAGGTGCACATACCTGCGGGTTAGAAATATCACTGACCTCTTTGTAGAATGCTTCTGCATCCTACACAACTGTTTAACATACATTGATGGCACCTGGTTATTTCTACCGAATTCCTTTGTCAAGATCTGACATTTTTAACGATATTGCTCTAATAAAGGAAAAGTTCAATTTCTTCACAAAATTCAGTGAGAAGTGGGCCTCTTAAAGCTACTTCGCCGATTGCACATGATGTTCATGCCTGCCTCGTTTATCTTGTGATTATCAGTCACAAGGCGGACAACGTCAAAACAGGCGTCTGCTGTCTTTTTTCGCACGTGGGTCGTGCATGACCAGAGCAAGTTGCTAACCGGTGCAGCCCTTTGTAATAAAAATACCTGACCGGCGTCTTGAACCTGGCGCCTAAGCCACACAGGAAGAAACACAAAGCGAGTTCCCCAGATACTCCCCTGATTTGGGAGCAAGTTGTTGCAATTCAGGACCCATGTCCACGTCACCAACAACGGCGTTTCGCTGGTTGAGGTGCACCAGTTTTTCCTGTACCCTCAGCTCATCGACAATAAGTCCGCAAACCTTAGGCTGGGGCGTGTCTAAATTTCAAGTTCTAGGTTTGGAAGCGTCGGTGAACGAGGTCGCTAAAACCGACTTCTCCGGAGATGCTACCAATGTGTTCTTGCAGAATAGTGCGACATGGCAAAGTTAGTAATTTCTCGCACCTAATGTATTCATATCCTTTGGTGGTAGATAAATGTCGGATGAAAATGAAGTGTTTCTTCTTATAGTTCGGCTCTTCTTATAGTCGGCCTCTTCTTACGTTGGCCATTTTTATAATATTTCATTTGATTTGCAGTTACAGATCTTTTGTGCTTGCCTCTTCAGCATCGGCTACAACATTAAAAATGCGCCTAAAGAGCACTCTTTTTTAAATTTTTCGAAATCGTTTTTGTAGGTGTCCACAGTTTTTCGCAGCCTTTCATTTCTAGCTTTCTCAGCGCAGTTCTTTTCGCGCCATCGCTCGTGCTGAACAAAAAAAAAAGCGAGGAAGACGCACATGCGGCTGTCTAAGTTTTCAAAGAGCGCTGGTAGGGCAAGGTCCCCTTCTTTCTGGCGCTCTGGCTTGGGCCAACCACCACAAGCACACCATGCTTGTTTGCAATTTGGGCACTTGTTCCTACATTCGTCACCACTGCAGGCCCTGTCATGGCGAGGAAACCTACACGGTGATTGCCACTCAATAAACTGGTATTTTCCTGCACGGATTCGCTCAGGCTTGCGTTCTCGTCGGTTCGTGGCTTGTCAACTTTAGGACCACTTGCCTCCCTCTCGCTCTCTTCTGTCGTCATTGCTCGGCGAAGGCTTGCACTACGTTTCCTTCCTCCATGGCTCACACTTTGGTTTGCGTATTCCTCTGTCCCGCTTTACTGCGACCCTTTCCATGTCCACAGTGTCTCCTGTCAGGTCGTCAAACACGCTTGGAACAGCACCCAGTTTAAGAAGTTGTCTTGTGCAACCGTCTCTGAAGTCCGATAGAAAAATAAGCAGACTACATACCACATAGCTAGTTCGAAATACAGTTTGGTACCTACTCTTCTATTGAGATGGTCGTAAGCTCGTGTGAAGTGAGCCCAGCCGGTATCTCATGAAAAGATACACCATGTTGTTTTCGCTGCAGACTAGACCTGCATTTTGGCATGCAAAAACAGCGTATGTCCGAATGTAGGTGGCTGGACCGGACGCGCGCACAATGCAAAAAGTATAGTACAAACCTTTCGAAATATAAAAAAAGCAAGCACTAGCAGCAACGTAAGCGTGCACACCACTCGCACTCGCACTGCAATTACATCTGCTAGGTCTGATGATGTACTTAAAAGACGATGTAGGATACCTTTTTAAGCTTATTATTTGTCATTTTCGCGTCCACTTTTACGATAATAAGAGTTATTTGTATGTTTGTCTGCAGTAAGTATCAAACAAAACCGCACACTGCGCACATTTTTCTGTGCGCGCGGCACGAACGTCTTCTGCTGAGCGTTTTTAACCTGTGGGCCAAGGGTTGCGTCAGTCGAGAGTTATTCGAGACCTGCACTTGTACACGACTATTTCAAAGGCTACACGAGTTGTTGCACCGTGGCGCTAGCGACCTATGTACACTAATCGAAAATGAAAGACGGAGAAGGTCTGGCAGCTGTTTTTGTTCTCATGCGCCAGGCATCTATCCTAGGCCGCAATGCTATGGCGCAGCTGTCTCTACCAACCAGCATAGTCTAAGCGGAACTATGCATTTACTACGCAGTACTTCTAGAAGGGACAAATAAAGTGAGTGCTCTCAACTTGCTGTCACCAGCAGCAGCAGACAAAACCGTCTTTTCGTGGAGAAGAGCGCCACTGTCACAAAAAAATATCGCTCAATACTACAAGTTGTCGTAGCAAAAAAGCTAAAAGAAGGGCCGCCGGAACACGCTTGAGAGCTGCACTTTTTCCCTTGGCGCCGTAGCTGGTTTGGCTATGACGTTGTCAACGTCGTATCGCAGAAGTCGGTTGAATGTTGTTTCAAAGATTTTCAGTTTATCATGAAAAATATATCTTCGCATGTGAAGAAAAAAGATAAAAGAAATGAACAAGCTGCACATTTATCTTGCACGCCTCTGTTGTTTTTTTTGTAGTGCTTGCGCCACATGAACGTCCCTTATGACAGCTTGTGTTTCCCGGGACCAACGTCTCAGTGATTTGACGCTAAAATCTCTAAGGCTGTTTACTCGAGTAGGTGACGGATAGAGCTTGATCCTCTTTAGCTGAGTGTCCGCTCTTGCCTGAATTTGCCTTTCTCTATGGCGTCTACTAGTAAAAAAACCTGTGCTCGCGCTGCACAGCCGTTCAGCAGCCACCCTTTATGTGTAGGTACTGTATCGCTCGTTCGGAATCCAGTCAAGGGCGTCTTTGCTTGCCTTTTGCTTGACGTTTAAGCCAAAGCTCCTCCTTTATTCAATAAATAAGAAAAATCTAGACGAAATAACATTTAAGCATTAGCAAACTGTACCAAATTACTCAACATTCACGCGATACCCCGACCACTCTGCGACGCATTTATTCGAGTTTCCCCGGTGGGAAGATGCGGGTGCAGTTTTTTTTAAGATAATGCTTAGTTGGGCCATGTCCTTAGTTGGGCTATGTCACGTGTCTGGCGGGGTCCGCGAGACGGCAGGTGTTATCTCTCCGCTCTCAATCCCTCCTCCATTGAAACAGCTGCGGCTGCGCGCGCTTATCCTCAGCCCTAGCAACCGGAACAGATGGTGCGCGCGGAGTAGCAGAGAGTGAATGTGGTGAAGGAGTGAGCTCTGGCGTGATAGGGTGCGCTTGCATTGCGGCAGCTCAGCCCAGCTCCCGCGTGTGTGGAGGCAGTGTAAGAGCTAGGTGCAGAGCTTCGCCGCTCCTGTCGCCATTCGCTCTCTTTCTCTCTCGTCCCTGCAACCCCAACTCCCGTCCGCTCGCACCTATGTATATATGAATGAACTGAAGCGCCCGCCTCACTCGAACGCTGACTGACTGATGAATGTAGAAGTAAATAAAATGGTTATAGTAGAAATCCTCGTTACGTCATTATTAGCACCATTAAAATTACCACGCCGTTTATTCACGGTGCATGAAATGCATTCGCATTTCCTCCAAATCTCTTTCGGGAAGATGGGGGCAATTTTTTTTCATACGCAGTGAAGTAAAACTGTGACACTGTTAGTTCACTTTCATGCTGTGTATACGAGTGCGCATACGTTTTGTGCGTCTTTTAAGTTTGAACATTAAGTATAGTGTCGAGCTAAGAACGTTGTTAGTTCACTCTTGTTTTGCGTGTGTTCTTTTTGCGAGCTCATTGACCGTGAGCAGCGCGATGCATGTTTTGATGCGGTTGCCTTTTTGCGTGAAATTCCAATTTTTGGTTGTTCCGCTCAATGTTTAGCCTTTGCGGCATAACTGTTTCTCTTCGCGCAAGCAAATAGGAACAAAGTGTAGTGAAACGGTGCACGAGGTAAAAGAACCTTTAATGCTGATTGAATCCACATTGGCGATTACTCGGTGTTATGTAGCTACAGATAGCGTACACGCGCATGTGCAAATGTTCAGAACAATTTTCTGCTTATCGTGTAGGAGCCAGCGTCACAGCGTTGAAGCTGAAGTAAGGCGCGTTACTTGCGGCATGTGGAGCAGCGTGTAGCCAACAACAGGGGGATTCGTCGGTCTGAGTAGACTCTGAAATAACACGCCCGGCACTGTCATGAATGTAGCAGCTGAGAGGTACCATGAACAAGAGTTAGATTTCGTGGGGCGGCTCCTTGCCGTGCCCTTCGTGGCAAGACTTCTCAGTCGAGCCTCTCGGTTATACGAAAAGGCCAAGAATAGTTCTGTCTTTATTTCTGTACCTATGACAGCCGTCGAAACGACTATTAGGAAGACCGTGTTGGTTTGCAGAGCTCTGCTCATGCCAGTGCTGTCGCGGCAGCTACTGTACGTCGAAGCAATGGCGTGTCGTGTTTTTGATAATATGCAGCAACGCTTGGCCGAAGTTTTTTTCCGAACCGACGAGATCGTCGCCCATGTCATCATATTGGTCGCCCAACTGATGCTGTGTGCAATGACAAAGGTTAGTACAACGCCATCGCTAGCATACGTTTTTATATTGTAACGTAGAGACCAAACATATGAGACGAAGTGACGCTACGCCAGTGTGACAAATTTAGGCGACGTCTGGTTCACCGCACACCTATTTAACTGATTCGTCTTGAAAAAGTACTTACGCTGAAGTTGTGTTATAGGTAGAAATCTGTGTGCTTCGTCGCGCAATCGATACGATGTGTACCGCTGTTCATGACCATGGTTCCTGAAGAGTAAGTGCAGTGCGGCGATAAAAGTTTCGTAGGATTTCAGCCACGTTGCACAGGGTGTGATGCCCTAGCATCGCATTTTGTGGGCAGAGGCGTGTACGTCTTCAAAAGACCCTTTACACGCAACCATTTTTGTGAATTTGCTTCTTTCTGCAAAGTACTCAGCTTCTTTCATGTCGTGATGGTTGGTTGGTTGGTTCCTCAACACCTTGGCGCAACCCACCTAGGGGGATAGGGCTTGAATGGGACGGTGCCTTGCTTTTTAAATTAATTCACTTCTTGAAAGGGAGGGTCGGAATGATTAGGTAATATAGGTATTAATAAAAAGGTTATAAATTTCTAAAAAACGTTGAAAAGAAAACATAATAAACATACAAAAAAGAAAAAAATTATACATAAAACAACTGAAGTTGCTGATTTTTAGCATTCCATTTAGATTCTCGTAAGAAATTGGTAACAGCGGTAAAAACGCTCCTCTGGCTGAATCCAAATGCGACTGCGCCAAATGAAAAAATCACCGTAAGTGTCAAGTTTAAGCCCAACTTTCGTAGGGGCTCTTCTAGTAGATTTTCCCTTTGAGTTTTGAATTTTCGGCATGACAAAAAGAAGTGCTTCCAAAGATTTCCTCTCATTACAATAAAGGGTTGTCTGCCAGTAAGGCAGTGGGTTTCATCCAGACCTGCGTGCTGTGATAGGAATGTTGAATACGCACTACAAAGCCGTGCCTGCTGACAATTGTCTGTAGCAGCACAGCCGAATCTACGAGGGCGGAGCTACTGCACCTCTGTTACTACGCCAAGTAGCCTGTTTGCGGACGATTTCGGTAATGGCTTCGCAAGCGCGTTCAGCATGTGCGTCTTCATGCTATCGACGGCTAATGACTATTATAATTATATAACATGCTGCAACAAATGAAGTGCACTTTCCCGCTAAACCATTGCTGAGCGCTCAGTTGGTTTAGGCCTTTTGACATGCATTCTTCACAGCAAAAGCTGCCGCGCCTGCGCGACTTGGCTTAATCGCGTCCGCAGCGTGCGCGCTGGTTCCTCGCCTATCACGACGGCGCTGTGCAGTGTTCGTACTAATAGGCTCGTTCACAATGAGCATTCGGACCGCCGAAAGGAGAGATGAGCCGAGAGGCTCGTCTTCGTGCCAATGGTTCTCGGGCCGATCTTCGCGGCGTCTGCCCCCGGATCGATCGCCGCGAACCAATACGACCACTTGTCAAGGATTTAAAAAACTGGCGGCCAAGCCCGACTCGGTTGTCGTTTCGCAGTGCGCGTAACTGAATGTTGTAACCAACAGGAGTCTAACCTACTCTGTGCAGTAGCCTACTTTACGCGCCGATTTCGTGGAAGAGTTGGCATGACCGAGCTTGTCGCGGTTTTGCAGAGCAAGACGAAACCGCCCACGCTGCTGTCGTCGCGTTTTTTTTTTTCCCTGCTCTTCATGCATTAAACGACAGTGACTTACCAGCAAAGTGAGCAGTACTGGTTCTCTCAGCTTCCTGCGTGCGAGAATCATTGAAGCCTACACGACCGTACAAAGTAGCGGCGTTTGCGAGCCGTGTCAACCGCCGGATGACAGAGCATGCTTCCCGCGTTTGCCCCGTGGGGAATGGTATATTAGGCGGCGCGGGGTACGTCCACTGCGAACGATGCTGTGTTTCGGCGACAATGAAATTCGGCTTGCGGGCTCTTCAGAGTGAACTCCGAGTAAGAGCGAGCGACCCTATACGCTCGATCGCCTGCTGTGTACGCTTTAACACGAAAGTATGCGTCTTTTGAGCAACCGCTGTAACAAAAGAGTGACGGAAAAAATTTAAACAATGCCGAACCGCCGTTTGTGAACTTCTCGTTGTATAGGCGGCGTAGTGCACACATCGAGGCCACTCTGAAATATTGCGTTCTATATTCAATTCATCAGTGTTCTGGCAAGTGAAAAAGTGAATATGCTCGTTGTCATGTCCGAAAGCTGACTGATTATTTATTGGATAATACAGATGCAAATGCGCTCACTGCTAGTGAAAAAGCAAAAGCAAAATTTTTACCACAGCTATAACATACATACTTCTGGCATTAACTATGTTGTATGTACATTTGCACGAGGCACTTGTTATGAGATATCCGCACTTAACTCTCGCATAACGTAATTACCGTATGGCGGCGTTCAACCCATTCTCACCACCTGTGCACACGTCTTCGCAGATGACGATACTTTGTGGTTGGATCATTGCTGCCGTGGCTCTTCTCATTCGTCTGACAGCATATTTTACGGCCATAGTTCGTCTGCTTCAAGCTGGTTTTCGCAGCGCCTTGGATGCAGCCGACAACTATATCGATGCGGTACGTACCTAAGTTCGGTTGATCGTTGCCTCCTTATGTTTTTACTGTGAGAAGATCGCGCACTAATAGCGGCTTATGGTGGAGCCTTTGCACCGCATGCAAACCAGGCCCACAAATGACGTAATGTTGTTACGTTGCAGTTGCCGCATCTTGAAGATGCGCGCATCTGCGCATATCTGTCATACTGGGATTTTAGAAACAGAAATAACTAGTGAAGTGACGGTGACCAGCGGGAACACACACAAGAGCGATGACACGGACAGAAGCGCTGACTGACTAATGAATTGGATGAAACAGAGATAAACACAATGTATATAAACATCCGTAGCTAAAGTGCCATATGTGTTGCGTGCCAAATAATTGGCGGCTCGTTGCTGCCGTCGTCATCTATATATTGCGGGGACGACTAACAGCAAGCTAATAGCCAATAGATGACGTCACTACCGAAAGCGGTAGCGATGTCTCGAATTTGAACTACAAGGCACGAATCATGATTTTTTGTAAATTTGGTTTGTTTTTGATAACTGCAAAAACGGTAAACCCTACTAGGTCTATCGCATCTCTGTGGTGTCAACACGCGGGCTTTTTTACCCCAGGGCACGAATGTAACAGCTGGTGTTATATCTGACGTCGACATAGAACTTCAAGATGACGTTTTCAAGAGCTTTATCGTTTGCGCGCCTCCATGCAAAATCATCATCGTCCGCAGACTAGGCTCGTCAAAGCGTGTAAAGATTGTTTTCGAATGGAAAAAAGCTTCCTAATCACATAAAGGCGGGTTTAGTGCGATACACGGTTCGACCTTCTGTACTAAGGACCTTACAGTGTCGTAAATGCCTGAAGCTTGGAAATGTGCAGAGTTTCTGCACAAGTGTTTTGGTTTGTGCCAAATGTGGCGGAAAGCACAACGTAAAGTTTTGTGACAGCTTGACATTTCAGTGTCCTAACTGTGACGGCGAGCACTTCGCAACAGACAAAGAATGTCCCATCCTGAAGGAAAAGAATTGAAGGTTCTGAAAAAAAGAGCCAAAGATAAAGCATCGGGAGAGAAGACTCTCAATCGCAGTACGCGTCTACCCGCTGTAGAAGGCGAAATGGATGTACCTACACTTTTTATGTATAGTACTAAAACATACCTGAGAGGAAAGAAAAGAAGTGGAACTTCTCCCTCTCGGCAACATCGCGGCCGGTGCTTCCACAGAAAATGCCCGAGACAATCTCTGAAAAGACCGCTTCTCGCAAAGCGTCAGAAGCAGCTTCTACTAAGACCCCGCTTACAGTGTAAAAGTTTGCAAACAAAACGGACTCTGTGAAGACCAGCCCAGCTTATCAACCTGCTTAAGATGCTCATCAATCTAATTAAATCATTGATTGCTGGTCGCCAGACACCAGCAGCACTAGCCACAGAACAGCTTTTAGAGGCACGCGTCCCAGTTCTCGACGACCTTCTTGAAAAACAGTATGAACAGTCAAAAGCCGCGCTCCTTCGTGCTGCAGTGGAACGTGCGATCATTACCTTTATAGACGTTTTTCATTTGACCATTTATTGTTTTGTGTGTCCGTGTTTCCTTCCCCCCTTTTATTTGAAACTTCTTCTCTTTTCTCTCCTTCTTTCTTCCGTTATTACCTCTATGCCGCCCCTTCCTGAAGGAGCAGGCAGGCTTTGTGGTGCCCCTATAGGTGGCAGTTGTCGGCCTATTCCCTCCCTATTTTCTGTCTTCGTGTTCTCAATGTACTCAAACCAAATATATAAATAAATAAATATGTTACTACGTCTGTTTTGCCCACTAATCGCCCGTGCGTCAAAAAAAGGAGGTGAACACAAAAAAATGGGAAAACAACTGGTTTTATTAGCAAAAGAGTGCACTTGCTATATACGCCAACATACTTTGTAGGTCAAGAAATCGTAGTACAACAGCTACCGAGCACATTAGTTTGAAAACTGACGCTGCCCAATTGAAGGAATATGCTGGAGCGAGACAGGAATCTTGAAATTGTCACAGTGGCCAGTTTACAGAGGAGTGTTTGTTCGTTTTGTGTGTCGCACTTGCCGTCATAAATGACGAGAGTCGTGCGCCAGCGAAAGTAGTCCTCAGTCACAGGAGTTGTCTCAGGATCTAAACACTCAGCGGGCTATCGAGCTCCTCCGAAGTGTCACGTCACCAAAAACGCGAATAAAGAAAACAACAACTTGTTCCAACGCACAGCCTCAACAACGCAAAAAAAAGCCAACCAAAGAATGACCACAACAAACACGTGATCTCTAATTTTGCCTTCAGATCTCGTGCCAGACATCCTGTACACTTGCCACATACACTTACCAACATGCGCAACTACATGCGTGTTCTTAGCGTCTATAGCTTTTGCACCTGTTGTGTGTGTTCATCGAAACGGTCACTGACAAAGTGGTAAGTTGCACCAACGTCGAGCGCTCTATATGGCAAGAAAATTCAATACGCCACTCATTGCTAATTATCCAAAATAACGCCAGTTCCTGCTACGAACGGGAAGCCCGTGTCCGAAAAACTGTGAGCAATTCAAGCAGGACGATAATGAGATACACGACACGAGCTCTCGTGCTGCATGATCTGTCTGATCTCGCCTGCCGTTCTTGTTTCTACGCTCTCGGTTTCTTTAACAAATTTTATTTACCGAGTAGCCCAACAACCTACCTTTTACGGGAACCAGCCTCGTAGACAATTGACTCCAGCGAAAAACTTCGAGCAGGCTAAGGAATCATTCGCAAATCCTTAGCTGGTCACTACCAAACGAATTTGCTTAAACCTGTGGCCGCAAAAGCAACTTGTTCTGCAACTACGGCAACAAATTGGTTGCATCTGCTTATACTGACGAGCCAGTCCCAATATCTAAGCAATACGGAAGGGTGAACGAGTCAGTACTGATCCGTAATAACGTAAATGAAGCGTGAAATCGTGGTGTTTAACACCACAATCACATGACACGAGAACTTGTCGAGGCCTACCACAATAACGCGAGGGCTCCCATGCGCGTTAGCAATCCTTCTTTGGCCTTATCGGAAAAAGAAGTCACGCTACTCTTCAAAAGGGACCGGTGAGGAGGGGGGTGCAGGAGGTGTGTCCTTCGTTTCTATTAGTGCCGTTTGTTTCGCCCAAGATGCGCATGCGCGGGAATTCGTTGGGCACCTGGTGTAAGTGTTATATATTTTCTGTTGAAGCATTAAAGCTTTAACTTGTGAGTAAGCGCTTGTGGGGTACCCTATCTTGTTCGTAACGTAAGTGTTCGCGCTACGTTTACGTTGTTAAGGACCAATATCAAAGGTTATGACGCATTTACTAACTTAATATTTTACTATGTCTAACACTAAGAAACTTGCAGTACAAGTAAAGGCTGTTAGGTTTGCTTATTTTGAAGTTCAATATATTGGACTCGCCGACTGAACTCGTGGCTCCTAACAACACCGAAGCACTTTCATAATGACAAAAAAGGAACCGCCTTAACTCTATCTTCTCGTTAACCACAAGTTGACCCTTACGAGCGCATACGTATCTCCTGTGTTCACTAGACATACAGGCCATCATCACGCCCGTTCTAGAACCTCGTATTTTTCTACAACCAACGCGTTTAAATTCCGTGTAATCTGTCAGAGTGGAACTGTTTAGTGCAGTGTCAGTTTGTGTTATGTTTCTAAGTCATGTTTTCGCGTGTTATCTTTTATGTGTTCTCTTAGTAAGGGCTTTCTATTCCATTTCTCTTGATATATTTTTACACGTGTTTCTGTTTATATCCTGCCTCTTGTACCTGTTCTGCTTAGACAAGTTCTTGGTTTGCAGTATTTAATAAGTAAATAAAATAAATGAGTACTTTTACAACTTTAGTCATCGCGCAATTGTTATTTTTTGTTTGTTTCATATGCAGTTTTAACGCCTCAACACAGCGAAGCTCCGTAACTTTTGTAAGATATTTTATTTTGAGTTTAACGTTTTTGTCTAGCAGTAGGTGCAGGCCAAATGTGCAGTAATGGACATTATGATGTCGGGTAAACACATTTTCTTGACATGTGGGGTTTAACGTCCCCAAACCACTATATGAATAGAGACGCCATAGTGGAAGGCTCTGGAAATTTCGACTATCCGGGATAATTTAACGTGTACCCAAATTTGCGCATGCGGGCCTACAACATTTCCGCCTCCATCGGAAATGCAGCCGCCGCAGCCTGTATTCACGCGACCTGCGGGGCAGCAGCCGAGTGCCTTAGCAACTAGACTACCACGGCGGGACGCCGAGTCAACACAGTTTGCTGAGTTTGCGATGTCTGAATGCTACATGCACCGAACCCGCAATCGCCGCGCGGCAAACCACTCACAAAGTTTTGGACATTTTGCCCGTCACGCTTCCTGTGTGCAAATCTGAGGCATCTGTCCCGAAAGCCCCCTTTGTATTTAGCTTATGCTCCTAAATGTTGCCTTTTTTCCATGAGTTCCATGACACGCGTCGTCTCTCTGCTTTGATGAATATGCTTGGCGTTCCATGCACTGTTTTGAGAAGCTGTTTGAGCAGCGCGGGTTTTTCTTACAGATTCTACGTTGCTCGACATATGTCGCCTTGTCTGTTTTGCCGCATGCAGTTGGCGTTCTGTGCACAATATTTAGTTCAATGGTGGTGGTGGTAATAACACTATTTTAGAAAATTAAGCCACAAAGTTGCTGCGTAATGTTGCATGCTTGAGTGGCCAGACCATATTTCGGGACCCCAGTGGAGCTGGTCGCTACCCGGACGAGTGGTGTTGAGTATCCACGGTGAAGCAGCCAGGCAGGTGCTCTTCCCTAGAGGGGAAAGGGAGGAAAAGGGAATTATGTTGGCGGGAAGAGACAGCGTGGTAGGTGTTGACCAGAGGACCTGACAGGTCGAGCAGGTGCCATAGATTTCCGTAAAAAGTGCTTGGTGACCACCGGACTGGGCTAGGTGTTCGTCGGGGGGCAGAGTACACATATATAGCAATCGTTCTTTGCTTTCTCTAGAACATGTGCGGCATCTGGGTAGAGGCGCCGCGAAGACTGACAATAGACTGAAATTTCGTGGAAGCGCATTAGGTTGGTAGTCTCAGAGAGCATTTCCCGACATGGAGCGGCAACAGCCCCGTAAAGATGGCGGTCGCTGCCTTGTTGCTGTGCAGGCCCGAGAGGCCTATGCCCAAAGAAGCCGAGCCGCCAGCGGGGGATTAAACTATAAAGGTATTGGGAATAGGCAGAGCGCGAGTCTGCCAGGATCATGGGTGAGGTGAGATGCGAGGTGGCAAAATCAATGACAACCTATTGAGCTTGTGTTACAGTGTTGCTTTTTGAGGAGAGGCCATCGACGTATTCTTGCTATGTGATCCCGGCGACCATGAAATAATCGCAGGAGGCGACCAGGATGTCCATGTAGAAAACACCAGAACGATCTTAGTGTCACGCCTTAAGGGCGATAGAGCGTGTTTGTCTGCGGCCAGAATGCGGGGTAGTGGCTGCACACATTTTTGACACCAAAGATCCGGCACAGCAGTCACAGTGTCCTGCTCAGAGATCATGTTAAGGGCGAGCCTATAGAGCGAAAGCTACCCTCAAGGCGTCTGCAGGAGACGATTGATTCGACCAATCCGAAGAACGTCCTGCAGCTCTGCGGAATAGTTGTACATGCCCATTGCCGCGAATCGGATGTTGGAGGCGGCAATGGGTAGGTCGTGTGCACTTTGTACACTAAATGAAGGAGGATGTCTACCTAGATGTCCACCTGGGTGTCCACCTGGTCCACAACGCTGTTTATTACAAGACGAGACGTGAAGGACGTACGCGACTTGTAACAAGATCATAGGCCGGACAAGGACCTGCGAAAGCCGGCGTGGTTGCCAAAGGCCCGACATATCACTCGGCTCACCTGTTAGCTGTTGGGTGGGAGGCCTACTATTGTGCCCTTCAGATTCAAGGATGATGTGAGGTAAAGACAGAGAATCCAACCGTTTTCTACAGATGGCACAGGACGAACAGAAAATCTGAGGAGGAGGTACGCGGGAGGCAGAGAGCAAAGCATATTTAGCTGGAGAGCGCTCCAGGTTGCAAGAAACAGCGTAGGCAGCCACCACAAAGGCAGGCTTTTGTAGACGTTGTTCAAGTAGCGCTGGTGAGCCGGTGTTAGTACACATTTTACTATCACCGGAATATATTTATTTTTTTTCTTTATTTACAACATACTGCAAGCCCATGGGGCCCAGACAGGAGAGGTAAGTTTACAAAACAAAATATCGAATTTTAAAATACCAAAACAACAACAACAACAATTACAACTCAATTCAATGTTTCCGTATCAGTATTGTGCTGACCCGTGGTATAGCGTCTTTTACTCCGTCGAACTCGCACACAATAGAGAGACGTGCTTCAGGCCAGGTTAAAGAGTCATGCCAGGGATACCCTTTGAGAGGTACCCCGTCTTCTTTAAAAGTACGGCTCGGGTTCAACACAATCAAGGCGTAAAAACACGGCGCGATGACACGAAAAAGCGTGAATGTGGTTGAAAGGGTTCTGTGTGCCGTTTTTGGTAGGGTAGGGAGGTTAGAAAGAATACCGCTGTGTCCAACGTTATCGAAAATGCCTCGAAGATTCAGAGTAAGCCGACTTTATTGTTATGTTACACAGTGATCGGTTTTATATTACCGTGTTGAAGGTTGAGCGCCTACACATGCGGGCGACAACCAAACATCGTGTCGGGAAAGGTCCCCTTGGCCTCCAGGTGCACGGAAATGCTTTCGCATACTGTGATTTCCATGGGCTTGCCGGCGCAGCAGGTAGGTGAGATGAGTCTCAAGCTTTCGAAGCTTAAATTCGCCAGTTCGTCTAATTTGGTTATGAATGTAACAAGCGATGTCGTTCATTAATTCCGATGAAGGCGCAGAGCCATCCCACATGAAACTGATCAAGTGAATTAGCGGCAGGTCTGCCTGGTTGAAAAGGTTGTCCTGGAACGAGACTGTGTTATCGTCCCGCGAAATGCCCGTGCCCAACCGTATTTTTGCCAGTGTAGCCCGTAAATCAGACAGCATGTATGGGGCGTCGAGCTAAATCCTATGAGGCCTTGAGTATACGTGTATTCTAGGCATTTGGGTGGCAATGTGTTTCCCTGCATATTTAGTGGGTCAGTGGTGAATATTGGCGTTTTGACAACCCCTGGTGCACACACGTGTGCACCAGTGGTTGTTGCACAAATACACGTGGATTGCCTTATCCGTATATAGCTCAGTAGCGGATAAGGCTAGCGAACACTGTGCGGTTTCATAGTGAAGATTTAACTCAACGAAGTGAGCAAACGCCAATAAGAGAATGAATGGGCCCTTCCTAAATGCACGAAAGAGCACCTGCGAGTTTTCGCCTAAAATGTGAGCTCGATCGGTCTTCACTTGATCCCAACGATGTTTATTTAAAACAGTCGTCGTTCGCTAGTAAAAAGACAAATTGTTTGCTATTACTCTAGACACGCGCAACCTTTTTACTACTCACAATATATCTTAAAATCGTGTGCATAAACACAACGAACATTCCGAAAGCGCTGTCACGCATGAATTGGGGTAGCAATAAAAAGTGACACGCGCTCTCGTACGCAGACGCTATTGCTACAGACCATAGTTTTATGCGTTTACCACACGCTTTTAGGATGGTAGACTAGATGGTAGTATCCACCTAGCTTCCATTCCCCTTAGGAAGACCCGTGCTGAGTACCACTGCGCCGAATGAAACGCCATTTCACCTTCAAGGCATGTGCTGCTGCTTTTTCTCCTGAAAGCCAATACATTACACTCCTACATTCTGCTATATATTGTTTTCTCAGCTATCACGTCATTGTTAGCTATTCAGCTGTGGAACTCTACCACGGGGGGTAGGAAGTCTACGTAAAGAGATTGTGTTGTACTCGTGAAATATTTTCTAACGCTTCCGCTGAAACCGTCGGTGCCGTTTCAGTAATTTCCAGTAGAATGGGCACATTGATTGTCGATACTACGAAGCAGGTCATGAAAGCGCACATCCACTTTCATTATCTGAAGCTTCAGCATTATTCTCGCATACAGTGCAATAATGAGAGCTCAAAATCACATATGCCGGGGCCTCCTATGCTGCACGTGAACTTTGACCTCCTGAACACTGAAGGTAGTGTCATTGTGGCCGAGACCTCTACACGTGGTAATCAAGTTGACTGATTCTCGCTTGGTGTCATCAGGTGTTTAAGGTCGTTTAGCAAATACAATAAATACGTCATACACCAAGTTTGTTCATCAGCGTGCATAGTACGCGTGTCTTGTCAGCTTGATTGCTTCAATATTCTCAATACCAAACCTTGCAAAAAAAATTTCAAAGGAACTCTTTTCTACCTGCTCTCGCATAGACCTAAATCTTTCCCGAGATCAAAAACAGCTGAGGTCGTACTGGTAGCGTCTATAAACTGCGTTGAGTAAGCTAGTTGTTACCGTGGTCCCTGCGAACTATGCTATTAAGAACTGAAAAATCCGCCACCCTTAAGTAAAATGTGCCGTTCTGAAGTTATTTTTTTTCGTCCCTGAAGAGGACACGCATATTGCAGTCCCTTTCAACACTTTATTCGTGAAAAACCACCTGTCTAGGTAAGAAGCATCTGAAAAGGATCTCAAGTATAAGCCTAAGGTCGTTAAACAGATAAGTGACGGGATCGAATCCTGGCTGCAGCGGCTGCGTTTTCGATGAAGTCGAAAATGCTCTAGGCCAGTATGTTGAGATTTTGGTATACGTTAAGAACACTAGGTGGTCGAAATTACCGGAGCCCTGCTCTACGGCGTTTCTCATAGCCATGTGGTTATTTGGGGATGTTAAACTCCACATATAGTTAAAATCAGTTAAACAGAGTGAGAGAACAAAGAACACCGAACCACCGTGCTAACATGCCGTTGCACATGCAGCCTATGTTTTCTTGCGTCACCATTTTATTGTGATTTCATTATTCCTAGCTTTCTCAAGCAATTCCAAGTTACCGCGTTCATAAAACCGACCAACCTGTGTTACATCACTTAGCAGAATCCCACATGTCGAGCCATCGCGATGGCTTTATGATGATCGGCTGCGGAACCGATAGGCGCAGGTTGAGTCGCTACCGCAATAGTTCCACTTCGATAGAAGCTAACTGCCACGGTCCCATGTGCTACGCTATTCCAGTGGACATGAAATATTCATAGACGATTGAAGTTAATGAGACCTCCAATATGGCGCCTCTCATATAACCTTATCACTTAGCACGTTAAGCCACATAAACCGACCAGCTTCCGCTTCAGCAAACCTTATCTGCCACAAAAACCACGTGGCCCTTGCGCTCATGAACCCATTTGGGGTGTTAGTGCTATTTATGCATGCCTCCAGTTTGCCTGCCTCATCATCTTGAAAAATCTTGAATTTATAATATCTTGGCCGGCACTAAAAATAAGCCCACACACAAGAAAAAGGACTCACGGCAGCGCGCCACTTTCAGTTATTATGAGCCAGCACAAACTGACCAAGGTTTTTATTTTACACAACCTTACTTCTCGTCACAGTCAACCTAAAAAACCGTATTTGCGCTTGTAGAGCCATCGATTTCCCGTTGTGGAATAATAAATAGACCCCCACCTTTGCATTTTCTTCACTAGTGCGTGGCAACTCATTGAAGGATATAGCTGGCGCTCTTTGTCCGCGCTTCGCCCTCGCGCCAAAGACTTCTGTCTCATCATAACCGTCTTACGTGGATTTATCTTTTTTCAGCTTATTGTCGATTACGAAGCTCGCCATGACCCCAGCCAAAACGGTGGTGATGTACTACCGTTGACCGGCCGTATGCGAACTGTTCTTCGCAAACTGAGGACTCTCGCCGAGTTAATACTTTGGCACAGGGCCAAATTCCTGCTGGACGCACAGCTTTTGAAATGGTCTGTCGTGTTTAACAACCTGCACCACCAGAATTCTTCAGACCTCTTTCCTCAGGTAGGTCTAGTGTGAAAGATCCGGGATTGCACCACTCTTCTCAGTTTAGAGATACGGTCATTATGTTTCTAAGGCTTTCGTTTAAAAGGCACAACGAAAAGGGGCTTCACCCTGTTTTTTTGCGTCTGCGTGTCTACAAGGTTGCGTGATTCTTAATGCCAGCATCCGAAGTCCTTTTACAATACGAAACAATATTTTCGCACGAATGCTGCTATAGCTAACGTAAACACCACGAGCTGTAGCATAGGCATGAAGAGTTTCTTTTTACAGCTGTCAATGCAGCTGCGTGCAGGCGTTGTATCTATGTTTTGACGAGGAGTGTGTATTCAGCCGTCTCCTTAACGCATGACATATTGCGTGGGAGCAGCATAGAATTCCGCGAGGTGTCGAAAGATGTGAATTCAGTAAAGAGTGGGCGTCCTAATGGTCTACCCATTGTAAAGCTATCAGAAATATCAGCAACATAATCGACAACAAAGTGAACCACTTCACTTCGCTGATTCACAAAAGGCATAATTATGGCTTAGTGGATACTTACCTACTGTTTTTGCAATTGCCATTCAGTCATACTTTGAAACGTCAAATTGTTCGCCTACAATTGTTCGTTTTTTTAACCGCACTGTAGAGGCATGCACCGAGGGCCGAAGCAGTTTAACAGTTCAGAAGCCGTTGCGCATAATCCCGAGTGGACTATCGCGACCTGCACTTAAAGGCGATGCTCAAGAGTGCTCCAATGTGTTTAAAGAATCTTAGTAGGGAAAGTCAGCATGCAGGGTACGCGGCACTGTGTAGCTACGCTCCGCCATAGTTTCAACACACCGCAGATGGCGCAGGTATGGCAGTTTGAACATTTACTACGCCTGGAATATGTGTTCGAAAAAAACATGGAATTTTATTTTCGATCAAGAGTGTTTGCTTGGTTTAGGTTACATACTTCAGTCGGTAACGTTCACTGCAATTTGATAACCGCTTTAAACAATGTAATTCATGTTATGATATGAATCACTTAGAAAACGCGGTTGTAGGGTGCTTATAATACCGATTTGCGATTAATAGAATACGTGTCTCGCAAATTTACTAATCGTCATTGATGTTAACCAATTGTAGAAGCTTGAGACGCTTGGTTTTGATTCTCTTGTCAAAGCGTAAAAACTTAGCAAGAGGGACAGATTAGGGAAAAAAAACGTGGCAGCGGTTCGCCAGACGATGGTGTGATTGCTGCTGTAGGAGGTGATCGGTGCCCAAGCAGATGAGCGTTGCCTCTTACTCACGGAAACTCTAGATAGTCACGCTCGTTGTGGGTACAAGCTGAAGCAAGGATATTGGCGTATTCACTTTCAGAAATGCATGCGAAAGTATCCATTGGGCTGTGATGGACACATCGCGACAGAATATTGTGTAATCGAAATTTACAATAGCACAGTAAATTTCTAGCCCGTATATCACGTAAACATCTAGATTCATTATTTTATTATCGCTGAACAGTCGTTTGTTTGTGCTGATGCGGGGGTAAGACTTTAATAATGCAGAATATATTTTGCTATTAAAACAATAATTGCCTTGCACTCCCCATCTGGTGGAATTTTACTGAATGTACGAAACAGTGCACATACGGTACAGAGCAATTGCAAATCTGATAGCCCAGCGCAGCTCCTTAACGTTGTTTCACTTGTTACAGACGCTATATGATCTAACTCTGGGCGCAGTGGAGCATGCCTTTCTAGTCTTGCTGTTTGTGGCAGACAGAGGAGAGTTCATCTTTCGCCGTACCTACCGCCATGTTTTCGGATTCTACCAGTTCATGGTTACGCTTCCTGTAAGTAACCATTTTTCACTACTCTCTCTAACTGACCAGTGGATGTCTAACAGTTGAGGCCAGTGACGTAAACGCTATACGCTGACAGTCTACAAAGCAGCTTCTAAGCTTACTCATCATAGTAATGAAGAGAGTCTGGATACCGGAGACAAAGTTACGACATCTATTCGCAATGCCCACGGCCAACAGGTGGCGCTTCGTGCCTCCCAAGATGGCTGCGGAAGGATCATCAACCCATGAACTCTCATAAGAAAAGATAAGACACACGGACGTACTCCCCGTGCCGCTTTCAGCGGATGAAATCTTGATCGTCAAACAAATGTGTATTAAAGCAAAGTACTTTCCCAATCAATAGGGACTGCTGAATGTTCGCTACCTAATTTGTCGCCACAGTGCAAAGGGTGGTGGTGTCAGCTGATGGACCACGTATGAACTGAATGGCACTCCGAAATCATTTGTTCAGAGCCTGTCTGGCGGATTTGCCGCATGAGTAGGCCAATAGCGAATAGAGTGCCGTCGCGGTGGCCCAGGAACGAATGTTTAACGTAGCAATGGTTTGGAAACACATTACACCGTCGTTACTTGTGCTGTAAGCGTCATGTAGCTGCTGCTTTGACAGAACACAAGCATTTAATTTCCCATTAAATAGCACTTGTCACAGCCGATGTCGCACTCTAACAGTGCGCGATTCCCCACACTTTGATGTTGCAGGTTTCATCAGCGCGATCGACACAAGGATATCTAAACCAATACACGAATATCCTTTTCGCAACGTCCAAATTGCGAAAATTTGTCGAACAACGTCGTTCGCACGAAACCAGTGAAGTGCAGGAGAAGTTAGCGTTGACTGTAGCCGTAAATGCATATTTCACTGCTCTAACCATTTCGCTTTGCTGGTCGAGCTCGAGCGTGTTAGCGGCATGTGCGCTTAGTAATATCCACTGTAAATGGGATACATTACATGCACAAGAAAAAGTATCCTACATTTCAAGCTCGCTGAAGGATATTATACAATAAATACAATCAAGGTGACTTACGAGAGTGGAAAAACATTAACGCATGACTGGACGTGAAGTGCAAGTCTCCGCTCGTGAGCTAGCAGCTGATCGTTCACTGTCGCTGTTACTCTCTGCGCGTCCACAACCATCTACGTTTAGTGAAAAATCCTCGACGTCAAGACGGTTTCTTTCAACATCACTGCTGAAAGTAACCTGAGGAATTATCCCTGCCAAACGACTTCGATAGCCCCAACAAGGCGTCATGCACCACGCACAACTCCAAAACGGCATTACTCACCACGTTTATTTCAGGGTGCGGAGATCATTTCGCTCCGATACCCGGCAAAAAAGGGATCGCTTTCAGTGTGCTGCCATTTATCAACGAACGTAAAATACGAGTGGCGCAGCGTTGGCCAAGGTTTAGAAGCGGAAATGTCGAGCCTGCGCTACTTTCCCCGTGAATGTTATAGGATTCATGCACTACAATAGCACTGACGAATGCTATACGCACGTGCAACAAGGCGAGTTTCGACTAAAATGGTTGGACGTTAACATTTAACTATCTTAAACGACTGCGGAATATCTTGCAAAGCCCGATTGCACTATATGCACTCTGTACACTCATGTAAACTCTGCGGGCTATAATTGAAAGCGCGAGTTGCCACGTATCTTCACGAAAACTTCGCGAGTCGCAAGAACAAATCAGATTTATTGTGTCACGCACAGTCCGGTATAATTACTGATGTACGAAACATACAAAGTAATTTGTGTTTGTTTCTTGCTAACGCGTTTACACTGCGGCTAGCACCGCCAAACAAGGCAGCATTAGGAGCGTTTGCCTACTGATCACTCTTGAGAGGACGCTCCTCAATTCCGCTAGGCGGCGTGACATGCACTCTACGAAAATTGCAAATATTCGCATTCAGCTTTAGAACTCTGCGGCATTTCGTCCTGGATGCACAGAGGCACGCATCAGTGGGCGCCCACTCTAGGCTGTTGGGCTGCTGGTCACGCTGCCTTCAGAGAATATCGCCAAGAGCGTGAGCGGAAGTAGTGCGTACAGGACCAGTGCCCAGTGCATGAGCGAAGGTGATCGGTCACCGCACATCAGTTGTCTGGGTGGGGCTTCTTCGGTCTTCCTATTTTCTATCCGACAACATAATCGATAAATTAAGGCTGTGCAGAGGTCACAAAGTTGCTATACTTAATTTTTTTAGTTCGAATCAACGACGAAAAGGTGCCCCAGTTGTATCCGATGCGAAATCTGAAAAAACAGCGGTGCTGCACTTGTCCTGTTTACGTCATCATTTTTGTAATGCATAGTGACTTCATTACACGTCTTTGATTACGTTATTTTGAGAGTAGAAATTTATGTGAATGCACGTTGGGGTTCCCTTCTACAGTGATTTAAGGCTCTATGAGCCGCCACCATTCAGGGTTACTACTGACTTTCCAGCCAATGTTGCCAAACGGGGCGCGAAAAGTCTTCAATTTCGCCATTTTTCCTCACATTTCGCCAGAAATGTCGACTCTCTATATTCGTGTGGTATGTGTACTCATAAATATTAAAAATTATGTATATAACCTTTTAAATCAGTATCGTGCACAAAGCGCAATTTAAACTGTCGTTTTTAGTGTCAATAGAATCGCAGCTTCACCATGGGAAGTGCTTGGCTGCGTCTAGTGCTTGGCTGCGTAGACTTTGGCTGCGTGGGAAGTGCTTGGCTGCGTGGGAAGTGCTTGGCTGCGTGGACGCTTTCTCTGAGGTCAAGCTTACGGTAGACATTTGCCGGGGTGCAGCTACGGGAGGCTGCCCAGAGAAGCCGACTTCTTGGTCCGCTAGAAAAAAATAGTGGAAATAACTGCTTCGGAAGTAGCACGTCACCTTCACAATTTTCGCACCACGCTTTCTCTGCGGTCAAGCTTACGGTACACATTTACCTGGGTGCAGCTACTGGAGGCTGCCCAGAGAAGCCGACTTTTTGGTTCGCTACAACAAAATAGTGGAAATAACTGCTTCGGA
Source organism: Rhipicephalus annulatus (assembly GCA_013436015.1). Lineage (NCBI taxonomy): Eukaryota > Metazoa > Arthropoda > Arachnida > Ixodida > Ixodidae > Rhipicephalus > Rhipicephalus annulatus. The sequence goes on along the minus strand of WOVY01013199.1, from coordinate 182,450 downwards.
AGTACCCCGTCACCTTCGCAATGCTCACACCACACTTTCTTTGCGGTCAAGCTTACGGTACACATTTGCCTGGGTGCAGCTACTGGAGTCTGCCAAGAGAAGCCGACTTCTTGGTCCGCTACAACAAAATAGTGGAAATAACTGCTTCAGAAGTACCACGTCACCTTCGCAATGCTCGTACCACGCTTTCTCTGCGGTCATGCTTACGGTACACATTTTCCTAGGTGCAGCTACTGGAGGCTGCCCAGAGAAGCCGACTTCTTGGTCTGTCCAAAAAGTTTTTTTGTCGTTTATATTATTTTCACCATGGTTGAATTTTTCTGTCTCGCATAAGATAATTTTTCGCTCACAACCAACGGCGCTGACACCGATGCCGGAATTTCAGCGAAACTAGCTCTCTAACGATATCACGTTGATTGTGCCTCCCAGGTGCCAGTTGGGGTATTGCGTGCACCCCGCAAATGTTCTTAAAAAAGGCCCCCTCATGACCTCTGCAACGTCACGAGGGGGCCTCCTGTCTACGACAAACCACATAAAATGTCATTTGCAGCTGAATACTCCTATGAGCACGCACCTTTACAGCCAACCTAAAATATCTTACAGGCAACGCTCGTCTCCAATAATTGGTCAGACGTGCCCCAGCATGCAGCGCCCTCGAACATGAGTCTCTCGAGTTTCCAGATTTGGTGTCAGATTTTCTTTACATCATCGGGACGGGGAAGGAGAAATATTATAGACAGTACAATAAAATATATAAATGAGCTTACAGCAGGTCATCATGGCCAAATTTTGTTAGGGTTGAAAGCAAGAATGGTCGAGTAATACACCGCAGGTAGGTAGCATAAATTTAAGTCTCTCGCTCCTTGTCTCTGGCAATTTTTTCATTGGTTTTATGATTCGAAATGTACTAAAGTATACTTTATAATTTCCGTTTGGTATTGACTCATGCGCTTTGTTGTCTTCCAGGAACTTCAAGACGATATGTTCCAGTCTCCAACGCCGTCGAACGCGTCGACTGTCTCTCTCGAAGACCCCGCAATGGACGTCGTCGAAGATCTCAACGAAGAATAGTGTCTCCCTTGTAATCAGCATGCTTTGATTGCAATCAAGGGAGAGCAGGGAAAGCAAACTTCATCGCTTCAGTGAGCCGGGATGCTGTACTTCAGGGTGTTACAGATAATATTGTTAATAAACGTATTCTGTACAGCTGCTGTAGGTTACACTGGAAGTAAGAAAGCAGTGAGCATTGAACACCAGTGCCTTACCCAACTTTTGTTCCGTCTGTATTAGCTGCACCGTGGCCTTCCTTAAGTGCACGTCATTCTTCTGGACAATTTGTGCTGTTGTTTCCAGCAGGGTGTCTGTCCGCCAAGGTCTGCCACTATTCGCTTAAGCTAATGCGTCTTCTTTTTGTGCTTATTTTAGTTGTAAAGATGACTAGGTGCGTTAGATTTTCATTACCAAGTTCCTAAGAATACTGTTAGTATTCGTATCTGGCGCTGCGCTGCCATACGGTGCTAGCGGCCTGGGTGAATAAAATGAGAAACTTTTTATAATGACTCCACAACAACAGAGTGAAACTATAGTTTGAAATATTTCAACGTAACGAACGTTATGATTGATCAAGTAGCACGAGAAGAAATAGGACGAAGAAGGCTGCGAGGAGAGCGCATGGCCTGCTTCTCTTCTAGCTTTCTTTGTCGTCCCACAGTTCTGCGCGCTATTTCTATTTATTGTGAATTTCTAGCCTCGGCCAAAAGTTCATTTATCAAACTAAAAGGTATCCACGCATTCGCGGAAGCAAGAGTGGGTTGCGTAGGCTTTTTCTCTGTCTTCCGTTCATGTATGCATATCTGATGTTGTCTTTTATAAGGTTTCTAAATGCGAAGCATTTCTTTTCGCACTGCATGCGCTTTTGGCGTCTTATATATTATCTATCTAGCCGCCTATGCCTGGATGCTCTCGTGATCACCACCTTAAGTAGAGGTAAACCAAAATTAGTAGGGAGGGGTAAGATAGTTTGACGAGTAGGACTCGCTAATCATGAGCCTAATAACGTGGCGAACCCGTCGCGTACATCGTTAAACACTTTCCGCCAGACGGTAACATACTCGCGGGTGAATATGTGTCACTGCTATGCGGACATGCGCCTTAAAGGTGGTTGTCACTTCAGATATTACATACCAAGGAACGGTGAGACGCCACAGTTTCAGCTTTAATGCGCGACCGTTCATAAAAAGAAATCGCAGCATATCGACAGAGTAAATTATGATGAGTGCTTCCATCCATCCATGCGTCCATTCGTCGCGTCCATTCGTCTCTGTGTATCTGTTCGTATGTATGTTTGTGCATGCGTGCGTCCATCCTTATGTCTGTCTGTCGGTCTGCCTGTGAGTCAATGCTTTCATCCGTTCTTCCGTGCTTCTGTGTGTGTGTGTGTGTGTGTGTGTGTGTGTGTGTGTGTGTGTGTGTGTGTGTGTGTGTGTCTACTCCTATAACACTATAGCACTCATCGGACGGACGGATGGATTCTGCATGGCTACGAAGTATTCTACCACAGAGCCACGCCAGGTCTCGCAACTGCTTTTCAAGTGTGCCGTAATGTCATTCAAGCGTCAATTGTGGTTTTAAACAAAACTTTTTAAACAAAAAACATATGTACTCCTAAGAGACAACCGTCACATCGAGTGAACGACAATTGTAGTGAAGCGACATAGACTAAGGCTGATATATCTATTAGTGTCCAGGGCTGCCATCATCGCGGTCACAAGCGCCACATATCAGCTTTCCGCTTCTGGTGTTGCTAATGCTCATGTTGCTGATGATATCGTTACGCAAGCGTAGACATGTGACTGTTAAACTTATGTCAGTGTATACAACATTTGTATATATATTTAGCGTCATTTCGTAATGCTGCGCTCAATGAAAAAAAAACATTGCAACACTGTCACCTTCCCTCCGCATGCTTCGCATAACATCGTTTCCCAAGAGACGTTAGATCTGCCATATTTTTTTACTGCGAAAGCTCTTATGAGATGACAACACGGGTCACGCGCGACACTGCAGTTGTCCGCCGCCACCGCTGTCCGTAACCACTCTCGCACAATATAAGCAGAAAAACTCAAATAAAAACATTAAAGACAAGTGCTGACATAGTGGGATTCGAACCGGGTTCACGGTTCGAATCCCACTATGTCCAGTATTTTACCACTAACACACTGTTGTAGGCCCGTGTACCCACATTTGGCTGCACGTTAAGGAACCCCAGGTGGTCAGAATTTCCGGAGCCCTCCACTACGGCGTCTCTCATAATCGTATGGTGGTTTTAGGACGTTAAACTCCACAAATCAATCAAATCAATTACCACTGATCCACGTCATCGCTTCGGCCTCGTGCGCAAACTTGCCTTAGGCAGGCTTGATGTCGGGAAATGCATCGCGTTATTGAGTATTAAACCGTTTTACAAACACCAAAGGAACAACCAGGTGTCACACAATGCGAATCGCGTAACGAGGGACTAAATCCAAGTGATTCACTCACAAGACTCGAAGCCCGGTCTTTTCAGACCGAGCCTCATGGCGTCACTGCACACCTTCTGGACTGCCGGCATCTGATCTTGATAAGACGCGCTTTGCATCATCTTCTGCCAGTAAAGCCATTCTTCGTAGAAGGTCAGTGAGAGTCACAGGACAGACCTCCAGCATGTCTGCGATTCCAACGATGTCATCGCACGTGTCACACTCTTCTTGAATTTGACTTACAGGGTGAATTTCTTTCAGAAAATACGGAGTGAGGTATGTACTGGTTCACTGTAAACGTAGCGTTGCTGCCTGAGCACTGTTCAACTTTACGTGAGGCAGTGGGAATTGCCTAAGCCCCAAACAATATTTCGTGACATCGTTCTACGTGATTCAATGGTCTTTGTGATCAACGGAACTGTAGTAAGCGTCGGGTCTTGCTCTTGTCTAATATTCGCAGGAAACCATCTGACTTCAGTATCAATAGCATTTACTTTCTTCATTAGTTTAACCACAGTCTCAGCGACATAGCCCTTGGCAGAGCTCGTAATCGCTGCCTTAGATCCACTGAAATGTATGACTATTTGTGTTCCTCATAGCTAAAGCAATCGCAGCTTTCTCCGCCACCGTGGAGTCCTTCTGTAGTATAAGTCAGGGCGTCCTATACCTTTTCCTGGCTGTCGATCCCTACAGACCTCTAGGCCTCCTTGCCTTCAAGCTATTACAGAAGCTTGTTCTTATTCACCTATTAACAGTGGCGCATACCCATTTCAGGCATAACTCTTTATCATCATCAGCCACTGCAATAAAACTTCGCAGAAAAATTCTTGCAAGTGTGTATCGGATAGCACACTCCTCCGAAGAATGACGAAGGATTAGCATTGTGAATGGCGGCCTATTGCACAAAAGTTACGATTATTTATGGTGTACTGGGTACCCTTCCAGTGTTTGTAGCAGTTACCCAAAGAGTGTTTAGAAAAGGCTCTGAAAGGCCGCTCTTCTCGCTTTAGCTGTAACTGTGCCGCGCAGGCCAGGTGGTCCGTTCTTATATTTACTCAATTATTTATACCAATGACCGAGGTGATAGGAATAGCCACGACAAAAACATGTTGACAACGTTTGTTCCCTTATTTCTTCGTTTAACCTAAAAACAATCATTTTTCTTTTAAACTCTGCTTGTTCGCAGTATATCATGTAAAGCGCTTGTAGGGGCCCACCTCCAGCGTAGCTCTTCATTGTCGTCAGCCACTGAATTCAACTCAAAATTCGCAAGAAATCCGTTGCAAGTGTACAGCGGATACCACGTTGCTTCGAAGAACGTCAAAAAATAGCGTCTTAAATGCCGGCCCAGCAATAACCCAGCAATTATGGTTATTTATGGCGTAGTGGGTATTCAGCAAGTGTGCTTCTAGCATTTACGCAAAGAGTGTTTAGAAAAAATCTCTGCAAGGCCGCTGTTCATGCTTTCGCTGTGACTGTGCTGCGAGTTTCGCGCAAGCCTGGCGAACTTGTTTTTTTTTTTTGGCTCCATCACACCATTTCCTTATACGGTCCCTTTATAGGCTGGATGGATGGATTGATATCGCTGTACACTTTAGATCGGGTGGTGTTTAACACCACCAAGTTGTAATACTTAGTGACCCAAAGACTAGATTTATTTTTCCCTTTGAATAGTGAGGTTGAGGACTCGTACTTGGCAGTGAAGGGTTTAATTTTCAATCGTGCCTTGACTTTAGGCACCAATCAGATAACCTCCTTCTAGTTAATTCTACCCGCCTAAAGTCTATTTTGCCTTCCCTGTTCATAAACCACAGTGCTTTGAAATACTCTGCGTCATCATCCTGTACTGTTGGGTGAAGCCCTTTACAGAACATTATCAAGTATTTAGGATTTTTCTCCTCCTCTCCACACGCACTATGTACCGTGTCTACCCCTTCGTATTTGGCCCCATGTGTCTTAATTCGCAATACTCCCGTCCTGGCCTCAAACAGTAGAGAACTACCCCGAGTATTATCATAGATCGTTTCCTTCACAATTTCCTGCTTAAAAGTTTGATAGATCTCTAATGCCGATTTCTTAATCATGCCAATTCTCCACATATCGGTCTCAGCTTCCTCCACCTTCTTCTTAACCGATAATTATTTTTGGTTTGGCCCCCTACTGTTTTCTAAATATTTACCGGTCAATTTTCTCGTTCGCTTCCTCCGTTTAGTATCGACATTCTTTATGTACAAATAGCTGAATACCTTCCTAGCCCAACGCTGCTCCCCCATTTCTCTCAGTCGCTTCTCAAATTTTATCTTGCTGCTAGCTTCCCTGCCCTTTAATGATGTCCATTCCATATCACCTTGTACTCCCTGATTTGGTGTATTTCCGAGAGCTCCTAAGGCAAGCCTACCTATTCCGCGTTGCTTAATTTCTAATCTTGCTTGAACTTCTGATCTCATGCACAACAAGACCACATTGCAGAAAGTCAGACCAGGAAGCATGACTCTTTTTCATATTCATCTCACAACATCATACCTATTGTAATTCCACACTGCCCTGGTTTTCATCACTCCAGCATTCCGGCTACCTTTAGTCGTCATGTATATTTCGTGTTCCCTTAGGTACTCGGTCCCATTGCTTATCTATACGCCCACATATTTGCATTTATCTGTTATCTCCAGCGTGACCTGCTGTATTGTAAGCTCACTACCTTCATTCTCAATAAAAATCATAACTGCTGATTTTCTTACTGAATCTGAATCTAACGTATCTCCCTCATTACCGCAGATATCCATCAATCTCTGCAGATCTTTCTTGTTGTCGGCCATTAGCACTATATCATCTGTGTACATTAATCCTGGTAGTGCCTGTTCAATGAGTTTTTCTTGTTTGACGAAGGAGAGGCTGAAGCTCTGCCCACTTCCCTCTAATTTGGCATCTATTCCTTGTAGGTACATCATGATTAACAGGGGTGACAGAAGACACCCCTGCCTAAGCCCCCCGTTTTACCTTTGCGGGCTTAAATATCTGTTTTTCCCATTTTATAACTACCTTGTTGCCTTTATAGATATCTTTTAAAATATTAGTGACTCCCTCTTCCACACCTCGTGTTTCCAGTATTCCCCACAAGGCCTCTTGAACCACGCTATTGTACGCCACCTTGATATCAAAAATGCTAGCCACAGGGGTCTGTGTTCCTTTTCTGCTATTAAATAACAGAAGTGCTACCCAGTAGGACTGATTCGCAGGTCGAGGTAAACAAAACAAAATGTGGTTGATCACTCGTTCTAGAAATCAGTAAAACACGAAAGTGAAACGTGTCTTCACGAAGATAGTTTTGCGTTTACAGTGCGCTGTTTCGCCACAACGCCGAAGGTATGAAATGATACAGCCATAGAGTTTCTCAAAATTCACTAGAGGGCATTCTGGTGCTGCGATCGTTCAGCGACCATGGGAATGATGGGTAGTACACACATTTGTCTAGTCTTCGTACTTGGGCTTCGAACGCACTTGTGGCTTTGTTTATTGCGTGGGTTTCAGCCTGGTTTTGGCTTTTGTTTTGGATGAAGGTGAGCCTAGGTACCGGAAGAGGGAGAAGTGGAACAGCTGCGCGTTTGCAAATCCTCGGGAGTGAAACGGTGGCTGCCTCGGCTGTATGCATCGGCTATAAGGGCTGTATTCAGTGCGCTGAATTGTTAGCCATTCGAGCGAACTTGTGTTTTCGTGCCGAGGTGAGATCCGCTTTTTGTAGTGAACTGTGTATGCATCAATCTTGTAATTGAAGTGAACTGCCGCCGTGCTGTAGATGCCCGCAAGGCAACTGAACGGGGTTGTGTTGAACGGGAAGCGCGATCCCTGTTGAAAATAGTTGCGATCGGAGCCCAGTTCGTCACCCTGTTTGCTACCGATTCTATAAAAGGTTGCGACTCTGTTTTGTGAAGCCCTTCGTCGATTGCACAGGGCCGATCGGCATGTAGACCGCCTCGTTTTTGTTAGCAGGAGACGCTTTCGTAAACTTAGTTCGAGCCCTATGTGGCTCAATGTCCGCGTGTGTAAGCAATCTCGGCCGGTTGTTCCATGTGCCCTGGTGAGCGCTTCGGTGCATGACTTTGAAATGTGTGCTTTCTGCTCTGTGTGATCCTCAGACGATCTGAGGAATGCTCTGGGTGGTGGTTAACCCTAACAATGAGTGGCATTTCAGTGAGGCAACAGCAGTGCTTGACAAGAAGCATCGTTTTTCTTATAGAAGTCCATGTTTTTTCACGCGACAACTACAAGTAATGAAAGGCTAATTTATCTGTGTGTATAGCTTCAGAATCATTCGCATAAAAAAACAGTTACGTTAAAGGACCTTGCAAAATACGTGAATTCATCATTCATTGTTGACGTCTAGGCTCTATCCAAAACTAAATTACCGAGGTCGTCCCCGGAATGACAAAGCAAGCATGAGAAGGAGCTCAAGAAAGTAATATGTTCCAAGTGTTTAAAAGGCAAAAAAATACAAAGCACAGAGAAACATGTAGTGACCGAACTGTACTTTTTTTTTCATCTAAATGCAAGGCATTTTCTTTGCACGCATAAAAGTATGCGAAAATTGATAATCTAAAATATTGCAATGATGATGGCGTTAATAAAAAGATGTAGAAGAAGACAATCAAGGATTGATGGCTGTATAGTGAACATATGAAAAAGAAAAAAGCAATAACCAAGGCATATTAATGATAAACAGAGTGAAAGTGTAAAGAAAGTATCGGCGTTAGAACTGCTGTGTGCATGTGTTTTTTTCTGTGTGTACTGAATTGGCTGCGTTGTTTCAAGTGGTAAGCATACACTTGCTCATCCAAGCATATCCTCTCGCAAACAATAACAAAGTATTGAAATCCTCAGGGAAGGAAGTATACACTGCATATTAATGATAAACAGAGTGAAAGTGTAAAGAAAGTATCGGCGTTACAACTGCTGTGTATGTGTGTTTTTTTCTTTGTGTACTGAATTGGCTGTGTTGTTTCAAGTGGTAAGCATACACTTGCTCATCCAAGCATATGCTCTTGCAAACAATAACAAAGTATTGAAATCCTCATGGAAAGGAAGTATACACTCATTGCATTCTGTTGGTGGTCATGAGGGCAGAAACTACAGCATAAAGTAAAAGCCTCAGGATAAGGGAAATACCACTGAGATAATTATGAAAGGAGAAATGTTAGGCACACAGTGGCATCAATTAGACAATAAATTATTGTATGTGATGTGCTGTACTGCAGAAATATTATCTAGCTTGCCGGACAATGTATTGGACAAGGTTAGGTGACTTTTGGCTTGTTATTCATATATAGGTGCCAAAGAAAAGGGGGAATAGGCAGCTAGAGCACTAAATTGAACGTAATAAACTCGTAAATCTGCAAGTATTCACTGGAATCACTTAGTGCAATAAAGTTTGATTGGAAAGACTCGAGAGAAGCCTCTTGATGACAGGGTTACACTTTCTAGCCGATGCAATTGCACCACAGGGTGTGCAATACACAAGTTGTAATATGAGCGTCACAACGTCATTGAGATCGGAAGAAAAAGAGAGCATAAAAAGATTACTTTAACCTTTTTCTATGGCTAAAAAAGGCGGGGCATTGTCTTGCAAACCTTGCGTTAGGGCTCATAAAACAATGCAATGGGTGGGGCATTTCTCTTGTCAGGAAGAAGTTGAGCAGTTGTTGGTGAGCACGCCTTTGTTACAAAACATGAAGTAATGTGATACTAATGAGTCTGTCATTTTACTGCAACGTAGAGCAGTATTGCATTGGCTAAGGGGCCTCAAACTGTAGATATGCCTTGTAACCTTGCACTGAATTGATCCTGTGCTTGATTTGCCATTAAATTGGATATCTGGTGGACAGCAGAACGAGTAAAGGCCCTGCATGTTTTTTGTGCGGGCAACTGTAAGAGCTGTATTTATTTTATAAATCAAGCCCTTTTGTACTTTTGCTGCAGACTGTTATTTTTGCCTAGTTGTATTGTTAAGAGATATCGCCTGTACACACACAACAAGCAGTGATAATGTGATGTGTTGCTCAGAGGACTAGCACGGAATAAAAATTCTGAAAACATCAGTATCACCCGATAATGGTATGACAAGAGTGCACCTTTGTCAGTACAGGAGCTTGTCACAAGAAGGGGTCCAGACACAGCAAAATAATAAGAAAGAGTGATTGCTTTACAATGATGTTTACTGACGTACGCCTCTACTAAAGTTGATTAATAGAGATTCATTGATGCGATGTGGTTGTTTAGTCATGAAGGACTACCACACGGTCAGGCATTGCAAAGTCAGAAAAAGCCACAGGCTCTAGCACAACAGCATCACGAATCGTTCTCGTTCTATTCCGCTGGTTCATACCGTTGGTGCATCTGTTCTATTGCAGTACTAACGTGTCGGCTCCCGCACAGGGGCCATTGTCACAATAGAAATATCACCACAGATGTTCACTTGCGATACTAGGCTCAAACGGGTGAAAAATAGAGAAGCACGCGCTTGAACCTTATTTGAAGCATTGTGTAATTTATAGAGTGTAAATCATAAAAAACACGACAATCATGAATAACAGGCAGTCCACTCTGTATGGGTTGTATTTTATTATTGCGGTAATGAAATATATATATATAATATATATATATATATATATATATATATATATATATATATATATATATATATATATATATATATATATATATATATATTACATAAAGAACACCACAAACATGTGAATTTGCACTGCGTAAAGTCTGCAAAAGTAACCGAGTCTTTTCGGAAAGCCATGTACTTGAACCATTATAAGCATGGCCTGATATCAACCTGAGAGTGAGATGTGATGTGGTTCGTGCACATGAACGACATGTACGAATAGTCACTGCTGGGGCTTTGTGTCTCATATAGATGGCATATATTGAAATGAATTTTATCTATCATTTTTTGCAAAGTATGCAGTCACTGTGAGGACCTGTAGCTATAGGCTCGTTTGGGAAAAAACAACAATTGACGAATGCACTTTGGTGAAGTGCAAGAACATTAAGTTATAAGCATGGAATAAGGAATCTATTAAAAAACGAAGTGCATGTGTTACATGTGTAGATTAACGGATGGCCAGGTGGTAGTGACTACCATGAACAGTAGGCCATCAGGCCTGCGAAGAACAGAAGAACGTGTTGAGCCCTTTGCCCAGAACGAACTGTCTTTTATTGTTTCCAAAATGGCCACCCTTCTTGTGCCAAGCTTGCACAGCTCAACACAACTATCAGCGCCGCGTGGGGGCGCTGCATTTGAGCCAACAATGTTACACTCCTCCCATCTTAGGAGGAAGACTACGGGGAGTACCTATTCACCAGTTTCCTAGTTCTTGTGCCACGTCGCAACTTCGGCGTGCTAGGCGTAGGCACGGCACAGTCACTGTTGACATGCACACCACTGTTGAGCGCAGTCCCGTCGCTCTCCGTAGCACAGCTACTCCTAGAGAAGCTAGTTCCAGGTTTCTGTTCCTGAAGAGGCACTTCTGGAACAGCTGGCGCATGAAGAAGCGGAGGCTCCAACTGTGGTGGAGCTGCAGCGATAGCAGTTTCCGGAGAGGCTAATGTTTCCGTCTGCACAAGGCGCAAGTGGTTGTTGTGTCGGTTTACCAAGGTGCATTCTTCAAAACGGACACTGTCTGTAGACGGAGTGACGTCCATGACAGTGGCAGGCACCCAGGGCGTAGCCCTGCGAATGTTTCGCGCGTACACGTCATCACCTGATTGCAGTGATGAAGCCTGCCCGGACCCTCTGTCAGCATACAACTTCTGCTTGAGTTGTTTTAGGGAATACAGATATCTGCAGGCTTGGCTTGAGGACATCCAACGGAGTCTTCAACATTCTTCTTGTCAAGAGTTCACACGGTGGCTGACCTGTCACTTCATGTGGTGTGGTCCTATAGTGGAACAGAAACCGGGAGATCTGCGTTTGGAAGTGCCCAGAACCAGACTTCTTGAGTTTGTTCTTCACAGTTTGTACAACTCGTTCAGCTGCACCATTTGAGGCAGGGTGATACGGCGGTACAAGAATGCAGCGTTTTCCATTTCGAGTTAAGAACTCAAGGTACTGGGCAGTGGTGAAGGCAGGACTGTTGTCGGAAACTATGACATAAGGCAGGCCATGCTGGCCGAATGCAGTCCCAATGCAGAAATGGTAGCTTCTGCAGATGTAGAAGACACAGGAAAAGACTTCTATCCACTTTGAGAACGCATCCACAATAACCAAGAATGTGTGACCTAGGAATGCCCCCCCCCCCCAAATCAGTGTGAAGCCTTACCAGGGTCGCTGTGGAAAAGAGCCACGACGTCTGCTGAACCGGCTGTGCAGCTCGATGTTGAGTCTGGCACCTAGCGCTGCTCTTCACGCTTTTGACAATGTCATTATCAATGCCTAGCCACCAAACATGACTCTTGGCAATCGTCTTGCTCTTCTCAATACCCGGGTGGCTGGTATGAAGAACACCAAGAACTTGGGCCTGCAATATTTTGGGATCACTACTCTTGATCCCCAGAGTAGGCAACCTTCATAGAGAATGAGTTCTGAGCTTCAGGTATCGAAAGGGTTCCATTCTTGTTCTACTAGGAGGCTTTCTCTTTTAGAACAGCAGGAACAACATGGCCCAGAACTGGGTTATTTCGTGTGGCTTGGGCCACAACACCTGGTGAAAGGAGTCTCGGACATGCCTCCTCTAGCAATAAGATTTCAGCAGGTCGTGGTAATGCAGTAGTGTCAGTTAAGAGTGGCAGTCTACTAAGAGCATCAGTATGGCCGAGCTCTTTGCCAGGCTTGTATACAAATTCATACTTGTAAAATGGGTAGGTCGGCCTCCCTGCCTTGAAACTTCATACTGACGTCAGCTTTGCCCTGAACCTTTTTTAGTTCCCCGGAATAGCTTCGCAGAAGCACTTGCCACGGCTACACAGGAACCGAAGGCAAAAGTTGAAGAATACGCGACTTATCCAGAGGCCCTTGCCCCCGTGTCCCCTTACATGCGGAGCAGCGTGCCGCAAACGTCAACAGTGATGGTGAAAGGTGGAGGCGGCGTGGCGTAGTCGACCGGCCACATGTCAAAAACTTCGTAAGATTAAGTGGTAGCGGCGTCCTTCTTGCTGTACCGTAATAACACGATGACGGTTACTCGACGACGGTGAACTCGACGACGGTGATCTGTAAGCCGAGAACGAACGTGCTTTGGTAGGGCTGTTGCTCTGGGCTTGGCTGCCCCTTCGTCTCGAATTGCACACCTTCGCCAAATGACCTCGTTTGTGGCAGTAATTGCAATTTGTCTTCACATGCCTGCATTTTGATGCGAGATGTCCGTCCCCGCAGCGGTAGCAGGTGACACCCGCAGAACCTGACTAGACATGGTGAATCGAGAAAGCGCTGCTTGTGTTCGCTTGCGCTATCTCACATGCGTCCTTTTTGTGCTGCTTCCATTGCCAGGGCGGTCTAAACGGCGTCGTCGAAGGTTAAGTCCGGTTTTGCCAGAAGTCTTGTCTAGACATCTACGTTGTTTATGCCACACACGACGCTGTCGCGGAGCATGTTTTCGAGTTCAGCCCCGAAGTTGCAGTGCTCGGACACGCTTTTTAGTGCTGCGATGAAATTGCTGACGGATTCCCCTCCCACGCGAGCGCGCGAGTTGAAGCGAAAACGCGGCACGACGGCAGAGGGCTTCGAACAATAATGGCTTCCAAGAACTTGAAGAATCTCGTCCATTGTCTTGTGACTGGGATTGGCGGGTTTGACCGAATTGCGGAGCAAAGCGTACGTTTTCTGCCCGCAGCAGCTGATGAACACAGCAGTACGCTTGTCTGGGGCGACATCATTCGCCAGGAAAAATGCTTGGAGCTGGTCCACGTAACAGGGCCAGTCGTCTCCTCTCCCCTCGAACGGCTCGAGGTTGCCGAAACTTGACATGGTGAACAGATGGCAGAGTGGTGCGGGAACTAAGACTTACATGAAACTTCCTTTCATCCTCGTCGCCAGTTGTTACATGTGTAGATTAACGAATAGCCAGGCGGTAGTGACTATTGTGAACAGTAGGCCATCAGGCCCGCGAAGAACAGGAGAACATGTTGACGGTATAAAAATAACCGCACGACAAACGTGATATTTAGCACTCAGAGAGGCTGCGATGTTGCAGTCAACCAGAATTCCAAAATCCACTGTCGCTCAGCTAGGCCAGTTGGTATCACGACTGAGGTCCGAAACTCCGAAACGAATTTTTTTATTACAGTAGCTTGTAATTTAAAGCATTTATACAGCACCAGCTGGATGTATAACCAACAAAACAAGCATAAGACTTCTTACGGCTGTGCTAAGCTTGCGTTGCGTGTCACACGGACACCTATCATAGCTAGGGGATTAGGACGGTCGCGATCTGCCAGGCCGCGATCTGCCAGGCCGCGATTTTGCTGACGTCTGCGCCAAAAGTTTGCGTGATTCTGCGGCAAGCACAACCTGAGGGGCCTGATCACGATCTAAATACACCGTTACAAAGAGTCAGCAAGAATATTCAGGTGATCGTCGCAAAATTGCAAAAACCAGCATCAGATGGCCCGATTGCAGCATATATTTCATCATGTCGAAGCTCCGGTTGGCATGCAACTGCAGTAGTCTTGAACTCGACATGCATGAAAAGCCACGGTTATATGTGCGAGAATGACGTGTAAATAGCCAGCGAGAATGACAGCTGTAAAGAGGTGAAGAAGCGCACAATTTTGTCTTAATTAAATTAAGTGGTAGCATAAGGTGCTAGGCATTTCCACAAGGTTGGATTCAAGCTATACAATTTAATTCAATAATACCAGTTCAGCCACATTGTGGGTTCGACGCTTCACCCAGAAATATAACACTTGCGACGCCCTTTAAAACGTGACTAAGCATGGTAACAAGTGTGCGCACTTTTAATTTCAGATACATCTCGCTCTGAATGCGACATACATCAGACCACGTGAACACGATACGGCAGCTCGTAAAAGCCAATAACTAAGCGTATACAGGTGCATGGTTTAGTAAGAAATGTGCAAAGTCCATAACAGTCCACCTACGCCTCGTCCGCCTTTAACTTAGTCCTAACAACATAACATGTATACACCCTGGAAAAGTACCAGATTATGCTACCAGCGAGTCTATAAGCAAAACATCGCAAAATAACATGGACTAAAGAAGCGTGTGCACAACACGAGCGCGAATTTTCAACAATTTTGATAGCTTAACCGTTAAGGAAAGCTCTGCATCGGTGCAAAGCGATTGGATCAGGTTATTACTTGCGTTTTAGGGCATAGCAACGTACAGTCAAGTGCATAATTTTAGAGACCACTGGAGCACGTGCCGAGGCGCGTAGCTGCATCTTCTGGCGGATGCACGGCTCTGTCCGGGAGCGCGTACTGCGCACGCTCGTCCCATATCACCCGACAACCAGCCCTTTCACTCGTTTCAACGGCGCGCATCTTTAAACGATGCAAACGGCGCAAGGTGCCACTTCTGCAGCAGTCGCTGTGCAAGCACCGGTACTCCCTAGCGGTTATATAGCAGCGAAAATGTCTCTATTGTAATAGCATGGCTGGAACGCGCCATGCAATACGCTTTCTTCCTTCATGCAGCGAAGAAAACATGCAGTTTTTCAGCTTTTCTCAAACGTAGTTGCGTCTAGCGAATGTTTTCTCATTCGGGGTTCTTTAACGTCCACTCAGTATACTAGTTTCAAGTGTCTCTCCTCTATCGAAATACGGCATGCGCGACTAGACGTGAAGATGCGTCTTTCGGGTCAGCAGCCGAGCATCGAAACCATGCACGTCCACAGCGACCTTATTAAAAGATTTATCCTTATAAACCGAGTCTGTTTTCACCTTTCTTCCTCGTCTCTTTTCTGCAGCTGTATGAAGTTTGGTGGTTCCATGCATGTTCGTTGACACGTTATATTTGGACCGAGTATGACTACGTGCTTTTGTTCGGCGAATGAGAGCGCAAAAGGCAACACTGCTGGCTGAGCTTATTGATTGCCTAACTCGACATTCAAAATGTGATCACGCCGCGGATCGCCTAGGAGTAACGTGCACTATGTGCAGCACGCCGAAACCCGCAAATGATGTGCTGTCGTCACATTAATGCTCGGGTTTTTTTATAGTCTTCACAGCGACTACAGAAGTGACACCTTGCGCCGTCCGCATCGTTTCGAGATGCGCGCCGTTGAAACGAGTGAAAGGGCAGGCTGCCCGGTGATATGGAACGAGCGTGCGCAGTACGCGCTCCGGGACAGAGCCGTGCATCCGCCAGAAGGCGCAGCGACGCGCCTCGGCACGCGCTCCCGTGGTCGCTAAAATTATGCACTCGACTGTACCGGCTTCTTTTCGTTGCAACAATATCAGTACACACTGCATTATCACTCTTTTATATGATAAATCATGGAGCCACCACATCAGTTAATGTTTTATAGTGTTTAGTGGCGAAAGGGCCACTGTTTGGCCAAAGAGCGCTAAAACTGTGCTAATGTTGTTGTATGGCTTAATGATTCATGCAGTGGCTGTAGAGAAGCCTTAAAATTAAAACTGCTGAAACGGGGTGTTGAACAAGCAGGAGTTTACTCGGCGAACAAAAGATTTATTTAGCACAGGGGCTAACTGAAAGCAAGCCTGTGATCCCAGTGCGTCTTCTTCTTTCTCTATTCGAGCTCCGTGTCCACTGCTCTCGTTACAATCGCCCCCAGGCGACGAGGGAGCCACCCTGGAGGCCGAAGGACAGGTGTACACAGAAGGGTCATGGTATGGCTTGAGCCGAGAGACGTCTATGATTTCTTGTTCCCGACAGCGCTTGTCCGGAGATGCGTCCAGCGGCTCGACAAGGTAGTTGACAGGGGATGTTTGGCGTACAACCCGATAGGGACCATGGTACCTGGGCAAAAGCTTGTGGGAGAGTCCTGGAGGAGTAGAAGGGATCCATAGCCACACCAGTGAGTTAGGAGCAAAGCTCATAGACCTGGTTGACGTGTCGTGGCGATGTTTTTGGTGCGTCTGGTTGTGTGACGTGAACGCATGGGCAAGCTCCCAACATTCTTCAGCGTGTGCTGCTGCTCGTGAAACGGTTGTTAACTCTGAAGGGCCCGGTCAATAAGGAAAAAGTAGTATCCATTGTTGATGGTGGCTCGCGTCCATAAAGAAGGAAAAAAGGCAAACACTCAGTGGTGCTTTGCGTTGCAGTGTTGTATGCATATGTCACAAAAGGCAGTGTGCTATCCCATTTTTACTGGTCGGATGAAGCGTACATGGCCAGCATATCTCCAAGTGTACGATTAAAACACTCTGTCATCCCATTTGTTTGTGGGTGATAGGCTGTGGTAGTGCGGTGTATGATGCGACACTCGCTCAACAACGCTTTGGTGGCATCGGAGAGAAAAACGCGGCCGCGGTCGTTTAGTCACTCCCGAGGCGCTCCATGCCTTAAGACCATGTTTTGCAATATAAAACATGCAACGTCTATTGCGGTAGCAGAAGGTAAAGCAGCTGTTTTAGCGTACCGCGTTAGGTGGTCAATAGCGACAGATGCACTGTTTCGTACTCCGGTTTTGCCAGAAAATATAGCCAGATTTTATTACTCTGCGGTGATAACCAGCGGCCGCATTTAGAAATTTTCAAAATGGCTGTGGAGTGCCCGTAGAAAGGCTTGAATTAGCCCATTTGACTTGACCAGCAATTTTCATGAAGTAGAAACTTGATTTTGTAAATTTCTAGATCCGATGCCATAAGTAGTGTTTGTGCGCATCGGAAGATGTCTTCTACCAAAGGAAACCAAACGCCTCAGGTAGCATGCAGACACCTGCTTTCTGTGTTTTAGTAAATGATATAGGGCACGTTTTAACACGAAAGTGTTTTTGTCGGGGTCCACACAAATTTAAGTGACGTACTTCCGCTACGGAAATGACGCCTAAACTATCTTTTAGAATACGAAACGTTTTTTAAAACCAATCCCGCACAACACTTCTAAGACATCAACATTGACTGGCTGCCCCAAAATTGCTAAGCTGGTTGACACTGTAAGGAATGCGCAAACTACTGAAAACAACATGACGCCGATATATGTGTCGTAACAGCAGAGAAAAGGTTAAATGTTAAACAGAAGTCCAAAATAAAATCGTATTGGGTAGCCATATTTGAGAGGAAACCAGCTATCTAAAGCACTAAAGATTAAAATCAAAAGTGAAAAGTTTTTTGAGCAACAAAAGTGCGGAACTCTACTGCAGGCTCGAACCAATACAAGGGTACGTGCTTTATTATCCATGTGTGATGTTAAAGTATGAAAGTGGGTGATGATAACTACATGTCTGTAGCAGTAGTAAGTGTCGTAAAAACTATTCGCCCAAGTTTTCTTATCATGCTCTATCGCACATACTGGTGTAACCAAGTGATATGTATACTGTGCGCGAAGCTTCTGTGTTAAGGAATTGTGATACATAAAAAAGAAACACGGTGATCAAAAATTTATGTATTGTCTGCCAGCTGGAATCTTAGAGTGAATGTGTACAAAGTTCTGGGGAAGCTCTCATGATGTAATCTACCAAATAGTTTTTCATTATTCACAGTATGCTGGTACTAAGCGATGAATGACTTCTGAACACGAAAGGCTGCTGGCTCCAGCAACATTCCTTGTTAAATAACTTCTCATAGTTAGGCCTTCATCTTCCCCTAAATTTATAAGCTTTTATTATAGGTTACAGGCACGTGCACACTAAAGGGGCTGTACCAATGTTGCTTACTTGTGCATAACTTATTCTTGTTACTTTCATCGTTGTGATCAGAGTAACAAGAATTAGTGAAATATTCTAAACAATTGTGTGTTTTACACGTTGAATATTCCTACATGTCTTTTATATCACTAAAAACAAGTGAATGTTTACATCATGAAACACAATCAATTATGTTTGTGAGATCGCAACACTTGTGCATTCACTTTGTTGATGCCTGTTTATGAAAATAATTCTGCTCCTGTTTCTGCTGAGAAAAAGAATTGGGTGTGACGTGAAAGGTGGCACCTGTGGTGTTCGACTCAGCATGCTCTGTTGACATGCAGTTGAAGAAGAAGAAAGAAGTGGGGGATTAGAAGTTTGTTGCAATAAATCCGAATGATGGCTCCTCACATGGTACCTGCATAACAACTGAGAGTTTTCACGTCAGTGAAAAAACTAATTTTTTTATATTACGGGTGTCGCCATGGTAAGCCACCAAACTTTAGTTTTTTTACGTGGGTGAACACATAGAGAAGTTAAAATCCTGAAGCAAGCTAAGCACGGTTTAGAAGGTTCCTATGACTTGTTTGAGGGTGGTGTGCCTTGTAATATGAAACATGCCCAAAACAAATAATACTCATATTTACAATGACTATCTGCTTTATTATGCTTTTGAAAGCTGTTTGGATGCATGTGTCCCAACATATGAATCATATCTATAAATGCATGCAAGTAATATTTATCACAAACTTTCACCCAAAAAATGTTTTGCAGGCGTCTGTGAGTTTTTGCGGTTCAAACGTCTCCCAATACCACAAAAAACAAGGGACTACTTGAAGAGACAAAACTAAATTATAAGAATTGTGACCCTACACTTTTTCATAATAAACTACTGAACAGAGTGAAACTGGAAGTCTTGCTATTTGACTGTGTTTTGGTACACATATATGGTGTAAGCATGCACGTAAGCATGCTGTTAAAGTGTGATGTGGACATGCACTAATGTGCTGCTTTCTGTAGATAAAGACAGCGAGTGAGCATGAAGCGCTTGCATGTCGGGCTTAACAGTCATTTTTTCGGCTGCTGAATCACTCTGGAAATATCTCTTAAATCGACATCATCTTCATCACATTTGGTAGAGGTGCTGGCTATGTATGCAAAAGTACTCATTTGTGCTTCATTTCAAGTCAAGACAACCGCATGAAGGTGCAGACTGTCAGGTCATTCAGTTGATGCTCCAGACCTAATTAATCCCTGTGCGCTCCTACATGCTCTCTATCTGTACATTGGTTTGCATCTCCACCGAAAAGTGACAATATGCATCATTATGCCCATCGTCAACCGTCTAACCTCCCCATCACCAGGCCCTTCCGCTTGCCTGTTCAATTTGCATGACGACATTCTGTACCATCATGGCCTAAATGCCAATAGCTAGGAACTTCTTGTGCTGCTCCTACCATATTTGCACCAGTGTTCCGCAACAACTAAGCACCAGCTAATAATCTTGGTGTCTTTTCTACACCTACCACGTAGCGCACCTAACACGTAGGACAGCACTTTTTCTGGAATCGTATGTATCATTCTCTGGCCAGCTACATCACTGTTTGTGACATGCACCCCATTGACATACCTACACAACCATTCCTCTATGTTGGCCTTGACCTTCTAGGTCCTTTTCCTACATCAATTTTGGGCGATCAACAAAGTGCAGTTCCCGGAGATATGCCGTATTCATGGTCACCGCTCAAGCAATGCTAACGTGTTTTTTCTGCTCCACCAACATCACTGACTTTCTACTATTAATTGTTGTCTTTTATCACGGCATCCCTCAGCAGTTGCTTACCTATTGAGGCAGGTACTTTCTGTCACATCTCAAGAACTACATCCTTCCCACCTGCTCCACTGAGCAAAGGCATACAGAAGATTACCATATACAGATTGACCGAGCATGTGAACTGAATGCTTACTCAGATGCTCCCAATGAACATTTCACCAAATTGCTGTGACTGGGACAGCGCACTCTCATTTGTCACACTCAAGTGCAAATCTACACATGAAACCACTGGTTATTTCCTGTTTTATTTGTTATTTGCTGACATCCAGTGTTACCATTTGACATGCTCCTTCCTTTGTTTGCACCCTTGTGTACTGAACATACCATAACTTCATTGCTCGATGGCACATAGATTGTCATCTTTCCCGTGGCCGGGTATAGGTTTCGAAAGAACAACGAAAAGGTTGTTATGATAGTTGGCATCGAAATATTCACATCATGCCAGGACCTCTGGAACTGCTTTGGTCACCATGCCACTATCGATTTATTTGCAAAGCTTCTCTCCCATTATAATAGCCGTGGTAAAAGTATTTTCCAAACTCAACAATCAGAGGGGAGATCGCCGCCCTGGACACTGCCTTTTTTACCTCCTTGCTCCATACAGATGTTGTGCACATCTTTATATTGAAAACTTACTGCTCTGCTGGTGCCTCGCAGCCATGTGAAGTACCGAGACGGTGTTTACACTGTGGAAGATGATGCTATGGTGCGATACAGTGCAGTTATTTCCAAAGAAGTTGCATGTCATTATCTGCTGATTCACTGTCAAAAATATCTGATAAATTGTCATCTTGTCTCCATCTCAATATAAAATACTTGCAAATTAATGCAAGTATGTGCTGTTTGAAATTCCCAAATGATCATTTCAGCTTAAGTCAGTCTAAAGGGAATGATTAAAATAAGGACAATTCTCAACTGTATGACAAGAGTTGGTGGTGGTCGATGTGGCAGTTAATGTTCCTTCTAAACAATACGGAGTATGGTCATACCTCAGTTTCATTCATTCTGTACATATATATGGTAACATACCCTGCTCAATTTAGAACCTTGTCCTTATGCACCTATTTCAGAAGAGGCATTTCTCATATACAGGCTTGCCCCGCCATGGTGGTCTAGTGGCTAAGGTACTCGGCTGCTGACCCGCAGGTCGCGGGATCAAATCCCGGCTGTGGCCGCTGCATTTCCGATGGAGGCAGAAATGTTGTAGGCCCGTGTACTCAGATTTGGGTGCACGTTAAATAACCCCAGGTGGTCAAAATTTCTGGAGCCCTCCGCTACGGCGTCTCTCATAATCATATGGAGGTTTTGGGACGTAAAACCCCACAAATCAATCAAATCATATACAGGCTTCTCAGAGGACGTCTCGTAAAAAGTGTGCTCTATTTGAGTAAACTAAAAAATGCTCAAGAAACACCGTTCTTTGTGCCCTCCTCACATTACGCATGCTCTTTCTAGTTGTCCTGTGTAACAGGACATGTGTCATAAAAACAACCAGGAAATCAAGGCACGTGCAACTGGGAAAGATCCACTGTTAAATGCATAAAAAAACATAGGAAGCAAGAGGTAAAACAGTCGGCAGAAAAAGCAGCATTTATTTGGCACATTCATACAAGTTTCAGAGAGAATTTCAGTTTCAGTTCAGTTTCAGTATTTGATACACTAAAGCCCCTCACACCGCAGACAGCTGGGCAATGTTTGGGAACACTGGATGCCTAACACCACATGTGATAAACTTGCTGGAGTCAAACCAATGTGTGCATGTCATGAACTGTGCAAGTCCAGTCACATTATGTGTTCACAGATTGCCAAAATATGCTCGCGAATCCTGATCGTCTTTGGCAACGATGACAGCGTTAGTTGATGTCGAAAACCGACACTCTGTGGTTCAATACTTGCAGCACACCAAGTGATGCGTTCTATAGATAGAGATTACACTGCGCCGAGAACACCTAACGCTGACTTCTTTCTGTCAATGGTTTCTCACATGCTCGCTCGCTCACTCACTGTTGCATGAACTCGATGGCAGCGCTAGGCTTACGGTTTACGCAGACGTCACCTCATTTCGCGGTAGCTTATTCTCCAAACTTTAGAAGCACGTTTCTACTCGTTTAGAGCGCAACTTCGCAGCTTTAGCACAAGAGCAGCAATAGTCGTATGTGTGACGTTTTGACTCGGCCGAATATACAGTCATACCGGATGATATCCGGAAATATTCGCTGGATTTGTCGCACCACTCGAGACGTCGAAACCACGTCGCACTGTTATCGCGCGTAGTTGTTTGCCGTGTCGTTCCAACACCACATAGGCTAGGTGGTATTGGTCGTTCTCGCACCGGTTGACGAAGCGGTCACTAAGGAACGATCACTAAGGAACTAAGGCACAAAAGGCGCCGCCACAAAATGCTGGCCTAGCCATCGTGCGTGGCCACTCTCATTGTCGGTGTAGAGGAAGCAAAGCAGTTCTTCAAGCACGGCTGCCGAGCCATTATCTAGTTGCACCTCGCTGGGAACAGGAGCATTCTCGCTCAACGCGCCTTTGAAGTAAGCACTACTCGCTGCGAGAAGAGCTCGGTGCACCGTGAAGACGCCGCCATCAGCCGTGTGAACTACGCAGTCACCTGTAGACACGACTTCTTTCGGAATCGAGCTACCACGGTGACGAGACATCTTTGTCTTGTCCGCAATAATGACTAATATCCACTGCAAGATTTAGGCCACTGAGCAGGCGTTTCTGGTGGCACTCTATCTTTCATAATGAATGTAATTATGAAAGCGATAGTTTGACGTTTTCAATGAGCCACAAGAGAAGGTGGACATGAACAAGGCTTTTTCTCAATGTGTTTATCTCACCCCAGTTTATTACAGTGAGGCCTCAGCGACGTAGACAAGGTGATTATATGACGAAAACGACTCTAATAAACAGGAGCTATGGCATCAACACAGTCGTGGTGCACGCGCACGCCTCGGAACAACTACGAAACGGTGTCCCGACTAGATCAACATGTAGCACGAGGTTTCCAGATTACGAGCAGTCTCGCATCCGACTGATTTATAGTGGGGTTTAATGCCCCAAAACTACCATATGATTATGAGAGATGCCGTAGTGGAGGGCTCCAGAAATTTCGACCACCCGGTGTTCTTTAACGTGCGCCCAAATCTGAGCACACGGCTCTAGACTTCTGCCTCCATCAGAAATGCAGTCGCCGCAGCCGGGATTCTATCCCGCAACATGCGGATCAGCAGCTGAGTACCTTAGCCACTAGACCACCGCGGCGGGGCTCACATCCAACCCTTCTTTCAAAGATGATAGTCTCTCTTGGGGACCTTCGACGCAAAAATTTTGGTCTGCCTGTCTGTCTGTCTGTCTGTCTGTCTGTCTGTCTGTCTGTCTGTCTGTCTGTCTGTCTGTCTGTCTGTCTGTGTACATTTGTCCGCTTTTGCACTCTTAATGGCATCGGGTACTTGAAACGGCTGACCCTATCCGCAGCGCCCACCAATGTTGTTCAAGATTGATCATTCATACTTGTGCAATTGTCAAATAAAAAGCTAATAGTGCGCATGTCTAAGGCACCATAACAACACGTATATATTCTGCATGTGCATCTTTTACTAGAAAAGGCACACATAAGTAATTTTATGGACCGTAGCGCTTATCATGCTGAGCTGACCATGCAACGCTTGCACGAAAATTCGAGTGTTTTCAACGCTTTGCTAAGACGAGACGGTGGTGGCACCTACTCGTCGCCTTGCGTTCTAGAAGCTATCACCTCTGAGATGGGCGCACACACCCGTCTCATAGCCACGCGCTTCGTTTTCCAAGAAAACTGCCAGATTGTACTCAAGCCTCACGCGTGACGTGACTTGATGTGTTCGTTCGCCTCCGGTGCACGCTCGAGGCACTCTAACGCAGTGCCTCCAGAATACCATTCACCAATTTTCTTGCGCAGAACATCAAATAAGTGTTTTGTTCGCTCTCTCCACACGCAATACTATCGTCTTTCGACGACATTTGCAGATTAACATGCAGATACGGGGCCAATTTTTTTGTAAATGTTCGATTGATACTTACATCACATCCCATTACGTTTTTTTTTGTTTTGGTCTCAAAGTCTCAAAGTCACCAAAACATCTACATGGTCCAGGAATTGTGGAACAATGGCATTTTTCTTTTTGAGGCTCTTCATCTTGGTCTAAAGCTTGGCCTGTTTTGCGTGCCTTGATGTTGTCCCGACGTTTCTGGTGGCACTCTATCTGACATTGCTTGACGTTCTCAGTGCACGTTTCTGGCGGCGCTCTATCTGACGTTGCTTGACGTTCTCAGTGCTTGAATACAACTTCGTGCACATCTTTTTCTGCCGCTTCTCGCACAACTGTGGTGCCTTCCTCAAATTATAGTCACCACTGACCTTGATCTGTTCTTCCTTGTTCAAAACCTAGTGACATTTTCGCATCTCCTGAGCCCGTTTTAAAAGCACGGCACATTTCACATTCTTGAAGGTGCTTCACCTTTTCCGCCTTCATCTCCGGTTTACGAACAACCTCCTTCTCCTTCTGAACCTTAGGCCGCGCATCTGTACTAGTTGAACGGTCAGTCAATTCAAGCCTACTATAGGTGACGTAGCAGTCACGGTAGAAGGCAGCTGCACTCTGTAATGTTCTTCCTTCTTTCGTGTTGCTCGCAGTGGCTAGAGTTTCTTGACACAGCTTGTGTCGCTTATTCTGGAATGACTAAGCAGCTGGCTTGGTGGCTTGTTTGTTCTTTTCGCGCTTACTTTCTGCAGGTATTTTACCTTGGAAAGCCTCAACCTTATGGCTGAGACGCTGTCGAAGCTCGCCCAGAGAAATGAAAGGTTCCTACGCCTCTGAAAGGATACTTGCCTTTGCGTCACGTTGTTTTTTTTTTCAAGTCCTGGCTTGCTGTCTGGTACAGTCCTTGTTTTAGCTGTACGGTCTTGGTGGCTGAGTCTTGAGCATGAAAAACTTGACATTGGCACTCCATGAAATCGCGATCTTTTTTGCCAAATCTACATGATTGACGTGCATATGACGATGCACCTGGAAAAAGATTGGTGGAATTCTCAGCCCCTATGCAGAGCCTTAAATCATCATCATTCGTGGCGAACAGGTCAATAGACCGATGCAATACGTCGTTAACTGCAATACCTACTTGTTGCTTGCGGGCCATCATGAGCACAATGGAGCCTGAACGTGAACGCGAAAGTTTCTGAACGTGCCTCCAAGCGCCTGCATAAGTACACCAACACAAACGATCTAAACAAACTTTCCCTTTGAAAGAACCAATTGTTTGTAATTATAACGTTAAACTATCCCTCAATGCTTCCTTTCTAAATGATCGTTAGCTGTATAATGAATTTACTTGAGTTTATTCCACAACAACATTACGAGGAGACCAGGCGAAAAAGCTCCACTGGGCAGCCAGAGGGGAACCTTGAGAGAATATTGGTGTAATCAGTCTTTGTCGTGCACGCAGCTCCAGCTTCTTATGCGAGAAAACAAATGACGCGAAAATGACATATCGCGTAATGACCACTTATGCACGACCACGTAAAAATAAGATAATAAACTGTTTTCAATACAGCGTATTGTTTGCCATTGGTTCTTCGGCATTTAAAATTTTCTGTGGCCACGAAATCGCCTGCATTTTATATAACGCCAAGAATATTGAGAGCATCTCCTTTTAAATGTAATTCAAGTAGGCTAGCTGCCAATCTCATAAGTAGCGGCTACATACAGAAGCTGGCAAGATAGATTAGAAGTTTAATAAAATATTTCCACTTGCAGCATAGCGGTGTTAGTAGTTTGTTCGCGTATACGTCTCTCTGAGCTGATACTTGTGAGAGAGGAAGAGGAATAGAGAGAAATGAGCAGCGCTGCACGTGTGTGCTTCTTTGCAGTGCGAGATGTATATCTTCGACTTGATAGCTGATGACGCGGCGCTCTTCAGTGGAGACACGGTATGATCTTTGATGCAGCGGCTGGCGTAGGCCGGGGTCAACATTATGTTTTACTTGCAACGTGTGGCCCAGTTGAGGTTGCGACACATCGAAAGAATTCCGGAACATGTAGAAGATCAAGTAGGTCGGCATGTTCGGTGGGAGTGAGGAGTCGGCGATGGCACTCGTGCATCCATCTTTGGACGACTCCTCGAGTGCCGATAATGCTTTTTGGTGGTCGCAGTAGTCATCCGAGACATCAACTAAAGACGGAGGGTCGAGATTCTGCACGCGGCCGAGACATTCTCCCGCAAGCATAGTGACTGGTGCGGAAAGCGTATTGAGTACGAACATATTGCTTCGTTTGGTGGCAAGGTCAATCATTGCGAAAGGCAGCGGCAGGGCTCGACGACTCGTGAAGATATCGGAATGCATAAAAAAGACTGTAGCATCACTGTAAGCGTCTCATGAAACGGGAACAAGTGCGACATTTCCAGGTGGAATATTGGTACCTTCATGAACGAGCAACTTCGGTGGCTGATGAAGAGCGTCAAGTAATGGGACGTCACACAAGGGTGAAAACTCAACTTCAGCGCGTGCGCAGTTGATGACGGCATTATGGCGAGATAGGAAGTCCAGCCCAAAAATGACGTCATGCGAACAGAAAGCGAGGACAATAAACTCCACGATCTAAAGAGTGTCTTCGATGGACACTCTTGCAGTGCAGGCTGTGAGAGGCATCACTTGTTGTGCGCTTGCGGTGTAGGCCGACCGTCCGAAAGGGGCGTCGTGACATTACGTAATCAATGGCAGAGATTAGCGGCAATAGCAGAAACAGTGGCGCCAGTGTCCACAAGGGCGAAAGTACAATAACATTCAACAGTAACTCTGACCACGTTAGCTGGGGAAGAGCGAGGGCTTAGAGAGTTCGAAAATGACGCAGTTCTTGCCTGTTGAACTGATTTGGTTGATTGATATGTGGGGCTTAATGTCCCAAAACTACCATATGAATATGAGAGACGCTGTAGTGATAGTGAAAAGCTCCGGAAATTTCGACCACCTGGAGTTCTTTAACGTGTGCCCAAATCAGAGCACACGGGCCCACAGCGTTTCACCTCCATCAGAAATGCAGCCGCCGCAGCCACGATTACCGCCGCAGCCAGTACCTTAGCCAGTATCCGAGTACCTTAGCCACTAGACCACCGTGGTGGGTCTACCTCCGTAACTGCGGTGCTTATTTTTCTCTGGTTTGATGGTCGGGGCCGGCGGCGTGTGAGGGAGGGGGACCACCGAGCCAGTCTCGAGCCAGCCTTCCACGTCGGTCCCATCCGCAACGCTGAAGACCTTCGGGTCCCGTAGCCTAGGTTGTCCAGGGCAGTTGACGAATTCGTGCGAAGGCGCCGATGGGTTGACGTGGTCAGTCATGTTTGGCGGTAGCGTGAGGCTTCGCTGCTCCGGGGTGTAGTGACGGAGATAAACAGCACCTTTCACCACATGTGCATAGGTTTATTACTAGTTAAGGACAGCGGAGAGGTAGCGTGAAAAACCGTCCAGAGACTGGCACAGCCGTGAACTGAAGCGCACGAGCCTAGAGAGCCGGGCGTTTCTGATGCTACTCGCTGCATGGTATGTATATATATATATATATATATATATATATATATATATATATATATATATACATTTATATATATATATATATATTGTGAGCATCATTACTCGTTCCATCTTTTCATCTGTACATACTCATCATCACCACTCCAGTTTAGGTTGTGGGGCACATACTCGGGAAAAGAAAGAAGAGTCTTGAGGGTACTGGACGCCATCTTACAAGTTGCGGAGGTGCTGCCTGATTCCCTCGTCCTCTCGCGCTCTCGCACAACCCCAGCGTCTTCTAGAACACATCCCTGGAGCTCCGTTCAGGCCGCCGCTTAAACGTCCTGGGTGCGGTAATGTCGCTAGCCGACCAGCTCAGCGCAGCAGCTGCGCCACCGTTCCCACTGCCAAGAAACCCTTCTCACCTGGTCACCAGCCCTCAAAAGAATGCTTCGCTGTTCGCAGGGCTTCCGAGTGAGTACGTAGAAGACTGGCTCGAGGAGTATGACCGCGTGAGTGCCATCAACAACTGGGATGAGCCTGCGAAACTCACCCACGTTGCTTTCTACTTGAGCGGCGTCGCAAAAACGTGGTTTTTAAACCACGCTACCGAGTTTTTGACATGGCCCGCCTTCATGCGCCATCTCCGCCAGATTTTCGCCAACCCTTCAGTGCGCTCGGATATTGCCAAGAAAAAGCTTGGTGCACAATTTCAACGCCCCGGCGAGTCTTACACTTCTTACATTAAAGATGTTCTCGCCCTTTGCCGCCGCATGGACAACCATATGGCGGAAAACGACCGCGTGCGCCACCTGCTGAAAGACATTGCGACGGTCGCTTTTAATGCGCTTGTGGTGCAGAATCCTCAGACCATCGCCGATGTTGTAGCTACCTGTCAGCGCCTCGAGGAGCTTCAAACCACTCGGGTGCAACATGATATGCCTGATCTTAGCTCGAGTCACGACACCACAGAACTGCGTTCATTGATACGCTCTATCATCCGCGAGGAACTTCATGCACAGGCTTCACCTCGCCACCTTGATATTCGAACGACGCCACCTGCTACTAGTTTACGCAACGTCGTGAGGGAGGAACTGGCCTTGATCACAGGCGCACCAGTTCCGTGCTCCGATCCCGTGCCCATGCCAAGTTATGCTCACGGTGCTGCAACGACGCCTGCGCCCCACCAAAGCCTGGCCTCGATGACTGTCACACCTGTTCCGAGTTCTTATCCTGTGGCCATGCCAACTTATGCTCAAGTTGCTGCTAGGACACCTGCACCCCAGCACAGCCCAATGCAGCTACCAGTGCCCGTTGTGCATGACTCGCTCAACTCGTTCGCACCGCGACCATCTTCCCAGCCCTACATCACCTGGCACACTACACGACCGACTTACTTTTATTGCGGCATCCGTGGTCACATCAAGGTATTGCCGACGCCGTCAACAAGACTAAAGACGAAGCTACGGTGACTATGAACGGGACGACCTCTACCCAACTGGACCACCCTATCGCCGACAGTATCAGAACAGCACACGCCGGTCGCCGTCTCCGCAGGACTTTGCCTCAGTTGGTAGTTCCCGTTTCTCCCGTCGTCGCTCACCTTCACTGATGCGGCGTTCCTCCTCTCCTCTTCGACCTTCTACTTCGATTCCCGACCGCCAACTGGAAAACTAAACAGTGCAGCTTCGGGAGGGAAAGCTGCATCTTTCAAACTACGTCAAACTCCTCCAGACCGCCCATCAAATGTTTTATTGGTGTATGTTGAAGGTATACAGACAGAGGCACTAGTAGACACAGGCGCAACACTTCCCGTAATTCGTGCATACTTTTGTGCCCGCTTGAAAAAAGTTAGGACGCCATACGATGGCCCTCCCCTTCGTTGCGCAGATGGAGTCCCTATTCAGCCTTCAAGTGTTTGTACAGTCCGCGTTTTTATAGATGGCATCCTTCACCACATTCAGTTTCTTGTCCTTTCTTTGTGCGCTCACACAGTCATTTTAGAATGGGACTTCCTTTCTTCGGCATCAGCTTTCATATCGTGTCGTCGGCGAGTAATTCATATGTCAGCTACTGAGAGTTCATCTGATATCGATCCATACAGCTTCCGTACAGATCCATACAGATCCATACAGCTGCCGCGGATTGTATCATTTCGCCAGGAGATGAACGAATTCTCACGATCGCTTCGGATACTATAGTTAAAGCTGACGTGTTCATTGCTCCATCAGTTCCCTCCAAACCTGCGGAGCTTACCATTGCACCCGGCCTTGTGCGGTTTAATGACGGTAAGGCATTGATCACGGCCTTGAACCCAACTTCATCGCCAGTGATGCTGCCCCAGGGCCCTGCTGTGAGCTGCTTCGCTGACAGCGAGCCTTTTTCTCTGGTTCATCTTCACGCAGAATCACCGCCTTCGTCTGCTACAACCGATACCAAGGCAACCACTGCTGCTTTAAATGCTACCATAAGTCCTCACCTCACAGGTGAGCAAAAGAGATACCTCTCAGACCTTCTCCAAGAGCACAGCTTTCGTTCGACGTACATACCAAAGTTTTGGGTCGCACATCTGTTGCAGAGCACAGCATCGAAACTGAAGGCAGCTCCAGTGTGCGCCGCCGCCCATACCGTCTGTCTTCGGCGGAACGGCAAATGATCGAGGAAAACGCCGCCGACATGCTCAAACAGGACATTATTCGACCTTCGTCCTGCTCTTGGTCGTCTCCTGTGGTGTTGGTGCGGAAAAAGGATGGCTCTGTCTGTTTTTGTGTTGATTACAGAGCGCTAAATAAGATAACGAAAAAAGATGTATATCCGTTGCCACGCAAAGATGATGCCCTGGACTCCTTACAAGGCGCAGAATATTTCTCCAGCCTTGACCTTCGATCCGGGTATTGGCAAATGCCTATGCGCGAAGCAGACAAGGAGAAAACAGCGTTTGCAACGCCTGATGGGCTTTACGAGTTCAACGTCATGCCTTTTGGCTTATGCAACGCTCCAGCAACATTCCAGCGCATGATAGATACTGTCTTACGTGGTCTAAAGTGAAAAACCTGCTTATGCTATTTGGACGACATCGTAATTTATTCTTCTACTTTTCTTCAGCACCTTAAGCGTTTGGACGAAGTTCTTACGTGCATTTCGAACGCTGGGCTTCAGCTCAATACAAAGAAGTGCCACTTCGCCAGCAGGAGCTTCAAAGTATTGGGTCACCTTGTCAGCAAAGATGGCGTTCGACCCGACCACGACAAGGTTGCTGCCGTAATTAATTTTCCACGTCCGGTCAATCAAAAACAATTGCGAAGTTTTGTGGGCCTTGCGTCTTACTTCCGCCGCTTTATCAGTCACTTTGCTGCCATCGCGGGGCCGTTACACAAGCTTCTGACGTCAGGAACGGCCTTCACTTGGACTGACGAGTGCGAGTGTGCTTTCCAAGCCCTTAAACGTGCTTTGAAATCAGACCCCGTCCTCCGTCATTTCGATGAGAGCGCACCCACTTTCCTTCACACAGATGCCAGCGGCCACGGAATCGGTGCCGTCCTTCTCCAGCGTGACGACACTTCACGTGAGCGAGTAGTTGCGTATGCCAGCCACGCACTAACACCTGCAGAGCAGAACTACTCGATAACAGAGCAGGAATGTCTTGCTGTCGTTTGGGCCATCCAGAAGCTTCGACCTTATCTGTATGGACGCCACTTCACTGTCATTACCGACCACCATGCCCTTTGCTGGTTGTCCTCGCTGAAGAATTTGTCTGGGCGACTCGGTCGCTGGATACTCCGTTTGCAAGAGTACACTTTTGACGTTGTGTACAGGTTTGGCAAACAGCATCAGGATGCCGACGCTCTCTCTCGCTGCCCTTTGCCACTTTTATCTACAACCACGCATCCTCGATGCCCCTCAGGTGATCAAGCGGCTTCCTCTGCACTCACGTTATCACCCCTGGCAGTTTCTGGGCCACTATATTTAAACAGCAGCGCTCAGTTTGCCGCGTGCCAACGTGACGACCCATACTGTAACCGCATCATCGGGTACTTGAATGACTCGCCTTCTCCACCTAATGTCAGACTACGTCGTCAGCTACGGCAGTTCAAGCTAGACAACAATGTCCTGCAGCGCTATACTTACAATGAGGATGGGCATCGGTGGGTGCCAGTACTTCCCCGTTCACTGCGAAAACAAGTTCTCGAAGCACTCCACAACGATCCATCAGCTGGACACTTGGGATTTCAGAAGACCTACAACCGCGTTAGGAGCCGTTTCTTCTGGCCTGGTCTTTCTACCTTTGTGGCTAATTTTGTCGCTTCTTGTGCACTGTGTCAACGCCGGAAACGACCAACTTCTGCTCCTGCTGGATTATTACAACCAATTCCATGTCCTGATACACCTTTTGTCGTTGTCGGAATAGACCTTGTTGAACCACTTCCCATAACGCCAGCGGGCCACCACTGGATCGTCACAGCCGTCGACCACCTCACACGATACGCGGAGACCACTCCTCTACGCACTAGCTCCGCCTCAGACAATGCCGCCTTCTTTTTAGAAGCCATTGTGTTGCGTCATGGTGCACCTCGCACGTTGTTGAGTGACCGGGGCAAGGCCTTCATGTCGACAATTCTTGACGAAATTCTAAAAACTTGTGGCACAGTTCATAAGACCACATCCGCTTACCACCCGCAAACAAATGGCCTGACAGAGTGATTCCACCAGACTCTAATCGACATGACATCCATGTACATCGGACCGAACCACGATAACTGGGACAAAATCTTGCCGTTCGTAACGTTTGCACACAACACCGCTGTTCAACGAACCACCGGGTATTCACCTTTCTTCCTCGTCTATGGTCGTGCGCCGACATTCACTATTGGCGCTTCTTTCTTCAATGTAACGACAAAAACGTCCACGACTACGCCAGAAAATTTCGTCTACAGGCTCGCTGACGCACGGCAACGTGCTCAACTCAACACGGAGGCCAGTCAACTAGACCGCAAGCAACGATATGACAGCTTTCGTCGAGATGTCACCTTCCGTCCTGGAGATGAAGTACTACGTCGGACGCCTGTTCGTACACCCGGATTGTGTGAAAAGTTTCAGTAACGCTTTCTTGGACCTTACGTTGTTAGTGAACGAACATCTCCTGTCAATTACCTTATCCCTCCCGTCGAGGGTTCCTCGGACCGTCGTTACCGTGCATCCGAGATAGTTCACGTTTCACGCCTTGAACCTTTTGTTCGCCGCACTTTTCCCGCCTAAGTCTCGGCCTAGTCGGCCGATCAAGTGCGCGGGGAAAATAAGTGTGAGCATCATTACTCGTTCCATCTTTTCATCTGTACATACTCATCATCACCACTCCAGTTTAGGTTGTGGGGCACATACTCGAGACAATAAAGAAGAGTCTTGAGGGTACTGGACGCCATCTTACAATATATATATATATATATATATATATATATATATATATATATATATATATATATATATATAAGGGAAAGAAGTGTATACCTAAGGGCTCGTTTTTTGCGTGTTTTAACACAATACTAATGAGATATAACAGACAGTAATGCGAAGGAATTTATTAAAACCAATGGAATCTAAATAAGAAGAAAGAAAAGTGGATGAAAAAATTACCAACTGTGAGCAGGAATCGAACCTACGACCTTCGAATTACGCGTTCGATGCTCTAACCACTGAGCTATCACAGCGGCCCTCCCTCCATCCACTTTTTAGGTTTATCTGTGAATTTATATGTAGTAGCGACAGTCAGCGCCATCTATGAGCCAAACAACGAGTGTGAGAACACTCTTATGCGCATGTTTGGCGTCACGTAGCACGTGAACTTATTATGAGCGGGCAGCTGAATAATTGTCCCTCTTATACAACCTAAACACACCAAGTCTGCCAGTACGAGACCCTCGTTCAATGAAAATAAGGGAAAGAAGTGTATACCTAAGGGCTCGTTTTTTGCGTGTTTTAACACAATACTAATGAGATATAACAGACAGTAATGCGAAGGAATGTACAGGGTAAGTTATTAAAACCAATGGAGTCTAAATAAGAAGAAAGAAAAGTGGATGAAAAAATTACCAACTGTGAGCAGGAATCGAACCTACGACATCCGAATTACGCGTTCAATGCTCTAACCACTGAGCTATCACAGCAGCCCTCCCTCCATCCACTTTTTAGGTTTATCTGTGAATTTAGGAGTAGGAGCGACAGTCAGCGCCATCTATGAGCCAAACAACGAGTGTGAGAACACTCTTATGCGCATGTTTGGCGTCACGTAGCACGTGAACTTATTATGAGCGGGCAGCTGAATAATTGCCCCTCTTATACAACCTAAACACACCAAGTCTGCCAGTACGAGACCCTCGTTCAATGAAAATAAGAGAAAGAAGTGTATACCTAAGGGCTCGTTTTTTTGCGTGTTTTAACACAATACTAATGAGATATAACAGACAGTAATGCGAAGGAATGTACAGGGGAAGTTATTAAAACCAATGGAATCTAAATAGGAAGAAAGAAAAGTGGATGAAAAAATTACCAACTGTGAGCAGGAATCGAACCTACGACCTTCGAAATACGCGTTCAATGCTCTAACCACTGAGCTATCACAGCGGCCCTCCCTCCATCCACTTTTTTAGGTTTATCTGTGAATTTAGAAGTAGGAGCGACAGTCAGCGCCACCTGTGAGCCAAACAACGAGTGTGAGAACACTCTTATGCGCATGTTTGGTGTCACGTAGCACGTGAACTTATTATGAGCGGGCAGCTGAATAATTGTCCCTCTTATACAACCTAAACACACCAAGTCTGCCAGTACGAGACCCTCGTTCAATGAAAATAAGGGAAAGAAGTGTATACCTAAGGGCTCGTTTTTTGCGTGTTTTAACACAATACTAAGGAGATATAACAGACAGTAATGCGAAGGAATGTACAGAAAAGTTATTAAAACCAATGGAATCTAAATGAGAAGAAAGAAAAGTGGATGAAAAAATTACCAACTGTGAGCAGGAATCGAACCTACGACCTTCGAATTACGCGTTCGATGC
This sequence comes from Rhipicephalus annulatus, assembly GCA_013436015.1. Lineage (NCBI taxonomy): Eukaryota > Metazoa > Arthropoda > Arachnida > Ixodida > Ixodidae > Rhipicephalus > Rhipicephalus annulatus. The sequence goes on along the minus strand of WOVY01013199.1, from coordinate 147,730 downwards.
TCTAACCACTGAGCTATCACAGCGGCCCTCCCTCCATCCACTTTTTTAGGTTTATCTGTGAATTTAGAAGTAGGAGCGACAGTCAGCGCCACCTATGAGCCAAACAACGAGTGTGAGAACACTCTTATGCGCATGTTTGGCGTCACGTAGCACGTGAACTTATTATGAGCGGGCAGCTGAATAATTGTCCCTCTTATACAACCTAAACACACCAAGTCTGCCAGTACGAGACCCTCGTTCAATGAAAATAAGGGAAAGAAGTGTATACCTAAGGGCTCGTTTTTTGCGTGTTTTAACACAATACTAATGAGATATAACAGACAGTAATGCGAAGGAATGTACAGGGGAAGTTATTAAAACCAATGGAATCTAAATAGAAAGAAAGAAAAGTGGATGAAAAAATTACCAACTGTGAGCAGGAATCGAACCTACGACCTTCGAATTACGCGTTCGATGCTCTAACCACGGAGCTATCACAGCGGCCCTCCCTCCACCACTTTTTTAGGTTTATCTGTGAATTTAGAAGTAGGAGCGACAGTCAGCGCCATCTATGAGCCAAGCAACGAGTGTGAGAACACTCTTATGCGCATGTTTGGCGTCACGTAGCACGTGAACTTATTATGAGCGGGCAGCTGAATAATTGTCCCTCTTATACAACCTAAACACACCAAGTCTGCCAGTACGAGACCCTCGTTCAATGAAAATAAGGGAAAGAAGTGTATACCTAAGGGCTCGTTTTTTTGCGTGTTTTAACACAATACTAATGAGATATAACAGGCAGTAATGCGAAGGAATGTACAGGGGAAGTTATTAAAACCAATGGAATCTAAATAAAAAGAAAGAAAAGTGGATGAAAAAATTACCAACTGTGAGCAGGAATCGAACCTACGACCTTCGAATTACGCGTTCGATGCTCTAACCACTGAGCTATCACAGCGGCCCTCCCTCCATCCACTTTTTTAGGTTTATCTGTGAATTTATTCCTGCTCACAGTTGGTAATTTTTTCATCCACTTTTCTTTCTTCTTATTTAGATTCCTTGGTTTTAATAACTTCCCCTGTACATTCCTTCGCATTACTGTCTGTTATATCTCATTAGTATTGTGTTAAAACACGCAAAAAACTAGCCCTTAGGTATACACTTCTTTCCCTTATTTTCATTGAACGAGGGTCTCGTACTGGCAGACTTGGGCCCGTATTCACAAACGCTTTTTCACTCAAGGGCTCCCCTCGACTTGACGAAGTCAAGGTGGAGCGTGCTCCTCCACTCAAGGGGCCGCTGCGTTTCGTGAACGCTCCTCCACACTTCCTTCGCCAAGGGAGGCCTTGGAAATGCTCCCTTCACTTGAGTGATCTGCATGCGCCGAGAAAAGCGCCTGATAACGAGAGTATTCGCAATTGTGGTTAAGAATTGCCTCACTATGTACATTAAGAGAACGCCTTTTCTAGATATTCTTTTTTCTAAATTGAAATTACAGCAAAATACGTGCATTTAGAGTGGTAGTGTTGTTTCCCTAAGCTTTGTGCTAGAGTTAGCGAAACCCTCTTTCACGTCTGGCAACAGTTGAACCCAGGCAGCTGAACGAACAGCTGATGGCATTTCGTCTGCTGCTGAACGTGTCTACCTGCTTAGTTTATTTTGTCTTGTATGCGTTTATTAATCGCAGTTTATATTTACGGTAGTGTTTGCGTGTGTGTCGTTTAAGAGCCTACTTTCGCCGGGGTGACTAACGAACTACGTGAGTGATGACAGGAAGCGCAATAGATGGTTTGTTGCTTTGTTTACTTTCGCTTTACTGAGAGCCTTCTGATCACTAATGTAGCCATCGAATATATAACGCGGTGGAATGAGTATTTTTTACTATATATCACAGTATGTTGGCGTGCTTTTAGCATTCACCACCGCATTATGTATAAGGATTACTCGTACGTAAATTCGTTCTCGCTACGGGAGTATGTGCACAGTTCCTAATTTCAGGGGCATATGCAATGTTTATTTTTCTCATTTACTGCGAATTTCACCGTGGCACTTTCGTAGTTGTTCCTCTGCGTATAACAGGAAATTTGAAAGACATTGCTCGCAACTGATATTCAAGTTTATACCAGGGTAGCGTTAAAAACTAGCCATGTTATACTCGTAGCTTAGCGTTCGAATTAGACTGCTACGCAAGTTAAGAAAAAACGATCATGTGCCTTCCTTTCACTATTGGCGAAAAATACATTTTAAAGTTGTTTTCTTCATTTAGTAACATATATAGTCGGTTAACAGGGACTGGTGTGTGTGTGTGTGTGTGTGTGTGTGTGTGTGTGTGTGTGTGTGTGTGTGTGTGTGTGTGTGTGTGTGTGTGTGTGTGTGTGTGTGTGTGTGTGTGTGTGTCAACTTTAACATTTTAAACTTCCAAGGAGTGAGTTATTGTTTTTGCATTGTTTTTTTATTTGCCCTGCATTTGTGGATGCGTCTAATTTGACAGATTCGCATAGAAGAAACCTTTAAATTTGTGTAGCTTCCGTCTCCAAGTTCACACAGCGGCAACGTCTTAAATTTTTTTCCCGTCTCCTTCATCTGCATGCTCCGAAGCACAATCGTTAGTGCATGAATGACCTTCACACTAATGTTTTCGATTTTATTTGCAATATAACTACTGGAAATACCTGTTGAAAAGAATCGTGGCGTCTGTGCTGCATTCCAAAGCCCCGGCACAACATAAATTATAGGGGATGTTTTATTTTTTTAGAAGTCATAAAATTGAAGCCGCGTGTGACTTTTGGCGCTGTTCTGTTTTAAAAACTATCCTGTGGGTACTCTCAACCTTCGAGAAGGCGTTGCCAAGATCAGCGTATATTATTCTGCTGATTTATTGAAGACCAGTGCAACAAAGCGGTGAAAAATGCTCAAGAGTATTGCAGTCATCGCGGATACATCTGGTCAGAACCCTGTAAATAAAATATCCGCTATTGCTGCACCATTAGCAAGTCTACCAGTTAGAACCACGCCATCTCAGTTCCGTGGAAGAGGAGTGGTGCTGCTTTATATAAAACAAGTTTAATTTTCCTAGAACTGCTTTCCTGTAGAATCGGAGAAGTGATTTTCGCAGTCCTGTCTCATCATGAAAAGACAAACATGACGATAATGATGTATTAATAAATGAACAAAACATAAGTTGTGAATGGCAAATGGACCTTTATTACATGTGGCTGATGAGGAGCAACGTGGCAAACATAACAATACAAATGAAAAGTGTTCATCAATCAAACAAATGCTGAATAAAGCTGATGCAGTTGAAGCCGCAATCCTGGAGCATGAACCGGATATAATGGTCGTAACAGAGACTTGGTTACATACGGATGTAGCAGATTTCGAAGTAACACCTACAGGTTACACAATTGTTAGAAAAGACCGGCAAGGAAGAGGTGGTGGTGTTGCGTTTCTTATTAAAGACAACATTAGGTTTTCAGTGTTGGATGATAACTGTGACATAGAAATGTTGTGGATTAGGTGTGGGTTCAGCGAGCGAACTATGTATATTGGAGGGATTTATAGAGCGCCGAATTCCTCTCTTGATATAATCGCAAAGCTAAGAAATTTTATGGATTCTAATTTTAGCCTCCAAGATAACGTATTATTATTAGGGGACTTCAATCTTCCGGATATTAATTGGCTATCCCAGTCTCCTGGATCGGAACAGGTTGCAAGTGCTGAGCAACTACTGGAGCTGGCATTCTGCTACGGGCTAACGCAAACTGTCACTGAATTTACTCGGATAGGGACTACAAGGTCATCTATCCTTGATTCGGTTTTTGTGTCCCCAAAGCTGTTGCCGTTACTCAGCCGTTGTGAAGTTGTAGAAGGCCTATCCGACCACAGAATGGTAGTAACGCACCTAGCATTGTCCCCAGACACCTTGGGTAAACCCACACTTAGCACTGTATTGAATTTTATGGCGGCTGATGATGTGTCTATTTTGGACTATCTTGAAAGGTCCTTTGATGAACTTCAGGTCCTTTACAACACTGACTGCAGCACTGATAGGCTATGGCATTTCTTTTCAATTGTTGTAGGGAAGTGCATAGACAGCTATGTACCTAGGATTAGAAAACGCATTTGTAAAACCAATCCCTGGATTACCAGAGAAATCATTCACACAAAAAGAAAACTAAAACGGAAACGGAAATCTTGTGCAAAAAATTGTACCCCTGAAGGAACAGCTTGCATTTCTTCAATGAGACAAGAACTGAAACGTCTGATCAAGCAGTCCAAGGATCGGTTTTTCAATGTGACATTGACGAAATACTTGAAGGAAGCCCCCTCAAGGTTTTGGCGCTTTATAACTCCCCCAGCAAGCTCTCCGAGGCCACCTGAAATTACTCAACAACGTGTTGATGATTTCAATTCTTTTTTTGCTTCTGTGTTTACTCATGATAATGGCATTTTGCCCGAGTTTTCTACGTCACCATTGCAGCGGCCGATCGATGATGTGGTAATTAGCGGAGAGGGTGTCCCAAATCTTTTACTTAATATAAATACAAGAAAAACCCCCGGCCCTGATGGTATACCAAACGAATTTCTGTACAGATACGCTGAATGGGTGGCTCGCTTCCTTACAAAAATATTTCAGTTGTCCCTGCGCAGTGGCTCTTTCCCACTAGCGTGGAAGCAGGCTAAAATTACCCCTGTTCACAAAAGTGGCTCCTCTCGGGACGAGCGCAACTACCGTCCTATTTCGCTTATCAGTACATGTTCAAAGATACTCGAGCACATTATTAACAAACACCTGATGTCCTATCTTGATACGCACAATCTATTATCTTCGAAGCAGCATGGCTTCCGCCGAGGCTTATCTACAACAACACAGTTAATCGAATTTGTTCATGATCTTTCAAAAACAATCAATTTGCGTGGTCAAACTGATGTGGTATATTTGGATTTCACAAAGGCATTTGATAAAGTGTCGCACTCAAAGCTCCTGTTTAAAATTGACAAAACGTTTCAAAATAATCACTTGACAAAATGGTTTTCATCCTATCTCAGCTGCCGTCAGAAGTTTGTTCAAATAAAAAATAAACAGTCTAGAGCAGTTGCAGTGAATTCTGGAGTTCCCCGGGGGAGCGTGCTGGGTCCCCTTTTATTTTTGTTATATATAAATGACCTACCAAACCGCGTTACGGTCCCGATAAGGTTGTTTGCCAATGACTGTGTTGTTTATAGCAGAATCGAGACTGAACATGACCAAGTTAATCTAAACAACAATCTTCAAAGAATAAAGGATTGGTGCGAAGAATGGCAAATGAGTTTGAACAAAGAAAAAACAGTCTTTATGACTATAACTAGAAAGAAAGCACCTCTAGATTACAACTACCAGATTGGCAATGCTTTCCTCAAGCGTGTACAAAACTATAAATATCTTGGGTTATGGTTCACGCCCGACCTCCGGTGGAACACTCATATTGATAATGTATGCTCCAGGGCTACCAAGGCATTGTATAGCCTTAGACGTAACCTTTATACCGCCCCATCTGATATAAAGTGTCTTGCTTACAAAACTCTTGTCAGACCTATTATCGAATATTCTAAAATTGTCTGGGACCCTTACACAAAGACAAACTGCAATAAAATAACAAAAATACAGCGACTTGGTGCGAGATTTATTTTTAATAAATATCGCCGACATCATTCTCCTACTGAACTCTGTAAAAAAGCTGGACTGGATAGTCCTGAACTTAGGACGAGGATTGAGCGTCTGAAATTCCTCTTCCAGTTAATTCATAATCATTTTAAACTAAACTATTCAGATTACTTCCATGTCAACACACAAGAACACTCCAGACATCGCCATAATATGTATATACCACCCCTAGTCCCACGTAACGATTGCTTTAAGTTCAGTTACTTTCCACGTGCTATTGAAGATTGGAATATGCTGCCAGAGTCTATAATTGGTTGTTCCTCGCTTACATCATTTGAACAGAATCTAAAACGTTTATTTTCCGAATAACAATGACATATGTTTTTTTTTGCGTGTGTGTGTACTTTTTGTTGGTTGCATGATTCTGCAGTAGTTGTCTTTCAAATCTTCAGCGCGGTGCAAAAGTGCCGCCTCAAACGCGTCATGTGCTGTTCTGCGCGTATGTATTGCATCGCATGTGTGTTCCATTTCTTGTTATGTATAACTTCGAGTGGCTGGTCACAATAATACCGAGAAATTATCTCGAGACCTGTACGGTACTTCTTTTTTGCAAATAATTGTTTGTACTTCCACCCTGTAACGGCCCACTTCTGGGCTAACAGTATAAATAAATGAAATGAAATGAATGCAACCTACACACTGTAAAGATAAAGAACGAGCTCGGAGGACATCATAAATAAGATTAAGGAAGTTGACACCATAGGGCGCCTAATTCGGTGTAGCTGCACGCATTCACTGCTGTTTTTATGCTTTTGTATACAGTCGTGCAAACTCTGCAATGCATTGATAACACGTCAGATTCTAGGAGGCCTTTTCTCTGTGTTCTTCTGTCGGGAGCTGGTCCCCTGCACAAAAGAGGCAAGAAATAATATTAGAAAAACGTAAACCATTGGATACAAAAGCCGCATTTTTCTTCAATTCTAGCTGTGCACACATTCATTAGTATGTCTCGCGTTCAAGAACAGACAAGGTTGAAGTATTGAGCTTTGACTATTTTGACACATGTTTGGCTCAGGCACTTGGGCAGCTGACCAGGCATATGGGTATATAATTTCATGATCTAATTGCACAAATCGGTGCCATAGCCAACAATTCTTTTTCGAGGGCTAGGAATGGGGTTAAATTTAAAAAAAATCTCATTATGTATCTTCTGTATTTATATTTCAAATGTTTGCGTTTTCATACCACACTCGACGCACTTTTGCGTACATGTAGGTTTCACAGAGCATGATCATCTGCTTAATTCCCGGAATGTGTACTTGGTTGTTCATTGGTATTGTGAGCTGCATAGACACTGTATAAAGAAGCTATGTTTCACGCGTAGTAGCTACAGCAGCATACTAATTGCGCCCAATGTATTGTGTTGTGCTTTTCTTAAACTGTCTTTATTAGTAATCTGACAGAAGCAGGAAAAAAAACACAGAACTTACCTTCTCATTGGTACAGATGGTCGTCTAACGGAGGTGTGCTTCGTCGTAAATTTTGGCTAGGGCAGCAAAGGTTCACCGGAAAGGAAGCCACTCTAAAGTACGGTGAACCCAGCGCATCAAAAGTTTGCTCTGCCACTTGCTTGTCAAGCTTTCGCACCACGCTTGAACTGATGCGGTGTGCGAGCTTCATCAAAACACTTCAAAGCACTGGAATCCACAGTAAGTCATGGAGCACTCGCACGAAGAGTATACGCACACCCGAAGGCAGGTAATCCACTGGCTCATGCACGGAACGCAATACAGCACGGCACTGGTGAGTGCTCCTTTTGACACCACGCCCGCTTGTCCCTGTGCCACAGTAGCCGTTGCTGAACCGTTCGAAGACAGCTCCGTAGTAAACGCGCACCGTCATTGTCGAAAGAACGCAGCGGTGGCAGCCTACTTAATCGAGAAACGCCGTCAAAGTGAGACGGGCGCCGCCATGGACGTGATGCTGGCGCAAATATTTCACTCGAGGGACGATTCAAGGTAGCTCGATCGCTTCCTTGACAATCTCGAGGAAACGCTCAAGATTTTTTCAAGTGAAGGAAGCGTTTCAAGTGAAGGGCGGTTTGTGAATGGGAAAACGCCACTTAAGGAGCGTTTCGAGTGAAGGGTCGAGTGGAGGAGCGTTTGTGAATACGGGCCTTGGTGTGTTTAAGTTGTATAAGAGGGACAATTATTCAGCTGCCCGCTCATAATAAGTTCACGTGCTACGTGACGCCAAACATGCGCATAAGAGTGTTCTCACACTCGTTGTTTGGCTCATAGACGGCGCTGACTGTCGCTCTAACTTCTACTTTCACAGATAAGCCTAAAAAAGTGGATGGAGGGAGGGCCGCTGTGATAGCTCAGTGGTTAGAGCATCGAACGCGTAATTCGAAGGTCGTAGGTTCGATTCCTGCTCACAGTTGGTAATTTTTTCATCCACTTTTCTTTCTTTCTATTTAGATTCTATTGGTTTTAATAACTTCCCCTGTACATTCCTTCGCATTACTGTCTGTTATATCTCATTAGTATTGTGTTAAAACACGCAAAAAACGAGCCCTCAGGTATACACTTCTTTCCCTTATTTTCATTGAACGAGGGTCTCGTACTGGCAGACTTGGTGTGTTTAGGTTGTATAAGAGGGACAATTATTCAGCTGCCCGCTCATAATAAGTTCACGTGCTACGTGACGCCAAACATGCGCATAAGAGTGTTCTCACACTCGTTTGGCTCATAGATGGCGCTGACTGTCGCTCCTACTTCTAAATTCACAGATAAACCTAAAAAAGTGGATGGAGGGAGGGCCGCTGTGATAGCTCAGTGGATAGAGCATCGAACGCGTAATTCGAAGGTCGTAGGTTCGATTCCTGCTCACAGTTGGTAATTTTTTCATCCACTTTTCTTTCTTCTTATTTAGATTCCATTGGTTTTATTAACTTCCGCTGTACATTCCTTCGCATTACTGTCTGTTATATCTCATTAGTATTGTGTTAAAACACGCAAAAAACGAGCCCTTAGGTATACACTTCTTTCCCTTATTTTCATTGAACGAGGGTCTCGTACTGGCAGACTTGGTGTGTTTAGGTTGTATAAGAGGGACAATTATTCAGCTGCCCGCTCATAATAAGTTCACGTGCTACGTGACGCCAAACATGCGCATAAGAGTGTTCTCACACTCGTTGTTTGGCTCATAGATGGCGCTGACTGTCGCTCCTACTTCTAAATTCACAGATAAACCTAAAAAAGTGGATGGAGGGAGGGCCGCTGTGATAGCTCAGTGGTTAGAACATCGAACGCGTAATTCGAAGGTCGTAGGTTCGATTCCTGCTCACAGTTGGTAATTTTTTCATCCACTTTTCTTTCTTCTTATTTAGATTCCATTGGTTTTAATAACTTCCCCTGTACATTCCTTCGCATTACTGTCTGTTATATCTCATTAGTATTGTGTTAAAACACGCAAAAAACGAGCCCTTAGGTATACACTTCTTTCCCTTATTTTCATTGAACGAGGGTCTCGTACTGGCAGACTTGGTGTGTTTAGGTTGTATAAGAGGGACAATTATTCAGCTGCCCGCTCATAATAAGTTCACGTGCTACGTGACGCCAAACATGCGCATAAGAGTGTTCTCACACTCGTTGTTTGGCTCATAGATGGCGCTGACTGTCGCTCCTACTTCTAAATTCACAGATAAACCTAAAAAAGTGGACGGAGGGAGGGCCGCTGTGATAGCTCAGTGGTTAGAGCATCGAACGCGTAATTCGAAGGTCGTAGGTTCGAATCCTGCTCACAGTTGGTAATTTTTTCATCCACTTTTCTTTCTTCTTATTTAGATTCCATTGGTTTTAATAACTTCCCCTGTACATTCCTTCGCATTACTGTCTGTTATATCTCATTAGTATCGTGTTAAAACACGCAAAAAACGAGCCCTTAGGTATACACTTCTTTCCCTTATTTTCATTGAACGAGGGTCTCGTACTGGCAGACTTGGTGTGCTTAGGTTGTATAAGAGGGACAATTATTCAGCTGCCCGCTCATAATAAGTTCACGTGCTACGTGACGCCAAACATGCGCATAAGAGTGTTCTCACACTCGTTGTTTGGCTCATAGACGGCGCTGACTGTCGCTCCTACTTCTAAATTCACAGATAAACCTAAAAAAGTGGATGGAGGGAGGGCCGCTGTAATAGGTCAGTGGTTAGAGCATCGAACACGTGATTCGAAGGTCGTAGGTTCGATTCCTGCTCACAGTTGGTAATTTTTTCATCCACTTTTCTTTCTTCTTATTTAGATTCCATTGGTTTTAATAACTTCCCCTGTACATTCCTTCGCATTACTGTCTGTTATATCTCATTAGTATTGTGTTAAAACACGCAAAAAACGAGCCCTTAGGTATACACTTCTTTCCCTTATTTTCATTGAACGAGGGTCTCGTACTGGCAGACTTGGTGTGTTTAGGTTGTATAAGAGGGACAATTATTCAGCTGCCCGCTCATAATAAGTTTACGTGCTACGTGACGCCAAACATGCGCATAAGAGTGTTCTCACACTCGTTGTTTGGCTCATAGATGACGCTGACTGTCGCTCCTACTTCTAAATTCACAGATAAACCTAAAAAAGTGGATGGAGGGAGAGCCGCTGTGATAGCTCAGTGGTTAGAGCATCGAACGCGTAATTCGAAGGTCGTAGGTTCGATTCCTGCTCACAGTTGGTAATTTTTTCATCCACTTTTCTTTCTTCTTATTTAGATTCCATTGGTTTTAATAACTTCCCCTGTACATTCCTTCGCATTACTGTCTGTTATATCTCATTAGTATTGTGTTAAAACACGCAAAAAACGAGCCCTTAGGTATACACTTCTTTCCCTTATTTTCATTGAACGAGGGTCTCGTACTGGCAGACTTGGTGTGTTTAGGTTGTATAAGAGGGACAATTATTCAGCTGCCCGCTCATAATAAGTTCACGTGCTACGTGACGCCAAACATGCGCATAAGAGTGTTCTCACACTCGTTGTTTGGCTCATAGATGGCGCTGACTGTCGCTCCTACTTCTAAATTCACAGATAAACCTAAAAAAGTGGATGGAGGGAGGGCTGCTGTGATAGGTCAGTGGTTAGAGCATCGAACACGTTATTCGAAGGTCGTAGGTTCGATTCCTGCTCACAGTTGGTAATTTTTTCATCCACTTTTCTTTCTTCTTATTTAGATTCCATTGGTTTTAATAACTTCCCCTGTACATTCCTTCGCATTACTGTCTGTTATATCTCATTAGTATTGTGTTAAAACACGCAAAAAACGAGCCCTTAGGTATACACTTCTTTCCCTTATTTTCATTGAACGAGGGTCTCGTACTGGTAGACTTGGTGTGATTAGGTTGTATAAGAGGGACAATTATTCAGCTGCCCGCTCATAATAAGTTCACGTGCTACGTGACGCCAAACATGCGCATAAGAGTGTTCTCACACTCGTTGTTTGGCTCATAGATGGCGCTGACTGTCGCTCCTACTTCTAAATTCACAGATAAACCTTAAAAAGTGGATGGAGGGAAGGCCGCTGTGATAGCTCAGTGGTTAGAGCATCGAACGCGTAATTCGAAGGTCCTATGTTCGATTCCTGCTCACAGTTGGTAATTTTTCATCCACTTTTCTTTCTTCTATTTAGATACCATTGGTTAATTAACTTCCCCTGTACATTCATTCGCATTACTGTCTGTTATATCTCATTAGTATTGTGTTAAAACACGCAAAAAACGAGCTCTTAGGTATACACTTCTTTCCCTTATTTTCATTGAACGAGGGTCTCGTACTGGCAGACTTGGTGTGTTTTGGTTGTATAAGAGGGACAATTATTCAGCTGCCCGCTCATAATAAGTTCACGTGCTACGTGACGCCAAACATGCGCATAAGAGTGTTCTCACACTCGTTGTTTGGCTCATAGATGGCGCTGACTGTCGCTCCTACTTCTAAATTCACAGATAAACCTAAAAAAGTGGATGGAGGGAGGGCCGCTGTGATAGCTCAGTGGTTAGAGCATCGAACGCGTAATTCGAAGGTCGTAGGTTCGATTCCTGCTCACAGTTGGTAATTTTTTCATCCACTTTTCTTTCTTCTTATTTAGATTCCATTGGTTTTAATAACTTCCCCTGTACATTCCTTCGCATTACTGTCTGTTATATCTCATATATATAGAAATATATATATATATATATATATATATATATATATATATATATATATATATATATATATATTGTAACGAAGAGCGGCGTTGCAGCTGTGGGCCATGGGCTGGAAAGCGAGGAAGGAAAGACAGAATAAGAACAGCTAGCCCCGGATCGGGTGTTGTCTCTTGTTCTCTGTCTCGCTAATCTCAATGGCGCAGTCGACAGGACGGAGGATGAACACCTTCGCAATTTGGACAAAGAACTACAGAGACTCTATGCAGCAGGGTTTCGTTTGAACTATGAGAAATGGCAGTTTGGAGTGTCCAAGATTTCGTACCTGGGACATAATATATCTCCAGTCGGCATTCGGCCAATCCCGGAGCGAATAGCTGCCGTGTCGCAGTATCCCACACCAACCTGCTTGAAGCAGGTTCAGTCATTTCTGGGTATGGCGTCGTATTTGCGAAGGTTTATTCCCCACTTCGCTTCGATCGCAGCTCCCTTGGGCGGTCTTCTTAAAAAATACGCGCGGTTTGAATGGGGCGTCTAACAGGAAAATGCTTTTTGAGCTATAAAACAAAAGCTCACTTGTTGCCTCATACTAAGTCACTTCAATGAAGACTGGCTCACCGAAATACACGGTAATGCCAGCCAAGTCGGCCTAGGAGCTGTGTTAGTGCAGCGTGATCCAGATTGCGTGGAACAAGTGGTCGCTTATGCCAGCCGAAAACTATCAGACACCGAGCGCCACTATCACTCCAACGAGCTTGAATATCTTGCAGTGGTATGGAGCGTCGATGATAAGTTTCGACATTATCTTTTCGGGCGTAAATTCACTGTTGTGACTGATAATGCTGCTATAGCATGGATATTTTCCAAATAGCAACTTAAGCACAAATTTGCCCGGTGGATGATCACGCTGCAAGAATACAATTTTGACGTGCGCCACCGCGCCGGGGGGCTAAACAGCGTCGGCGATGCACTCTCGTGGAACCCCCTTCATTGCTCGCAACAAACCAGGCAAACCCACATTTTTTTCGCCCAAATGGATATATCCCAAGCCCAACAGGATGATAAAGATTAGGCCTTTATTATTGCATCTATCCCTGACAAGGGAAATCGCAGTACTTTTGTGGTGCGCAATGCCGCATTGTACCGGCGTCACTGGCGAGCGGACCGATCCGAAGAACGTTACCTCCTGGTGATCCCAAAATCCCACAGGTCAGAAATATTACGAGCCATTCCTGACTCCCCAGAAGGCGAACACGCCGGCCAACGAGCCACGTTCCAGAAACTACAAGAACGTTTTTGGTGGCCGAAGATGCAAAGTAGCGTCCGTTCTTATGTCGCCACTTGCGAAATCTGCCAGCAGTTTGAGCGACTGCCTGGGTGTCAATCTGAATTACTAACACCCATCCAGATACCCGAAACAATTTTCCACATGATTGGCATTGATTACATGGGACCTCTACCCACCACCACTGCGGGAAATCGTTTCGTCATTGTAGCAGTAAACTACCTGTCAAAATACGTGGAAGTGGAGGCCGTGCAATCTCTTGCATCCACTTACCTAATCGACTTCCTCAAGCACCGATTTGAATGGAGACATGGCTTACCAAAAAAGTTAATATCTGATCGGGCTACAACGTTTCGCATCAGGGAGCTGAAAATGTACCTTTGCACGGCAGGCGTGCAGCGCCACTTCGCATCCGCGTTTCATCCTCAAGCAAACGGCCTTACCGAGAGAACCAACCAGAGCATCCAGGCATGACTCGCTCCATATACAAAGGCAGGGAAAAGAGGAGAGGCCGACTGGGACGTCCACCTTCCATCAGCCGCTTTTGCGATTAACATGGCACAGCAGACGTTTACCGGTGAAACGCCCTACGAAATTGTTTATGGGAAACTACCACAGCTGAAAGCGGTCCTCAGTCTGGATGCTCCCATTATAATTCCACGTGCCAACTATCGCAAAGCACCCTGTCAGAAGATCCGAACTAAGGTGATCAAGAAAGCCACCCACTCACAAGAAAATCAAAAGCGCCACTATGACAGACGCCGTAGACCCGCTCCTGCTTACAACATCTGTGACGAGGTCTGGGTGCAAAGGGGCAGCAGCGGGCCTGGCAAGGAGCTACTCCCCAAGTTCGACGGGTCATTCATAATCACTCAGCGTGTAGGAGAAAATACCGGGCGTGTGAACACTGCAGATGCGAACTTCAGTCTCGATAAACGCAAAAGAAACAACTTTGCCGTGCATGTGTCGCGCTTGAAAAAAGCAGTCGGACCGCTGCAGGGGCAATGAACTGTAATTTCTTTTTTTTTTCTTTGTCATGTCCACAGTGTGGCCGAATATAACGAAGAGCGGCGCGGCAGCTGTGGGCCATGGGCTGGAATGCGAGGAAGAAGAGGCAGAATAAGAACAGCTGGCCCAGGATCGGGTGTTGGCTGTTGTTCTCTGCCTCACTCATCTCTCTCTCTCTATATATATATATATATACAAATATATATATATATATATATATATATATATATATATATATATATATATATATATATATATATATATATATATTAGTTGTTTTAGAGTGACACTCTTTTATAAAACAGGGCAGCGGCCACGACACGTCAAGCGGTAATGGCAGAACTAGCCCGAGTACCCAGCCAACCAACTGTCGTCTTCTTCACCGACTGAGTCGTACCCCCTGCCTTTCTGAGTAGCACTCATCTTCTTCACTACATTTTCCTCCTCTCCGGAAAAGAGCCATCCTGGCGACTCATGGGCAGTAGACAATAGAGGGATCGTAATACGGTTTTAGGCGGTCTATGTGGACGGTCTCACGTCCACGGCGTCGTTGATCATGGGGCTGCTCAAGCGGCTCCACGATGTAATTGACGGGTGAAGTTTGTTTAACCAGACGGCAAGGTCCGTCATACATGTACATCAATTTCGTTGAGAGACCATTGCTGGTTTTAGGGATGCGAAGCCAGACAAGGTCATCTGATGCATAAGAAGCCGGAGGCGTCGGGCTATCGTGGTGGTGTTTCTGGCGTTGCTGTTCAGCACTTGTGAAGGAGCGCGAAAGCTGATGACACTCTTCCGCGTATTTAGCTGCTTGTGACATCGCCGTCGACCCAGCAACATCCGGGTGGTAAGGAAGGATGGTGTCTAGCGTGCAAGGGGGCTCTGACCATAAAGGAGGAAATATGGAGAGAAACCAGTGGTTGTCTGGACAGCAGTATTAGGCGCGTAGGTTACAAAAAGGAGAATACTGTCCCAATTGGTGGGATCGGTGGCGACGTACATTGACAGCATATCTCCTAATGTACGGTTGAATCGTTCTGTAATGCCATGAGTTTGAGGATGATACGCGGTGGTGGTGCGATGAATGACTTGTCATTTCTTGAGAAGCGATTCGACAACGTCCGACAAAAACACACACCCTCGGTAACTTAGGAGATCACGTGGTGCACCGTGACGTAAAATTATCTGATACAGTATGAAACGACCGAAGTCACTGGCTGACGCAGAAGAGAGTGGTGAAGTTTCTGCGTATCGCGTAAGGTGAACGACAGCGACGATTACCCAGTGATTTCCAGCCGGCGTAATCAGAAGAGTTCCATACAGATCAATACCAACACGGTCAAACGGTCGGGCACGACAAGGTGAGGGTTGTAGTGGAGCGGGAGAACTTGGAGTGGGATTCTTCCGGCGTTGACAAGCGAAACAGCGACGTACGTAGCGACGAACAAAGCGATAAATTCCACGCCAGTAGTAGCGGTGGGACAGGCGGGTGTAGGTTTTTAACACTCCAGCACGGGCGCATAGTGGGTCGGCGTGAAAGGAGGCGCATATGTCTGAGCGGAGACGTCTGGGAATGATTAGGAGCCATTAGCGTCCTTCGGAGAGAAATTTCCGTCTGTATAGCAAACCGTCTCTGATAACAAAGTGCTGTATTTGACGGCGCATACCTCTAGGGATATTTTGCGAGAGAGTTCGACTCTACAAGTTGATAAGTGAAGTGCTCCAAGGATATTTTCGTTGCTCCTGTAGCATGTCGCTGACAGTAAGTGCAGATACGTCGGGGGCAGGCGAAGACGGTGACTTGTCACTACATCGTAGAGGTGATCGGGACAAAGCGTCTGCGTCGGAATGTTTTCGGCCAGATCGGTAAACGACGTGGATGTCGTAATCTTGTAGCCGAAGCGCCCAACGGGCGAGCCGGCTGGTGGGATCTTTTAACGAGGAGAGCCAACATAATGCATGATAATTTGTAACCACGCTGAATGGGCGCCCGTAAAGATAGGGCCGAAACTTGCCTATGGTCCATATGATGGCTAGACACTCTTTTTCGGTGACGGAATAGTTGGCTTCTGCTTTTGTAAGTGCACGGCTGGCGTAAGAGACGACGTACTCATCAAATCCAGGTTTACACTGGGCGAATACAGCACCGAGGCCAACTCCGCTAGCATCCGTGTGTATTTCCGTCGGGGCAAGAGGGTCGAAATGTCGCAGTATAGGAGGTGACGTAAGAAGGTGGCGGAGTGTGGCAAATGCATCATCACAAGCTGACGACCAACTAGAAAGGTTGTTGTTGCCAGCAAGAAGGTCAGTCAAGGGCGATATGATGGAGGCGCAGTTGCGAATAAAACGATGAAAATATGAACACAAACCGAGGAAGCTGCGAAGTTCACTTAAGGTCTTCGGCTTAGGAAATTTGGCAACGGCACGGAGTTTCGTCGGATGCGGAAGATTGCCATCTCTAGAAACAACATGGCCCAAAATTAGGAGTTTTCGAGCATCGATCGAAGCAGCACTTCTTCAAGTTGAGCAGTAGACCGGCGGCGGTGAGGCAAGTAAGCACTGTCTCGAGCCACCGAATATGCGCTGAAAAGTCGCTCGAAAATATCACGACATTGTCTAAGTAACAGAGACATGTCTGCCATTTCAGGCCACGGAGGATCTTGTAGATCATGCGCTCGAAAGTGGCAGCGCATTGCAGAGACCGAATGGCATGATACTAAATTCGTTTAAGCCATCAAGGGTAACAAAAGTCGTCTTGGGGCGATCAGCCTCAGCCATGGGAACCTGCCAATAACCTGAACACAGATCTAATGACGAGAAGAACTCCGCGCCTTGTAAGCAGTCAAGGGCATCATCTATGCGAGGTAGCGGGTAAACATCTTTGCGCGTGATCTTATTCAACCGGCAGTAGTCGACGCAGAATCTTTTTGAGTCATCTTTTTTCTTCACTAGAACAACTGGGGAGGCCCACGGGCTGTTAGAGGGTTCAATAATACCTCGCTTCAACATGTCATCAACTTGTTCCGCGATTATGCGAGGCTCAGATGCCGATACTCGATACGGACGCTGACGTAAAGTAGCATTAAAGCCAGTGTCGATTTCGTGAGATACTGTCGAAGCACGGCCCAAAGTCAGTTGTTGGTGGTCGAAGCTGGTGCGGAAGCGCTCGAGGAGGGCGATGATGTCGGTGCGCTGCTGGGCCATAAGGTTGGCGTCGATGCATTGCGAAATTGCGTCGGTGAATGATGGGGAAGAGGATGACGCGGAACAGTCAACAGCGTCAATAGGTAGCGTATTCGAGCGTTCAGGAACTACACGTGCACTCGAGGGATCAATGTCATCGGCAAAGCCCAGGCACTCTCAACACAGTAGCTTGGAAGGCGAGGGAAATGGATTTGAAACATAAATTGCACTTGATCCATCGTGAACATTCAGAACGGCAAAATGAATCAGGAAGCACTTGCGGCGAACAGCGGTTTCAGAGGGCGTAAAAAAACAGTTGAGCTACTAGAGACGTCACATTAAATCGGAACTAGGGCGGACGAGAACGGGGTATCGAGGTGTCGGCAGCAACGAAAACTTTTGCAGGTGAAAGGGACGAGTCGAGTGAAGCAGCGTCGCATAACGGCGCGAACTCCACTTCGGCGCGAGCACAGTCAGTGATGGCATGATGAGTGCAGAGAAAGTCCCAGCCCAATATAATGTCAAGGGAACACTGCGGGAGCGCTACAAACTCGACGACATAAGTATTGTCAGCAATAACGGCACGTGCTGTGCATGCAGCAAAAGGGCGAATTCGTTGCTCGCTCGCAGTGCTCAAAACAAAGTCGTGAAGAGGCATTGTGACCTTTTTAGTCGATGGCAAAGTTTTTTAGTCTTTACAGACTCTGCTGCGACAGTATCGACCAATGTTAAAACAGGTATACCTTCAACGGAGACAACAACGACGTTAAACGGCAAAAAACAAGGTCTTGTGGAGTTCGAAAGATCCGCAGTTCTTGCCCCCGGAACTGCGGCTCCTAGTTTTCCTCGGGGAGAGGGCGAGGTCGACGTAGCATAGGGGAAAGGGAACGGCGTTAAGGTGAAGGCGACCGGTGTCTGTTGAAGTCCCGGCGAGGTGGAAATGTGTCCATGGTGGCAGTGTCGCCATATACAGTAGGCTACGGTCGTGGTGGGTAATCGTAATTGTTGGGCCTGACGTCGTCACGCAGGAAAAACTCGCGCCGTCGACAAAATTGTGCCGCGTGACCCGCAATTTCACAGGCGAAGCACATGGAAGGTTTTGTTGAGTGCGCCAAGGGTTCTGAAAGCGTGGAGGTGGTGGCTGGGAGAAAGGACGCGAAGCCTGGTACACAGGCTCAGTCGGTACGACAAAGGGGCGCGTGGACGTAGGCGTTCGCGACAAAGAAACGTGGCCGTTCGTGACAGGCGGACGTCGGGTTCCGTTCAGTTCTTCGGCATAGGTCAATGGAGCAGCCACAGGTGGCGCGTGAGCTGTTGGTAGTGCCTCGGACACTTGCTTCTGGACTACTCGCTGTATTGATGACGCTAATGTAGATGGGGCACCTTCGGAGGTATAAGGCACAAGGCACAACTCGCGTGCGGTCTCCTCTCGTACAAATTGCTTGATCTCGAGAAGCAAAGTGGTGTGGTCTATAGCAGTGCCAGCCGACGTTAAAGCGGAGATTGTTGCACATGGCGCACTGGCACGACGAGTGGTGTCACGCTGTTTTCAGAGCTCATCATAGCTCTGACAAAGTTGGATCACTTCCACTAGCGTTTGCGGGCTTTTGGCGACAAGCATCTGAAATGCGTCGTCAGTCACGCTTTTCAAGATGTGTTTGATCTTCTCGGCTTCTGTCATGGCCGAGTTGCACGGCGGCAAAGGTCGATTACATCTTCAATAAAGCTGGTGTAATTCTCACCTTTCTGCTGAGCCCTGTTACGCAAGCACTGTTCGGCCCGTAGTTTGCGAAGCGCTGGACAGCCAAACAAATACGCAAACGCCGTTCGGAAGGCCGACCAGGTGGGGAGGTCTCTCTTGTGATTACGGTACCGCGGACTGGCGACGTCGGTCAAATAAAATTGGACGACAGTAAGCTTGTGCGCATCGTCCCACTTGTTGTGCTTGCTCACCCGGTCATATTCGTTGAGCCAGTCTTCCACGCCTTTGTCATCGGTTCCTCTGAAGATAGGCAGATCGCATTGCCGAAAGGAGCCGAGACAAACAGGAGCTGCAGTAGTTGGAGCCGAGGCGGCCGCCTGCTGATCGTCGTTCGTGGACATCGTAGCAACTGGAGGCAACGTACGGTTTTGCAATTCCAGGATTGGCCGTTACCCAGCACTCTCCATCAAGTATAATGAGGCGTTTTAGAGTGGCACTCTTTTAAAAAACAGGAGAGCGGTCACGACACGTCAAGTGGTAATAACTAGCCCGAGTACCCAGCCAACCAAACATCGTCTTATTCACCGACTGAGTCGTACCCCCTGCCTTTCTGAGTAGCACTCATCTTCTTCACTATTATATATATATATTTAGTGTAAGAATTCATTGGACGTCATCCTCATCTGTCAATAACCATCATCAGACTTCGCCCGTTCCTCTTCATCATCGGCGCCATTTTCGCTGTTGCTTGAATAAAGCGTCAGCTAAACCCGTGGTATTTCAAGTGGTGGAGGTGCTGGGTATCGATCCCAGTACCTCTCTCCATCCACAGCCACCGCCTGGAGCTCCGTTCGGGACGTCGCTTACGCCAGCAGAGCACCATGGCGCAAGAGCAAGCCCAACCGAACCACCCGCCGGCTCAACCACCCACCGCCAACCCTAGCCCAGTCAACAACCCCCCTCGGGAGCCTCCAATCTCCTCCGGTCTGCCTGGTGAAGATGTCGAAGAGTGGCTCGACAACTATGACAGCGTAGGTGTCTTCAACAACTGGAACGAGGCATTGAAATTAGCACGCGTCCAGTTTTACGTCTCTCAGGTTGCCAAGACGTGGTTCCTAAATCATGAGAGCGACTTCCGCGATCGGTCTTCCTTCAAAGACCAGTTCCGACGCATTTTCGGCACACCGACCGTCCGTTCAGAACTTGCTCGGAAGAAATTGGCAGAACGTGTTCAACATAGCGGTGAGTCCTACACTTCCTATATTGAGGATGTGCTTGCACTTTGCCGCCGTGTCGACGACACCATGCCAGAAGGTGATCGTGTCCGGCACCTTTTGAAGGGTATCGTACCTACCGCTTTCAGCGCCCTCGTCACGCACAACCCTTCGACGGTTTCCGACGTCGTCTCTGTATGCCAGCAGCTTGATACCTTGCAGTCGATCCACCTACGACCCGACTTCTCTAAGAACCCCCTGGCAAACAGTATGTAGCTCCGATCCATCAATCGAACCATAATTCGTGAGGAACTGCAAGCCTACAGTTTACCTCCTTCTCGCAACTTTCCCGCTCAACCTGCTTCTAGCGATCTGCGGGGCATTATTAGGGAAGAAATGTCAGCGTTTCAAAGCACCCACCGTGCTCCACCATGCACCCAACCCGCTTCGTATGCACAGACCGCTTCAATGCAACCCTCACCGTCTCAAGTACCACCACCTGTGCCTGATCACGAACATCTCGCACCTCTAGTCACCCGTCCACCAAACCCTAGCTACCATTCTTCCTGGCGGGCCCCATGGCCTATTTGCTACTACTGCGGAATTCGAGGACACATTTCCTGGGTCTGTCGACGTCGGCAGCAAGATGAACGTCGTGGTTATGCTGCTTTTGAACGAGACGACACATGTGCACGAGGTTACTACCGTTATGGCGGCAGTCCTGCCAACCACCGACCCCCGTCTCCTATGCGCATTTCCAACACGACCAACAATACACGTGCCTCCCGACCACGCTCCCCTTCGCCGCGCCGACACTCTGTTTCACCCCTTCGACCTGTCTCTCAACTGGCTGCCCAGCGATCGGAAAACTAAACAGTGCAGTTTTTGGAGGGAAAACTGCATCGCGGCGAAATGTCACAAGTCTTCCTGAACGACCATCAAACATGTTATTGGTAACTGTGCAAGGTGTACGGCTGATGGCTTTGGTGGACACGGGAGCAACTATTTCAGTTATGCGTGCCGACTTGTGTTCTCGATTGTGGAAAGTGAAGACACCCTACCTTGGATCGTCTTTGATTGGGGCCAATGTAACAATAATTAGACCATCAGCCCAATGTACAGCGCGTGTCTTCATTGATGGTATTCGTCACCACATCACCTTCGCTGTCTTAATTTTATGTGCTCATGAACTAATTTTAGGTTGGGACTTCTTCTCATCAGCATCTGCATTAATTTCTTGCCGTCAACGTGTAGTCGAGGTGACCGAGACCGATCACTGCAGCGAACGTGTCGACGAGAAACCATTGTGTTTTTTCACAGCTTCCGATACCATACTGCTCCCGGGTCAGGAGCAACTCATCGCCATCACTTCTCCGAATATTGCCAATGGTGAAGTCCTTATCACCCCTTTCAGCCACTGTCTAGCTCGCGGTGTTGTAGTCCCCTCCAGCCTGGTGCGGTTCACAGACAGTGCTGCGATAATCCTTGGCCTGAACCCTACCCCGGGGCCTGCCCTCCTACCTCAAGGTTCTGCATTGTCGTGTTATGTGGATGCCAAACCAGTATCTTTGGTCTCTCTTGACGCCTTGACAGCTCAGCCACAACAGGCTCAGTCTGTTACTTCCTCTTCCTTTGCTCCCGGTATAAATGCTGACCTTTCGGCTTCTCAACGTGAGGCGTTGCTAAATTTGCTAACAAAACACCAGGCCTCCTTTGACGCCAAGGCTTCGGCACTAGGACAGACCACAGTTGCGCATCTTCAAATCGACACTGGAGGTCAGACTTTTGTACGCCGGCGTCCCTACCAAGTCTCCTTGGCCAAGTGCAAAATCATCGACGAGAACGTGACCGATATGCTAAAAAGAAGCATCATACGACCCTCTACCAGTTTTTGATCATCACCCGTTGTCTTGGTACAAAAGAAGGATGGATCGGTACGTTTTTGTGTTGATTACCGCGCGCTCAACAAGATTACCCGAAAGGATGTATATCCGATGCCCCGTATAGATGATGCACTTGACTCTTTGCAAGACGCCCAACACTTCTCCACCCTTGACCTTCGGTCCGGGTATTGGCAAATACCAATGAACGAAGCAGACAAAGAAAAGACCGCATTTTCTACGCCGAATGGTCTTTACGAGTTTAACGTAATGCCATTCGGCCTATGTAATGCTCCCGCCAGATTTGAAAGGATGATCGACACTGTTCTTCGTGGCCTCAAGTGGAAAACTTGTCTATGCTACCTCGATGATATTGTCGTGTTTTCTTCCACTTTTGCTGATCATCTGCAACGCCTAGATCAAGTGCTCACATGTCTCTCCAATGCTGGACTTTAATTAAACACAAAGTGCCATTTCGGCAACACAGCTTTAAAAGTTCTGGGACATATCGTTAGTAAAGATGGCATCCAGCCCGATCCGGAAAAAATTTCCGCAGTCCTCAACTTTCCGCGACCCTTTCGTTCCAAAGAACTACGCAGTTTCCTTGGACTCGCATCATACTTTCGCCGCTTCATTCGCAACTTTGCCACTATTGCCGCGCCTCTCCACAAGCTCCTTGCTAGTATCGGTTCCTTCGATTGGAATGATCATTGCGAAGCCTCGTTCCAAGAGCTCAAGCAGGCACTCACATCCCCACCGGTGCTTTGTTATTTTGATGACAAGGCACCTACGATATTACACACTGACGCTAGTGGGCAAGGAATCGGCACCGTACTCCTCCAGCGCGACGATGCCTTTCGCGAAAAAGTTGTCGCGTATGCAAGCCGCACTCTGACCTCTGCAGAGAAGAGGTACTCAATAACCGAACAAGAGTGCTTGGCTGTTGTCTGGTCCATCCAAAAATTTCGTCCGTATCTACATGGTCGACATTTTACTGTTGTGACAGACCACCATGCTCTTTGCAGGTTGTCCACAATCAAAAACTTGTCGGGACGACTTGGCCGCTGGATTCTCCGGTTACAATCGTATGACTTCGACGTCATCTACAAGACTGGAAGACAACACCAAGATGCCAACGCTTTGTCACGATGCCCTTTGCCGCAGTCTTCGGCGCACGTCACATCCCCTTGTCAAATCGGCTATACGGAGGACGCCTCATCGATATCATCGATTTCTTCTCTACTTTCATCCACCCGTCCGTCAGTACTTACCACTCACCAGCGAGCCGATTCTTATTGCACTGACATCATCGGTCGGCTTACCGGCGCTTCATCATCCCCAAATGCCAGACTCCGGAAACAACTTCGACTATTCAAGTTGGAGGACGATGTGCTAACTCGATATATTTTCCACCCGGAAGGCCACCGATGGGTTCCCGTCGTACCACGCGCACTACGCACTGAAGTTCTGCGCGCTTCCCACGACGACCCAACGTCAGGACACTTGGGTTACTACAAAACATACGAGCGCATCCGCAGTCGATTCTTCTGGCCAGGTCTTTCCACGACGGTAGCTAAATATATCGCCTCGTGCGCACTTTGCCAACACCGCAAGCGGCCCACTACTGCTCCAGTCGGGACCCTACAACCACTCCATTGTCCATCAGAGCCGTTCACTGTCCTCGGAATTGACCTCTTCGGGCCCCTCCCAACTACATCAGACGGCAAGAGATGGATCGTCACCGCGGTTGATCACTTGACCCGGTACGCTGAGATGGCCTTGATCACTTCAGGAACTGCTTCGGAAGTAGCAACTTTCTTCTTGCATTCTGTTTACCTACGTCACGGAGCCCCTCGTGTTCTTTTGAGCGACCGGGGCACGGCATTTCTTTCGAGCACGCTCAGTGAAGTTCTTCAAGCATCAAAAACAGTTCATAAAACAACACCTAGCTATCACCCGCAAACCGATGGCTTAACGAAAAGATTTCATCGCACGCTGTGTGACATGCTGTCCATGTATATAAGACCGGACCATCGCAATTGGGATGCCATACTTCCCTTTGTCACGTACGCGTATAATACGTCAGTTCGACGAACCACAGGCTATTCTCCATTTTTCCTAGTATACGGACGCCAACCGACATCACCACTTGACGTTTCATTCTTTTCTGGCCCCGTGAACTCTTCACCATTCGTTTGCGACCAGTTTCTGTCCCGTGTTGCGCGAAGCCGTCGTCTTTCCCGTGTAAACACCGAAGCTAGCCAAGAAGATCGCAAACATCGTTACGATGCCACTCACCGTGTCGTTCTTTACCGCCCTGGTGACGATGTGCTTCTGTGGACTCCTGCGCGAACAGACTCTGGCTTATGCGAGAAGCTTGAGTCACGCTATCTTGGCCCCTACAAAGTTATCGAACAGACCTTACCAGTGAACTACCTTGTCACACCTGTTCATGTCCCCACTGACCAACGATGCCGCGGGACAGAGATTGTTCACGTTTTGCGTCTCAAGCCCTATCGTATGCGTTCCCCAGCGTAATTCGCGGCCAGACTGGCCGCTTCCGTCGACGGGGCAAATTAGTGTAAGAATTCATTGGACGTCATCCTCATCTGTCAATAACCATCATCAGTCTTCGCCCATTCCTCGTCATCATCGGCGCCATTTTCGCTGTTGCTTGAATAAAGCGTCAGCTGAACTCATGGTATTTCAAGATATATATATATATATATATATATATATATATATATATATATATATATATATCCCGGCTGCGGCGGCTGCATTTCCGATGGAGGCGGAAATGTTGTAGGCCCGTGTACTCAGAATTGGGTGCACGTTAAAGAACCCCAGGTGGTCGAAATTTCCGGAGCCCTCCACTACGGCGTCTCTCATAATCATATAATGGTTTTGGGACGTTAAACCCCACATATCAATCAATCAAATTACCGCAGGGGCGCCTGCGCAAGTAGGCGTTTGGTGTGTAGCGACACCACGAACCCGAGCTAACGGGGGAGTTTCGACTCCCTCCCACGCCTAGCCGTGCGTGGCTTTGCCGTGTCCGAGGAAAAGGGGATCCTGGGGGTTGAGCCGACGCTGGGTGATTGGACCGTTAAGGCCCCCCGGCAGAGGCAACACACCCCTTTGGCCCCGACTTCACGTAGACGGCACCCCTGAGCTGACCCACCCAGGGGAATCGGCAGTCGCCTTTTCCTATCTCTCTCTCCCTACATCTTCGTCTTTATCTCTTACTATTTATCTGTCCTGTCTTCTACTCTCTTCTGTTTACTTCCAAACTTTCTGGCGGCTAGGGTTAACCCTGTGCAAATAGCCTACCTTGGTCTAGGCGCATTGGGTTATAGTGGCGTTGTACGGCTGGCATCTACAGGTTTCAGCATTTGTAACCTTGTAGCGTCCCCTCGTTGGGCTCCGTGGTGGGTGGCCGCCAACGCTGCTGAACAACAATAAGGAAAACATGCATGGAGCATTCCCACTACTGTCTGATCGTACCGGCTTAAAGCCGGTACGCACCGATGATCTCACCAGAGAAGGATTGGCCACCCTGGTGCAGTATCTGGCGGCCAGATACTGCACCAGGGTGGCCAATCCTTCTCTGGCCACCCCTCCCGGGGGTGGCCAGAGAAGGCAAATTCTGGCCACCCCCTCCCGTAGGCATTCGTCAATTAACTCAAGGCCCTCAGTCCCCACCAGCTGCGGAGCAACTGACCACGGCAGCGGTCAGATCTGCAAAGCAGCAGAGGGTGCTAGGAATCTCTGGATACGGACAGGCCACCATTGGAACTTGAACTTAGCAACGTTTAACGTTAGAACGTTATCTAGTGAGGGAAGTCTAGCTGTATTATTCGAGGAGCTAGAAGGCATTAAATGGGATATAATAGGGCTGAGTGAGGTTAGGAGGACAGATGAGGCCTATACTGTGCTACAGAATGGGCACGTCATTTGCTATCGGGGCTTGGCAGACAGAAGAGAACTGGGAGTAGGGTTCCTAATTCACAGAAACATAGCTGGCAACATAGAGGATTACTATAGCATTAATGAAAGGGTGGTAGGCATTGTAATTAAACTGAATAAAAGATACAAAATGAAGGTAGTACAGGCTTACGCGCCTACATCCAGCCATGATGACGCTTCAGTTGAAAGCTTCTATGAAGACGTGGAATCGGCAATGAGTAAGGTGAAAACACAGTATACTATAGTAATGGGCGACATTAATGCAATGGTAGGGAAGGAGCAGGCTGGAGACCAGGCAGTAGGAGATTATGGCATTGGCACTAGAAACGCCAGAGGAAAGCTACTAGTAGAATTCGCAGAACGCAATAATCTGCGTATTTTGAATACCTTCTACCGAAAACGAGAAAACCGCAAGTGGACATGGAGGAGCCCTAATGGCGTAAATAAGAACGAAATAGACTTTATAATGACTGCACACCCAGGAGTCGTGCAGGATGTGGAAGTGGTTGGCAAGGTAAGATGCGGTGACCATAGAATGGTACGGGCTCGAATCCGCCTAGACTTGAAGAAGGAACGACAGAAACTGATACGCAAGAAGCAAATCAATGAGCTAGCACTGAGAGGGAAAGTACAGGAATTCAGAGTGTCACTGCAGAACAGGTACTCTGCTCTTAGCGAGGAAACCAACCTTAGCGTAGATACAATGAATGATAATCTGACGAGTATCATCACGGAGTGTGCAGTGGAAGTTGGAGGCAGGGTAGCTAGACAGGACACCGGCAAGCTTTCCCAGGAAACGAAGAACCTAATTAGGAAGCGTCAAATCATGAAAGTGTCAAGTACAACAGACAAAATAGAACTGGCAGAGCTTTCGAGGCTGATTAATAAACGTAAAGTATGCGATGTAAGAAGGTATAACATGGAGAGAATTGAGCACGCTCTGAAAAACGGAGGAAGCGTCAAAGCAGTGAAGAGGAAACTTGGGATAGGCAAAAGGCGGATGTATGCACTAAGGGACAAAGAAGGCAAATTAACTACCAATATGGATAGGATAGTTAAAATAGCGGAGGAGTTTTACAGAGATCTGTACAGTAGCCGAGACAACCACGACCTTAATACTATAAGAACTAGCAGTAACCCAGACGACACCCCACCGGTAATGATAGAAGAAGTCAGAAAAGCTTTGGAGAGCATGCACAGAGGCAAAGCTGCTGGTGAGGATCAAGTAACATCAGATCTGCTGAAAGATGGAGGACAGATTGTGTTAGAAAAACTAGCCACTCTATTTACGAGGTGTCTCCTGACGGGAAAAGTACCAGAGTCTTGGAAGAACGCTAACATCATCTTAATACATAAGAAAGGAGATGACAAGGACTTGAAGAATTACAGGCCGATCAGCTTGCTCTCTGTAGTATACAAGCTATTTACAAAGGTAATTGCTAGCAGAGTAAAGAAAACATTAGAATTCAATCAACCAAAGGAACAAGCAGGATTTAGAATAGGCTACTCAACAATCGACCACATTCATACTATCAATCAGGTAATAGAGAAATGCTCAGAGTATAACCAACCACTATACATAGCCTTCATAGATTACGAGAAGGCGTTTGATTCAGTAGAAATATCAGCCGTCATGCAGACACTGCGGAATCAGGGCGTAGATGAAATATATATAAACATTCTGGAAGAAATCTACAGGGGATCAACTGCTACCATAGTGCTTCATAAAAAAGCAACAGAATACCAATAAAGAAGGGTGTAAGGCAGGGGGACACAATCTCCCCAATGCTATTCACTGCGTGCTTGCAGGACGTTTTCTGAAGTCTAGAATGGGAACAGTTAGGGATAAGAGTTAATGGAGAGTACCTCAGTAACCTGCGCTTCGCCGATGACATTGCATTGCTGAGTAACTCAGGGGACGAATTGCAACTCATGATTACGGAGTTAGACAGCGAGAGCAGAAAGGTGGGTCTTAAAATTAATCTGCAGAAAACGAATGTAATGTACAACAACCTCGGAAAGGAGCAGCGCTTTGCGATAGGTAATAGTGCACTTGAAGTTGTAAAAGACTATGTCTACTTAGGGCAGGTAATAACCGCAGAGCCTAACCACGAGATTGAAGTAACTAGAAGAATAAGAATGGGGTGGAGCACATTCGGCAGGCACTCTCAAATTATGACAAGTAGATTGCCACTGTCCCTCAAGAGGAAGGTATATAACAGCTGTATCTTGCCGGTACTTAGCTACGGAGCAGAAACCTGGAGACTCACAAAGAGGGTTCAACTTAAATTGAGGACGACGCAGCGAGCAATGGAAAGAAAAATGGTAGGTGTAACCTTAAGAGACAAGAAGAGAGCAGAGTGGATTAGGGGACAAACGGGAGTTAAGGATATCATAGCTGCAATAAAGAAGAGGAAATGGACATGGGCCGGGCATGTAGCACGTAGACAGGATAACCGCTGGTCATTAAGGGTCACCAACTGGATTCCCAGAGAAGGAAGCGGGGTAGGGGGAGACAGAAGGTTAGGTGGGCCGATGAGATTAAGAAGTTTGCGGGTATAAATTGGCAACAGCAAGCACAGGACCGGGTTAACTGGCGGAATGGGAGAGGCCTTTGTCCTGCAGTGGACGTAGACAGGCTGATGATGATGATGATCATGATATATATATATATATATATATATATATATATATATATATATATATATATATATAGCAGTATAAAAAGAGGTCAACAAACGTGCGAAAAAACACTAGTTTTACTAACGTTTCGGCAGGTGGGCCTGCCTTCGTCGGAGTGAATATATAAATATATATATATATATATATATATATATATATATATATATATATATATATATATGTGTGTGTGTGTGTGTGTGTGTGTGTGTGTGTGTGTGTGTGTGTGTGTGTGTGTGTGTGTGTGTGTGTGTGGGTGGGTGTGTGTGTGTGTGTGTGACGTACGAAGGCAGGGATGGTTAGGAGAAACCGAGAAGGAAGAAGCGAGAATGGAATAAACATGGCGTATGAGCCAGGCCACGTAGCCCATCCATCATAGCGTCACATGAGTCGACAGGACGAAGACCTCCCAACCACTTCATCAGTGTCTCATTATCGATGCAGTTCTCCACAAGACGCCCTGACCATACATCGACTACGGAATCATCTCCTCGCCGCACACAGCGACCAGCACCATGACAGAATCATCGACCGACCTTCCCCATCCCAAAGTACACCGGAGCAGCGGACGATGTACCTGTACAGGTCTGGTTTGACTTGTTCGAGCTCCACGCAACCACTGCATTATGGTCGGAACGGGAGATGGTTGCCAACTTTACCGACTACGTCTCCGGTGAGGCCTTCAAATTCTACCTCACCCATATATTTCAAAACAACGAGTCTTGGGAAAAGATCAAACAAGAAATGATCGTTTGGTTTAAAGAATATATTGACGACTACGACGAAGACTCGATTTTGACCCACCATGCACAATTGCACTCAGTCGTCAAATTTGCAGGCCGTCTTCAACCATTCGAACGCACAGCAAGATTCAACCTCTGGCACAAGACGAAGTGGCACACGAGTTCAGTGGCAGACGACAATGCGTATTTTGTGAAAAACGCAGCCATCGAGCGCACCTCCCTCCTGCACGAAAGTCGGCATTTGTGAAGACATCGCTTCAGCATATGACCCGAGACATTGCTCAACCACCTGATGCTGTTCACCCTTCGCCTCGCATACGTGGTCCACCACCTGGGTTTGCATCATGCGGTTCTTCAAGCACTCCTAACGCTTACCATTTGCCCTATAAAAACGCCGTATTTATGCTAGATGACCTGGAGTATCTGGAAAATACCCTGTTGAGCCATGCTCCTTCCGCACGGGTTCATGCATCGCCATCCGGTGCATACACACTCTACAGTGGAAGCAACACCGAAGGCTCAGACGCATAGAACGTCACACGCTGCAATGCGCAAAGCCTCTAGAGCCTCTCGTAGTGAACAGGGTAGATGAAGCTTCTGAAGAACTTTTTACCAACTCTCAAGCATAATCTTCATTGCCCGAAGTGCCTGACAACAGCCCACAAACTACCAGCTGCCGACTGGGCACCACATAAAGTTGTGAAGAAAACCAGCGCGATGTTCAAGAAGGGATCTCACCGCAATGTGTTCCACGGCAACATCAGCAACGCCAGCAAAAACAAGTCCAAGAATCGCAGACACTCCAACGGATACACCGACAAGGACGACGACGCAAAGTAAGCCTCTTAAAACAAATTCAAGACGCCAAGCCCCTTCGCATAAGGGATCGGCGCCAGAAACGTATTTGGCGCAAGAGATCAAGACTGCGCCGACGATTACAGCTCCGAAACAGCAGAAAACGACCGAAGAGACGAAAAGGCATCATCTGTAGAACGCAGAGACCAAGACACCATAGCACTCGCAAACTGGAATCACACCGTCTGTTCCCGCCACGACAACGACGCCTTCGACATCTGAACCTGAAATGCTACAGGGACTCCCAACCTTGTCCGTTCCTCGCAAGAACTCAGCCGATGTCGTTACCGGTGCAGATCTCCAGGGTGTGGTTATGCCATCCAGGACGCAACAGTCAGCCTCGCCCACCAAAACTCCAGCACTTACCGGACTGCTGCACTCTCCTTTGAAGCTATGTTGTGTTTACGGAAACTTCCTAGGACATGGAACGAT
The DNA here is from genome assembly GCA_013436015.1 of Rhipicephalus annulatus. Taxonomy (NCBI): domain Eukaryota; kingdom Metazoa; phylum Arthropoda; class Arachnida; order Ixodida; family Ixodidae; genus Rhipicephalus; species Rhipicephalus annulatus. Next base: position 116,969 of record WOVY01013199.1, on the reverse strand, counting down.
CTTCCCTTTTTCGACAGTGTTCACTTTTAAGCCGTGCATGTTCAGTTTCAATTTCTGTTAGTCTGACGCGACTTTTTTTGGGGAAAGGGGGAATCGAATGACGTAAGAAGGCAGGGATGGTTAGCAGAAAACGAGAAGGAAGAAGTGAGAGTGGAATAAACATGGCGTATGAGCCAGGCCACGTCTCCGATTCTACATAGCGCCACCCACACACACACACACACACATATATATATATATATATATATATATATATATATATATATATATATATATATATATATATATATATATATATATATGTATATATACATATATATATATATTGTTACGTCTGCGAGAGAGGTGTATTCAGAGCCGACGTAACGGTCGACTCGACGGTATACAGCAGTGAACGCGCAGCAGCGAGCTCTTACCACCAACCGAACGTCCTCTTCTTGTTTCCCACTACACAGGAGCACATACCTAAATTACACAAGTTGTAACATTTGCCTCCGCGCAGACGAAGCCCACTGGGCGAGTCAGTCTCTCGAGGAATAAAGCGCTTCAAACGTGCAACATGGACAAGTTCAGTTTTTGCAGACCATCGGCCGTTTGAATGGAGACGCGCTATGCGGTAAATAAATCACTGATATGGTCTACAACAAGATAAGGTCCCGCATAGTGCGCTAGCAGTTTCTTGCTAAAATCGCGTTTTCTTGTTGGTGTCCACAGCAACACTAGGTCGTCGCGATTGTACGTCACGTGTCAGCGTCGGTGGTCAAAATGTTCCTTCGAGTGGTCTTGCGAAGCAACAGTGCGCAATTAAGCAAGGCGTCTAGCTTCTTCGGCCCGACAGATGATCTCGGATATGCAGGGATCATGGTGGTCCAAACACGGGAAGATGGTATTCAGGGTATGACGAGGTGGTCGAGCATATAAAAAAAAGAAAGGACTGTAGCCAGTAGTTTCAAGCTGAGCGGTGTTGAATGCATATGTGATAAAGGGTAGAATACTGTCCCAGTCCTTGTGATCTGATGCGACATACATAGACAGCATGTTAGAGAGAGTTCTGTTCGCTCGTTCAGTTAGACCGTTCGTTTGGGGATGATATGGCGTAGAATGCCGAAACCTTGAAGCACAGACATGAACCATCTCTTCCATCACCTCTGCTGTGAATTGTCGGCCACGGTCACTGATTACAATTTTGGAAGGTCCATGTCGAAGAATTACAAAACGTAGCATGAAGGAAGACACATCGGCTGCAGTTGTCGACGGTATGGCAGCTGTCTCGCAGTACCTTGTTAAATGGTCGGTGCAAACGACTATCCAACAATTTCCATCAGAAGACCGGAGAAAGGGTCCAAGGAGGTCAATCCCAACTTGCTTGAATGGAGTTCTAGGGGGCGGCACCGGATGTAATCGCCCTAAAGGAGCACTTGTTGGGCGCTTATGACTTTTGCACTCGTTACAGCTAGACACGTATTGTTCCGTTGTCCGGCGCATTTTGGGCCAGTACAATCTTTCTTGCAGATGGCAAAGAGTTTTCCCTGTGCCTAGAGGACCAGATGTTGGGTCATCATGCATAGCCTGCAAGACATAAACGCAAAGACTCTTCGGAACCACTTGAAGATATCGTGAGCCGGTGTTGGTGTAGTTCTTTTTGTAAACTAGCCCGTCTCGGATGCAGAAGCGCGTAGGCGATGATTTTGGTTTGGTAGCAAGAAGCTGTTGTATGGTGCTGTCCCTTTGTTGCTCATCCTTAAAGGTCTTGTTATTGGGAACTGGTTGGTCGAGTAATGCGATGTAGGTATCGAAGGTGTCCACGTCACATTCCGTCGTTGGAAGCGGTAGTCGCGAAAGACAATCTGCATCAGCGTGACGTCGGCCGCGTTTATAGGAAACCGTGAAGTCATATTCTTGTAGACGAAGTGCCCAGCGCCCCAGCCGGCCAGATGGATCACGCAGATTGACCAACCAGCAGAGAGAATGATGGTCTGTCACGACGGTAAAGGGGCGTCCGTACAGGTAGGACCGGAAGCACTGCACTTCGAAGACTACTGCAAGGCATTCTTGCTCTGTGTCAGTGTAGTTACGCTCGGACTTGCTGAGCGAGCGACTTGCATACGCTACGACGTGTTCTTAGTTATCAAAGCGTTGAACCATGACAGCACCTACACCAATACCGCTGGCGTCTGTGTGAATCTCAGTGGGCGCCAGAGGATTGAAATGTTCAAGAATCGGATGAGACGTCAAAAGAAACTTCAACTCCGAAAAAGCAGACTCGCATTCCGGGGTCCAGTCACACTTCGCACCTTCATGAAGCAGACACGTGAGCGGGTATGCGATATTGTCAAAGCCAGGAATGAATCTGTGAAAGTATGAACAAAGCCCCAAAAAGCTGCGCAGTTCTTTCACCAAGTTTGGTTGCTTAAATGCCTCCACTGCGGCCGTCTTGGCGGGATCCGGTCGTATGCCTTCTTTGTTTACTAAGTGTCCAAAAATGAGTGTTTGACGCTCTCCGAAACGACATTTCTTTGAATTGAGCACCAAGCGTGCTTTGCTTAGGCAGTCCAGTACGAGGCCAAGGCGTGTGTTGTGCTCACAAAAGGTGCGCCCAAAAATTACAACGTCGTCCAAGTAACACATACACACTTCGCACTTCAATCCACGCAGAATGTTGTCCATAAATTGCTCAAACGTTGCGGGCACGTGCAGAGTACGGACGGCATCGCATTGAATTCAAATAGTCCATCTGTTGCAACAAATGCCGTTTTCTTCTTGTCTTCCTCATGCAATGAAATCTGCCAGTAGCCTGACCTCAGATCCACAGACGAAAAGTAAGAGGCCAATGATAGACAGTCGATAGCATCATCAATCCGTGGGAGTGGGTATACGTCTTTTTTATTGATGGTGTTGAGACGGCGGTAGTCAACACAAAATCGCCATGTCCCATCCTTCTTCTTCACTAGAATTACTGGAGCGGCCCACGGACTACATGATTTTTGAATTACATTTTGTTTGAGCATCTCGCAAACCTGTTCATTGATCACTGCGCGTTCCGAAGGCGATACACGATATGGTTTCTGTCGGAGAGGTCTGTGAGATGTCGTTTTGATTCGGTGCTTTATACGAGAAGCAGGGAATTAGGGGAATCATGCTGAGCGAAATCAAAAATACCGGCATGTTTGCACAGAATACTCGCCAGTTCATTACGTTCCTTGGTGCTGAGTGACTTATCAATCATAGCCATAATAGTGGTGACCCTGGCGTGCAGATTATCGCAACGGGTCTTATCCGGGAAAAGATTGCTTTCTGCAAGTGTGGCAAGCGAGAATACTTGGTGTTCACGAATCTCTGCAAGTTTCAGACCCTCCGGCAGCACTTTAGGTTCATTCGAGCAGTTAATCACCCATAAACCAGTTTGCCCTTGCCTAGCCGATAGCGTGCAGTAGGGTATTAAGACTGTCTTCTTTATGCAACTGAGATGCACGGGCTCCACAGTTGCATAAAATGTTTGCTCGCTTGCAGGTGAACAGACAACAGGGACACATTTTGCCGACAATGGCTGTACAGTTGTGTCCACAGACACGCAAAAACACTTTCTTGAGAGGGCGAGTTTTTCATAAAAGCAAATGGAATATCGTAATATACTGTAATTTGTCCTGTGCAACATTCGACAGTAGCACCACATAGCTTCAAGAAATCGAGTCCCAGAATGACGTCATGCGTAGTATGAGGGAGAACAGCAAACTTACGACAAAGTTCTGGCACGCCAAACTAACAGTCACAGTGCAGACACCAACAGGTTGTAACAACTCTCCGCTCACTTCACGAAACGTATCAGGACGGTCCCAACGAAACATAACCTTTCGTCCAAGAAGGCGGGTGAAAACTAAACTGATTACTGACACGGTTGCACCTGTGTCCACCAACGCCATTGTTGGTACGCCATCGATAAGCCCTCGAACCTTACTTCTAAACTTGGAAGCTAACGGAGGTATATCTGTTGAAATCGAAGACTTTCCGGCGACCTCACCTACAATGGCCGCGCCGACTAGTTTTCCGTAGGAGGCGAGGAGTGGCGGCGCCGAGGAGGTGGTGGTCGGTTGGCGCGAGGGGCAGGTGGTGGTGTCACACTGCGGTCAGAGGGCGGAGATTGGTTTCGTAGCGCTCCTGGTATCTCGTAAGACGCGCTTCTTGGGAATTTCGGTGCTCGGGTAACGCCAGAACGGTTAAATCTCGGTGATCAGTCGTACCTTGGCGGCTGCCGGTAGTTGCAATACCTCGCAATGTGTCCTTCGAAGCCACTGTTGTAGCAGACTGGTAGAGGACGCTCGCCGAACCAATGCTGAGACCGCTCAGCTGTGAAGGGTCGATGACGAGCTTGCTGAGCGGGGGCTGCCCACATCTGTGTGGCGGGGCCGTGACGAAGGCGTTGGCCATATTATTGGTCGGTCACGAATGAGTCACGACGTGGTCGCGGATTTCCAGTTTCGCTGGTGTCTGCCACACATACCGATGGTGGCAAAAGAGCTAATGGCGCCGCCGTGTAGTAGGGTGGATTGGTGGGTGGATGCGGAATGGTTTCGTCAACCCTACCACGGTGTCGCTGCAGCTCTTCACGCACAAATGCCCGAATAGTAGCGGCAAGGTTGGTGGGCGGGCTCACGCTAACGCTGGCGACCGTTGTCACATTTGCCAGCCTACCGAATTTCGGGGCGATGCGACGAGTCTTCAATTTTTCAAACGTGCGGCAGTGATGTTGGACGTCGGAGGCAGAGGTCAGGTCATCCCTGCCTATCAGAAAATTGTAGACGTCTTCCGCTATACCTTTCAAGAGGTGTCCGACCCTGTCTTCTTGAGACATCTGTGGGTTTATAATCTTGCAAAGCTTAAGAACGTCCTGTATATAAGCAGTGCAGGTTTCTCCAGGAGCCTCGGCTCTTCCAGCAAGAGTCCGCTCCACGCTTTCTTTTTTTGTGTCGGAGTCACCAAAACACTTCTTCAGTTCTTGAGCAAAAAGAGCCCATGTTGTCAAGCACTCTTCGTGGTTTTCATACCACATCATGGTAGTGTCCGTGAGAAACAGCGCGACGTTTTCCAGCTGATCGATAGAGTTCCATTGGTTGTACTGGCTCCCCCTTTTGTAGTGCGTTAGCCACGCGTCCACATCTTCTCCTGCCATTCCCGCGAACGGGCGGGGTTCCATGTAGTGATGCCTAGGTGTAGCCAGCGTAGACCTGTGCAAAGTCGTGGCGGTTGATTCCTGACCTTTGCTCTGGGCCATGACGACTGTTGTCGGCGGCAGACCGGCAAGACGACGGCTCCGACGAACTCCGAACAGCTGTGGCTCTGTGGTACGTCGACGTGCCATACCCCGACACCTCCGCCACTCTGTTACGTCTACGAGAGGGGTTTATTCAGAGCCGACGTAACGGTCGACTCGACAGTATACAGCAGTGAACAAGCAGCAGCGAGCTCTTGCCACCAACCGAACGTCCTCTTCTTCTGCCATCACCATGTTCCCCGCTACACAGGTGCACGTACCTAAATTACACATGTGGTAACAATATATATATATGTATATATATATATACATATATATAGTCAAGTAGATCCTCCGTGAGCGGACACAACGTGGTTTATTTCGACGTTTCGGCCTAGAGTCTGGCCTTCATCAGGATTGAGGTTACAATTTCTTGGTGCTCAGCTTTATACAATCTTGAATTAGAGGGGGAGAGAGAGAAAGAGGAAAAAATAAAAGACAAAAAAAGAAAAAAGAAGAAAAGAAAAAAGGGGAAAGTAAGGAGGACTCCCCCGGGTGCCATTTTCACTCTTCATTCCCCATCCCCCTCCATCTCTCTGTCTTTTCTCCTTTTCACCGGTTAGGAAGTCTGCCGTCTGTGTATCCTTCCTTTTACTAACACATTGTTCCCGACGAGACAGCGCCTCCTGGCTCTGGCGGTTTGGTGTGGGGGAAAAAAAGCTTTTTTAAGAAGTTTAAGCCTTTAACTACTCAGCCCCCCGTCGACATATCGTCGTAGATAGAGGGGTGCCACGTATTGCCGTAGAAGCTGGCAAGCGGGTGCAATGGCAATTCTTCCCCGCTTTTGGATTACGCGTGCAGTGGGGGCCTCCCAACTGTGCACAGAGTTTGTGTTGGGCATGTCATGTTTGGCACAATTGATTGGATAGTGAGGTAAAAATAGAAACAGACGACAGCTCTTAGGAAGAGTAGTTAGTTACACTTGGAATTATTTTGAGTTGTCCAGTGCCCTTGACACTCAGTTTTTTTTTATTATTGCCATTATTGTTTTCTAATGCTTTAATTGCTGCGGTCACTCAGTTACCATGCCTGCATATATATATATATATATATATATATATATATATATATATATATATATATATATATATATCAGATCTGCTGAAAGATGGATGACAAATTGTGTTAGAAAAACTAGCCACCCTGTTTACGTGGTGTCTCCTGACGGGAAGGGTACCGGAGTGTTGGAAGAACGCTAACATCATCTTAATACATAAGAAAGGAGATGACAAGGACTTGAATAATTACAGGCCGATCAACTTGCTCTCTGTAATATACAAACTATTTACAAAGGTAATTGCTAACAGAGTAAAGAAAACATTAGAATTCAATCAACCAAAGGAACAAGCAGGATTTCGAACAGGCTACTCCACAATGGACCACATTCATAATATAAATCAGGTAATAGAGAAATGCTCAGAATATAACCAACCACTATACATAGCCTTCATAGATTAAGAGAAGGTATTTGATTCAGTAGAAATATCAGCCGTCAACCAGACACTGCGTAATCAGGGTGTCGATGAAGTATATATAAACATTCTGAAAGAAATCTACAGGGGATCAACTGCTACCATATTGCTTCATAATGAAAGCAACAGAATACCAATCAAGAAGGGTGTAAAGCAGGGGGATACAATCTCTCCAATGCTATTTAAGGCGTGCTTACAGGAGGATTTTCAGAGGCCTAGAATGGGAACAGTTAGGGATAATAGTTATGGAGAGTGCCTTAGTTAACTGCGCTTCGTCGATGACATTGCATTGCTGAGGAACTTAGAGGACGCATTGCTACTCATGATTACGGAGTAAGACAAGGAGAGCCGAAAGGTGGGTCTTAAAATTAATCTGTAGAAAACGTAAGAAATGTGCAACAACCTCGGAAGAGAGCAGCGCTCCGAGATAGGTAATAGTGCACTTCAAGTTGTAAAAGACTATGTCTACTTAGGACAAGTAATAACCGCGGAGCCTATCCACGAGATAGAAGTAACTAGAAGAATAAGAATGGGGTGGAGCAATTTGGCAGGTACTTTCAGGTTATGACATGGGGATTGCCACTATCCCTCAAGAGGAAGGTATATAACAGCTGTATCTTGCCGGTACTTAGCTACGGAGCAGAAACCTGGAGACTTACAAAGAGGGTTCAGCTTAAATTGAGGACGACGCAGCGAGAAATGGAAAGAAAAATGATAGGTGTAACCTCAAAAGACAAGAAGAGAGCAGAGTAGATCAGGGAACAAACGAGGGTTATGGATATCATAGTTGAAATCAAGAAGATAAAATGCACATGGGCCGGGCATGTAGCGCGTAGACAGGATAACCGCTGGTCATTAATGGTAACTAACTGGATTCCCAGAGAAGGCAAGCGAGTTAGGGGGAGACAGAAGGTTAGGTGGGCAGACAATATTAAGAAATTTGAGGGTATAAATTGGCAGCAGCAAGCACAGGACCGGGTTAATTGGCGGAACATGGGAGAGGCCTTTGTCCTGCAGTGGACGTGGTGAGGCTTATGATGATGATGATGATCATGATGTTGATGATGATGATATGTATATCGCAAAAATAAGTATACGCCTCTAAAAAACTGTTTTTTGGGGACGTTTCAATCGGAGACCGATCTTCATCAGAGAAAACTTAGTAGGCTACGACGAGCTTTTATGCCATCGTACAGCCGAGAGAGAGCGACAAAGAGAAAAGAGAGAGAGAAAAAGAAAAATATACATACACCAGTGGCCCAACTACCTATCATGCACTGATAAGTAGCCAAATTGCCACGTGTGCGTACTACGCTTAGCCCGTGCATTTAAAAACAAAACGCACCTGGGCCAGTGGCAATACCACCCAATATTTTGTTTATTCAGAGAACTGTCAATCCCGTGATGATATTATTACAGGAGTGGTGTCACATTGTACATAGTTAAAACAAGCAATACACAGACTAAAAATACATGTTGCAAGCACTTGAAATTTGAAGCGAATATCTCAAACATAGTGCAAAATTCACCGTAGTGATAGGCAAAGAGTCTTTATGAATAAAAACATCAGGTTAAATGCTAGGGCAAGCAAAAAACAAATACAAAACGAAATTGTACAGACAGTGTTAAAACTTGTGACATAATCAATACAGGAAATCACGACTAAATAAAAGACAACACACATTCACTCGCTCGATTAACACATTTCTTAACTGTCGGCTGTGTCAACACGGTGGGGTGCAGCGCATTCCAAGTGCGTATGGCTCGCGGAAAAAAAAGAGTGGCCAAAAACATTGTTCTTGAGGGGATACTCAAGTGTGTGACAATGTTTATTTCGTGTTTGGCACTTGCTGTTAACCTTAACATAATTAGCCGGATTTGTTATCAAAGAGTTGTGTAGCACCAGATACAAAAATGTCAGGCTATGAAGCTTGGCGCGGCTCGAAAGGGTGGGCAGATCCACTCTTATCAAAAGAGCAGTAGGTGCGTCGGTACGCCTATAACAGTTATAGATAAAACGTGTCGCTTTACGTTGTATTCTTTCAAGCGCGGCTACATGTTTGTTTGTGAAGGGGAACCAGGCCACACTCGCATATTCGAGCATTGGGTGGATAAGCATGGTATACGCTAAATGTTTTGTTTGGGGTGTCGAATGACGAAGGGTTCGCTTAAGAAAAAATAACCTGCCGAGTGCCTTCTATGTATTAGGTTTGACATGCGCAGTCCAATTTAAGTCGGACGATATCAAGATGCCTAGATATTTGCAGGCAGCGACGTTGCGAAGTGGGACATTTCCCAGCGAATACGAAAAATTTGCCCTAACTTTATTCTTTGTGATTGACATGGCGATAGTTTTCTCAGTATTTATTTTCATTTGCCACTCTCGACACCAGGTTTCGACCTTTTTTAGGGAATAATCTAGTTTTAAATGATCCTGGTCGCTGGTACAGGATACAATCATCTGCGAACAATCATACACTGATAAGTAGTCAAACGACCACGTGTGCATACTATCAATGACAGGTGTATTTTGTAAAAAAAGAATCAAAAACGAGTGGTCAAACAACATACAATCACGACAAGTTTTTTGGTCCAGGTGGCTGAATTAAGCAAAGTCCAGTGATAAAAAGTTTGACTCCTCAGATTCACCTTTCATCAGCTAATACTAAAGTACATTCCTTGCGATCATTGTCTCTATCGCGTTCCGCCTGTTCTCCCCCTCCAGAGTTGCTCTTGAAGCCAGGTGAGGAGGGCTACGTCAGAACGATGTGATAAATTAAAAAAAGAAAAAGAATGAAAAAAGAGAGAACAACAAACAAGGGCTACGCGTGTCAAATGTTGTCAAATCTTGTCAAGCGTGTCAAAGCTTGGTTGTCTGGTGAGTGATTTCTTGGAGGGGGTGGGGGGGGTTAAAGATTCTTCGACAGTGGTCCACCTTTCTCGGAATGCGCGTGCCCATACCGCACGCCCGAACACGTGCTCCGAAGAAAAGAAAATCAGAAGAAAAGAAAAATGATAAAGGAAAGAAAAAAATGGAGATGGAGAAGAAAAAAGGAAAAAAGTAGAAAAAAAAACAAAAACGTTTGGTCAGGATAAATATTATCCTGAATGTTCCATAGCGCGAATTGAAGAAAGTATCTCTGGAGTGTTATTTAGACCAGCTTTTAATGTATGAAATTAATAAATCATGCATGATTCGCGGTGTTCACGTTCCCTTGGGCTATAGAAACCGCTTCGTAAGAGTGTGACCTTTATGGAATCAAATGGGTGGTTGCCGCAGTTAATATGCCGAGACAGAGGCAGATCCAAAAGTGAACGAACATGTGAACGGTGGTTATTGAAGCGGATACGAAAGGCTGTGTCAGTCTGTCCTATGTATTGAATACCACATCTGCCGCACTCGAGAGGGTATATTATATTGGAGCTGTCACAGTTAAGGTTTGAATTAATGAAGTACTCTAAATCAAATTGTGCGCTTTCAGCAACGTTGGTTACCTGTATGTGTTTGCCACCTTGCAGTAGGCTTTTCCACATGGCTGACATCCAGTTATCGATGTCTTATCGGTTTTTGACCACACAAAATAATCTTTAATGTTTTTTGGGGCGTCTATATACCACTCGTGGAGGGGAAGGGAAAACGTTTGATAGCTGTTCACTCTGTTATAAGATGTTAAAGTGTTTCTTTAGAATTTTGTTTACATTAGAGGGTTGCTACAAAATGTTAGAACCAAGTTTTTCCGTCCCTCTTGTTTCAATTCTTTCTGCTGGTGAAGTAGCTGCCGGCGATCTAGGTTTGCCGCTTTGTGTATGGCGTCGTTGACTATGGAAGGAGGATAATATTGTTTTGAAAGTACCTTGCGTAAGTTCTCTGCGTTGGCCTCAAAGTCTTTGGAACGGGAGCAAATTCTTTTGAATTGGTGCGCCTGGGAGTACGGAATGGATGTCTTGCAGTGACGAGGGTGACAGCTATCGAAATGAAGGTATTGCTGCCTGTCTGTAGGCTTGTTGTAAACGTTAATAGCTAATGACCCGTCTTTTACTGTTACGTGGACGTCTAGAAAATTTATTTCAGCTGTTGAATATAAATAAGTGAACGTTATGTCTGGATGAACTTCGTTTAAATAATATATAAAATTAATTGGGCTGTCCTGTGTGTCTGTCCAAATAATAAAAAATATCATCGAGGAAGCGTCTGTAGAGAAGTGGCTGAATTTTCTATGTTGATAGAAACTTAGTTTCAAGGTCATGTTTGCGTAGTTAGGTGCCATGCGAGTTCGCATAGCCGTGCCATTAATTTGTAAGTTGTATTGGTTAGAACACTCGAAGCTGTTGAGCTGGAGAACCAACTTAGCGAGGGTTTCAATTACTATTGCGTTTGGTGAGTCATCACATTTATGTGAACTATATGCTTTTACTATGCTTTGATGCCGTCACTATGTAGAATATTGGTGTAAAGAGAAGTAACATCAAGAGTTACAAGAAAGGCACCTTCAGGGATTATTAGATCTTAGATCGTCCTAATGAAATGGTTGCTATCACGTAGGTAGGAGGGGTGTGTAGGAGGTATGTTCTTAATTAGGGAGTCTAAGTAACTTGATGTCACAGAACGAGCGCCAAAAAATGAGCGCGCCGCCAAATTCTTGCGACAACGGGAGGGAGAAACGCCGCGAGGTCAAAAGAAAAAAAAAGAAAACATCCAAGGCTCCCCGGGCGCGCAATCTCCCCGCAGAAGCATGGCTTCGCAGAAGTCAAAAGAAAAAAAAAGAAAACATCCAAGGTTCCCCGGGCGCGCGCTCTCCCCGCAGAAGCATGGCTTCGCAGACGAACCTCCTCACCCCACATCGGCGGCCCAGCAAGGCCGCGATATTTCTAGAACGAAGGAGGCGTGGCCACGCCGAGCTGAGTCATCCGACGCGGAGGGCAGACAAACCGTCTCGCCTCTCCCCAGCCTTCGCTGCGTATCGCGCCGACGAAATGACGAGAAATTTCTGGAAGGTGGCGCGGAAGGTATTTAATCGAGTGGACGAGACGAGAAAGCAGGAGGAGACGGAAGTGAGCCCCAGAGCGCGTAGGGATTCCGCCGTGTAGTCGGCGAAGGTTTTTGGTCCGTAGGGACGAAGCCGGAGATGAAGAAGATTTCCACCAGTGGGTGAAGGCTCGACCTACAGGCAAGAGCTTGTGTTTACCGCTATCGAGCGAAGACGCGGGCAACAGCTGCGTGTGTGAAGCCGACGTGTTCCGGCGAAGAAGTTGAAGTTTGAAGAGTGGCCAATTGAAGACGGGAGGTTTCCTGGAAGAGAAACTTCGAGGGCTGCGGAACGACAACAACGCTGGACTTTGAGTGAGTGATTCTCGGACGAGTATCATTCAGACTTTTGTTCCAAAAACTTTGGACTGGATAGGTTTGCTATCTCTTTAGTCTTTAAGTGTCTTGGTCGTTCAATGCATGCGACTGCATTGTAGTGCGTATCGTTGTCTGTGTCCGTTGTTTTGAGTTTGGCTGATTGTACCGTGTAGTACGTTGTTTGATTGGTGACGTATTGTATGTAACTATTGTGGAGTGTGCATTTTTGTGTTTTGTTTTCGATCTGCCATTATTGAGAATATAATTTGTTTGTTTATCAACTCTCGGCTCTGACTTGTTCTTTGGGCCACAGCCGGCGTCCGCTGGCGCGCCAAAAAGGACCACTTCAAAATTGTCCACGCTTTCGTGGTGCGGTTCGGGGGGCCGATACTTCGGCTCTTGGAATTAGCCCGGCGATCGCCTCCCTAATAACGGGACAGGTGTGACAATTAATCTGGCGTCCGCAATACAGGACCTTTTGGTGCACAGTGTGTCCAAAGTAGTGAGAAAGAGCCTCGAGTTGTTGATAGTGCTATCGGAAGGATTTTGTGTGTTGTTCAGTGTTCTCGTTAACAAGTGCAGGGGAGTGTTCCGATAGACTGATTTAGGCAGATACTTTTTTGCACGCGGCAAGGTTTTATTTGAGAGTTGCGAGACACCATGGATCTCGAAAATTTAGTTGCTCTGGGTGAGAAGATGGGTCTTTCTGGCGCCGAACTACGGAAATGGGTAAGCCAGAAGGAGAAAGAGGCGGTGGAGAGAGAAAGGTTGGCAGCTGAGAGAGCCAAGGAAGAAAAAGCAGCTGAGTTGGAACGAGAGAGGTTGGCGGTCGAAAGAGCCAAAGCAGAAAAAGAAGCTGAGTTGGAGAGAGAGAGGTTGGCAGCAGAGAGGGCCAAGAAAGAAAAAGCAGCTGAGTTGGAACGAGAGAGGTTGGCAGCTGAAAGGGTGAAAGAAGAAAGAGAGGCAAAGGAGCGACAGCTGAAGGAAGAAAGAGAGCAGCAATTGAAGTTGGAGCTGGAGAGAGAGAAGTTGGCAGCCGAAAGGGTGAGAGAAGAAAGAGAAGCGAGGGAGCGACAGCTGAAAGAAGAAAGAGAAGCGGAGATGGCTGAAAGGGAACGGCAGCGGCGGCACGAGATGGAACTCGAGTGGCTCCGTTTGCAACAGCGAAGTGAAACTCCCGTCCAAGCTAGAGTTGAAAGCAGCGAACGGGAAGGTCACGGCTTCCGCTTGAACCCAAGCAAGCTGCTCGTAGCGTTTGATGAAAGGAAGGACGACCTAGACGCGTACCTCCACCGATTTGAGACGATTGCGAAGAGCCAGAATTGGCCGGAACATCAATGGGCAACTGCTTTGAGTACTTGCTTGAGTGGTGAAGCGCTCAGTGTGTACGGTAGGCTGACGCCGACCGATGCAGCGAACTACGCAAACGTGAAAGCTGCTTTACTGAAGTGATTTCGATTTACTGTAGAAGGTTTCTGGGACAGATTTCGGACAAGAAAGCCAGCTGATGGGGAGACGGCTACGCAGTATGCCGCCCGACTTTGCCATTATTTCGACAGATGGATTGAACTTTCAGGGACAGCGCAGGAGTACGATGAGCTTAGAGAGCTCCTAATTAGAGAACAATTTCTTACTAGTTGCCACCCAAGCCTGTCACTGTACTTAAAAGAGAGGAAGGCTGACTCACTTGAAGACATGCTTGAATTGGCTGATCAATTCTTGAAAGCGCAGGGTGGCACTAATTTGGCCAAGGTCAAGAAGGAGTGTCCTGATGATTCGAAGAAATTGGCTCCCGAAGAAAAGAAGCGTGCACCAGAGAGCATTCCGCGCTGTTTTCTGTGCAACCGAGTGGGTCATCGCGCAAAAAACTGTCGAACGATCTTTACGGGCCCTACGACAGTAAAATGTTTTAAGTGTGGTCAGACTGGGCACAAAGCAGACGCTTGTCGGAACGGAGTGAGTCAAACTCACCAGGTATCCTGTGTGCAAGCGGCACCGAATTCTGATAATAATGCCGTCACCGATGAATTCGTAGAGTTGAAGAATGGGGAGAAAATTCCTATTGTGGGTGCTGTAATGTCAAAACAGCCAACCGGTGTTACGAAAGGAATGCCAGCGCTGCCTGGAAAGGTTGCGGGCAAGAAAATTACGGTTCTAAGAGACACCGGAAGCTCCACGGTTATCGTGCGGAGAAATTTGGTGCGGGAAAGTGAGTTGACGGGCAGAACGAAACCGGTTTGCCTAATTGACCGTACAGTTCGGATGCTTCCCGAAGCAGAAATCGAGATTTAAACCCCGTACTTCAGCGGGAAGGTTACTGCTTTATGCATGACGACCCCCCTGACGACCTTGTCATCGGAAACATCGACGGGGCGCGAGGACCGAATGATCCGGAATGTTTGGGAGAAGACCCGAAGATAGAGCCCTCGCCAACCCAGTGACTGCGAGATACAGGGGAGGAGCATCCCGTGACGGATCTCACTAGAGCCCGAGGTGAAGCTGCGGCGCAAGAGACAGCGAAGGAGAAGACGATCGTGTCGAATAAGTTCACGGGCCGAGCAACCGGACTCACGTCGGCACGACCTCAACCGACCGACAGTGTAAAGGAGACGGAGTTGGCCAGCCGGGCAAGATGTAGAGGCATGATCAAGCGGGTAAATAAACAGACAGGACCCGTCGAATGTAATGACGCATTAACGGTGTCGGAAGAGACAACGATGGCTGAGACGACGCCTCAGATACCGTCGTTGGAAAGGGCTCGCCGAAAAAGAACAAGGAAAGCAAGAGATCGAGCGAGCACCGCAAAAAGGGGCGCAAGCGCTGCTCGAAGTACACAGGATAAGTGTTTAAGTCGAATCAGAATGTGTTGGGCAGGGCTGAGTGCCATATGTTGTGTTAATGTTGTGTATCCTGTGTCACAAGTGTCGAAGTGTTGTGCTGTGATGTGATGTATAGTATTGTACCATTGTTGAAATGACAGAACTTTGTACATTTGTATTGTTGGGAATGTGTGCTGGAGTGTTGTACTCATGCGCTTGTGGTTGTGTTTTCCCGTGTTGTGTAATTGAATTACAATGTCCAATCGTATTGAGTGATATATTGTGAATGTGAAGTGTCATGAGCGACTTATGGTGTTACAGTCTTTGAGTGTGTGGTGACTTTTCGCGCTCGTTTGTGTGGTTTTGAATATTATGAGATAATATTCTTAAAGTGGGGGGCAGTGTCACAGAACGAGCGCCAAAAATGAGCGCGCCGCCAAATTCTTGCGACAACGGGCGGGAGAAACGCCGCGAGGTCAAAAAAAAAAGAAAACATCCAAGGCTCCCCGGGCGCGCACTCTCCCCGCAGAAGCATGGCTTCGCAGAAGTCAAAAGAAAAAAAAAGAAAACATCCAAGGTTCCCCGGGCGCGCGCTCTCCCCGCAGAAGCATGGCTTCGCAGACGAACCTCCTCACCCCACATCGGCGGCCCAGCAAGGCCGCGATATTTCTAGAACGAAGGAGGCGTGGCCACGCCGAGCTGAGTCATCCGACGCGGAGGGCAGACAAACCGTCTCGCCTCTCCCCAGCCTTCGCTGCGTATCGCGCCGACGAAAGGACGAGAAATTTCTGGAAGGTGGCGCGGAAGGTATTTAATCGAGCGGCCGAGACGAGAAAGCAGGAGGAGACGGAAGTGAGCGCCAGAGCGCGTAGGGATTCCGCCGTGTAGTCGGCGAAGGTTTTTGGTCCGTAGGGACGAAGCCGGAGATGAAGAAGATTTCAACCAGTGGGTGAAGGCTCGAGCTACAGGCAAGAGCGTGTGTTTACCGCTATCGAGCGAAGACGCGGGCAACAGCTGCGTGTGTGAAGCCGACGTGTTCTGGCGAAGAAGTTGAAGTTTGAAGAGTGGCCAATTGAAGACGGGAGGTTTCCTGGAAGAGAAACTTCGAGGGCTGCGGAACGACAACAACGCTGGACTTTGAGTGAGTGATTCTCGGACGAGTATCATTCAGACTTTTGTTCCAAGAACTTTGGACTGGATAGGTTTGCTATCTCTTTAGTCTTTAAGTGTCTTGGTCGTTCAATGCATGCGACTGCATTGTAGTGCGTATCGTTGTCTGTGTCCATTGTTTTGAGTGTGGCTGATTGTACCGTGTAGTACGTTGTTTGATTGGTGACGTATTGTATGTAACTATTGTGGAGTGTGCATTTTTGTGTTTTGTTTTCGATCTGCCATTATTGAGAATATAATTTGTTTGTTTATCAACTCTCGGCTCTGACTTGTTCTTTGGGCCACAGCCGGCGTCCGCTGGCGCGCCAAAAAGGACCACTTCAAAATTGTCCACGCTTTCGTGGTGCGGTTCGGGGGGCCGATACTTCGGCTCTTGGAATTAGCCCGGCGATCGCCTCCCTAATAACGGGACAGGTGTGACACTTGATAATGGTTCGGTGAGGGCACCTCTTCCTGAAATTATTGATCGGCCGGTGTTTCATATTTTGTGTATTTGCGGAAGCATGTAGAACCGTCCTGGTTTGGCACGTGCTACAGTAAGTGCCCTAGAAAGTTTAGGATCTAACTCTCTAAGCTCTACCGGATCATGGAGTGCGGTGGTTATTATTGCTTGATGTTCTACGGTTGGATCTTTATCCAGTTTTTTGTAGAAAGATGTGTTGGTTAATTGGCGGGTGCCCTCTTGGATATAGTCAGGTTTATTTAATATTAAAATTTCTTCTCCTTTATCCACTGGTTTTATAACGATGTCTGTTCGGTCACTGAATGCCTTAAGTGCTTATTACTTCTATCTTGAGAGGTTTTGGGCTGCTTCCGGTCTGTGTGTGTTATATTCCCGAAGTATGTCTTTTTGGATGGCTTCAATGTAGGTATCTAGATGCCTTTCCCGGTGAAAGCTTGGTGTCCACTGTTGCCCTGAACTAAAAGGTACTTTGGTAGTGATTTCTTTCTGGGGTTTGTCGAACAAGTATTCTTCTAGGCGTTGAAGAGGTTAAATATGTATTTTTCTATGTTGTGTTGCGAGTTAATAGGGCCTCCCGGCCGGTCGTTTACGGTTTTATGCGTGCTACCAAATCGTGGCGCAACCACTGGTTCTGGACCCTCTGAATTTTCTGTGTATAGCTCGTGAAAGTTCGGAAGTTTATCTCTTCCTATATTTTTCTCCGTAATTTTAGAATTGCCGCTGTCCTCTTTTTCTCAAAACGTTCTAGTTCAGTAACTTCAATAGAGAATAGGGAAGCTTTAGATCTCGCATGAGATTCTGCCGCCCTCAGAGACGTGAGCACCCTTTATATGCGCCCCACAACGAGTTCAGCTAATTTAAGTGAAGCAGATTCTAGAATAAGATTACATTCTTGAGTTTCTTCTTTGTTAAAGTCATGCATCGACGGCCTAAATGATAGCTGAATGTCCCGAGGGGCGATACCATAACGTGAATAAATTTTGAGGGTTCGCACACGAAGGTCATGGCGCAGACGTTTATCAACAATTTTTCTTAGTTTAAGAAAACAGGATGTCTGGGGTGCAGGGTGTGCGTCGTCTGTGGGGCAGATATTCAATGGGTTAGAGTGATCAGATTGTCATAACCTAGTTGAGCCAAAGTATTTCCGGAGATCGTACCTTTTTGAGGAGGGAGCAGATGTTGGTTTCCTGGGTGCTGGAGCGGAGTCTGATGGCTCGCAGCCCTTTGTGGTCGGTGACCGGCCTATGTCTTGGTTCTCTTCCCTCGGCCGTTGATGTGGCCGTCACTGTGTGTGTATATATATATAAATTGTAGTGGATCATAGCAACGGAATGACCGGCGCGTGAGGGGTAGACCTTAGACCAGGAAAAGAGAACGATGTAGGCAGTGTTGTGTTGGATTTTTGAACAAATTCGAGCAAGTGGTTCTTGTACGTTGCATTTGGTGGTAGCGGTGACAACGTTAACCCATGTTTACCAGGAATAGGGCTACCGTCATGACAGCAACAGTCGGTGCTCCACAGATGCACCCTACAGAAGACGACACGTCATCGACGGCCCTGGAACCTCCTCTCCCGACTAAGCAGGAAAGTTGGTTGGATGGTTCCTCAACACCTTGGCGCAATGCACCTAGGGGGATAGGCCATGAATGGGACGCTGCCTTACTTTTTAAATTAATTCACTTCTTGAAATAGAGGGTTGGCATAATTAGGTAATATAGGTAATAATATAAAGGTGTTAAATTTCTAAACAAAAAAAACCTTGAAAAGAAAACATAATGAACGCACAAAAAAGAAAAAATATACATAAAACAACTGAAGTTACTTATTTATAGCATTCCATTATTTTAGATTCTCGTAAGAAATTTGTAACAGCGGTAAAAACGCTTCTGTGGCTGAATCCAAATGCGACTGCGCCAAATGAAAAAATCAACGGAAGTGTAAAGATTAAGCCCAACTTTCGAAGGAGTTCTTCTAGTAGATTTTTCCTTTGAGTTTTGAATTTTGGCATGACAAAGGTTCTTTCTGATTACAATAAAGGCATAAAAGCGACTGTGCCAGACCCGACCTGTGAAGGTAAAAGTTCAATGAGGGGACTCGACAACGCAGCCTAGTAATCACTATTTCTTCCTTTCTTGATGAACACCACTTGTTCTTTCAAGAAGACTTTAGCTGTGGGTAGGCTGACAGAAGGGAGATTTTTAAAAGTTATTGGCCGTTGTGCGTTTTTCAAAGCGCGCTGCTGTGATATATTCTGCAGTAGGCAAAATGGGTAAAACAGGACAATCAAGGGAAGATACAGCAAGTGCATCTGCATGCTCATTCAGAGCTAAACCTCTATGGCCTGGTACCCAAACTAGTCGGACGAGTCACACATGTGTAGGAATGAGCGAGCAGAAAGTTTCTAAGGTACGCGAAAAAGTTGGCGAGCTTAGGCAGTACAGACCGAGAGACAGTCTGTTAGAACAATCACCGCTGATAGATCTTGCAGCACTTTGCGCAATGCTAGGACTATTGCCAGTAGTTCAGCAGGGTAAATAGGTGTAGAGTCGGGTAATCGAATTAAGAAAGCCCAATCTAGAGATGATGATACGATTCCCACGCCAGCCTTCCCTTCATGAACAGAAGCGTCAGTCGCTCTCACAATGGATGTTTCTTGATTGGCCAAATGATCTTCCAAAATGTCATTTATAAACTGATAAGGTAATTTTTTTGCATTCTTGGGATATATATCGTCAAATTCAATCCTAATTGCATCTACAGTGTTGAGCACAAGTGTTTCCCAAAGGTTAACTCTTAAGGGCAGAAAAGCTTGGCATAGGCAGCGGGAGCCCCAGTCTCATTACACATCCCGCCACCAGTGCCCCACCAGCCTCTTTTGTCGGAGCTTGATATCCAGGATACTCCAAATCACCCTCAACAGTCAAGTGCTGGTGCCATTCTAGCTATACCTGACTACCTGCAAGCCCTTGTTTCACAATGTGAGGCCGACAGACGAGCCCTTATGCAAGATTTCAAAAATCGCTTCACTACCCGCTTGCTACCTCTTGAGGCCACCCTCGACCAATGTGCCCCGACAGCGGAATTCATCGCCGACCTAGCTGCGTGGCTCTCTGTCCTTAAGGAGCAGTCTGGCCTTCAGCAACGTGGCTGTAGGGCGGTCGAACGAAATGTTCCTCTGTCAGCTCAGCCTCGCTTTTTCGGAGCAACCCTTCCACCGCCTACCTTCGATAGCACCACGTCGTGGGCAGTATTTTCAGTTCATTTCAAGTCCTTTGCTGCCCTGAAAGGCTGTACAGTTGAAAATAAAGCTCTGGCGATTGTTGTGGAGCGCTCCGTGGCGTACCAACTCTTTGGCGAGTGGGGGGCTAAGCTACCACCACACTCGTCAATATATATATATTTATATATATATATATATATATATATATATATATATATATATATATATATATATATATATATATATATATATTGTAACGAAGAGTGGTGCCACGACTCCCTAGAAGGCGGACACACCGGCCAACGAGCCACACTCCGAAAACTACAAGAAGGTTTTTGGTGAACTCTATAACAACTCTGTTGGGCGAGGCTGACTGTTGCGTTCCGGACAGAGCGGGATACACGTGGATACTGACAGTACTGCTAGAACTCTTGTTCGGGCTGACCAAGGTTGAAACGCCTTGTTGCATTGGCAGCTCCGATGTCGTCGGGGTTGTATTTTTCGCCGTGAATGGTGCAATCCCGATGCTTCTTGCTTGCGTGCTTCTCGACAGACTGTGATGGAGTGCCTGAGTGCTTGCGGTTTGCAAGCAGTGCTTCCGCGTCTTTCTCGGCGCTTCCTGTGGTGTTGCAGTCGGTGGAATAGCAAGCACTGGGAGCGTTTCTGGCAACTTTTCTTCGTCCGAAAGTGTCTGACGTCTTGTTGGTTTGGAGATCTTATTTTTCGATGTTCTTCAAACTGGTGAACGCGCTTCCATTGAATTTGGCGTTCGCCGATGCCCTCGTTGCAGTCTCTCTTGCTGTTTTCTGAGTTTGTGAACTTCGTTTTGCTTGCTTTTCTGGTGCTGCTCAGGAGATGGCTGTAGTGGCATCCGTTCCCGAATGGGGCATTCATTTCGTTCGGTGTTTGACGCGTCCTGTAGACAGCTGATGAATGGTGAACTGGTGTCTTGCTTGTCGGGCATCTTTGGCAATGCGTCATCATTGCTAGCATGCTCTTCAGAGGCTTCGGTGACGGGGTTCATTAAGGTCGCTTCCGAAAGACAACTGTGTACAAGCTTTGATGTATCATGCACTTCTGAATTTGTTCGATTCTTGGATTGGTGACCACTGCATGAGGGTACCACATGTGACGTCGCATCACCAGGTTGAAAATTCAAAATTTTGCAAGTCTGCGGTGCCGTGGAAAATGAACTCTTGCGACAAAAAACATTCAGAGTTGAGAGATAGTTTATCAGGGGCTGCTTCTTCGCGACTCACTATGAGTGGTTCTTGCGGCTGGTAGCATGCGACGTTCGATGCGTCTGAGCCTTCTGTGTTTGGAGTTTCTGGTGGCTGCGCACTGGACGGCAACATTGCAACAGTGGTAGTTCGGTAAGGTTTGAGTTGTGAATGGCCCTCTTTCTGTGCAACTAACGATGCAAGCTGCTCTGGCGCATGAATCTGGGTGGTAAGTCCAGGGCTTGGCGTAGCATCGTCCGAGCTCCGCAGCTCTATCCCGACCATTGTGAGCGTGCTTGATGTGAGATAGACATTGTGAGTTACTAAAGAGCCAAGCGATGGAAAACCAGGAGGTGGGCCAAGTCTGCGAGATGGGGAGTAAGCTGCTCCAATGCGTGAAGACTGATTTTCACTCTTTGAGTTATCTTGGCGTTGTTTGGTATTTTCCCCATGTGTCAGCTGGTCTACCATGAACAAGGCATCCTTATGACACGAATAGTGACCGTTAGGAGCCTTTGAAGAGCTGCGTCGTAGAAAACCAGGTGGTGGACCATGTAAGCGACACGAAGCATAAAAGGCATCAGTAGGGTGAGCGACGTCTCGTGTCGTATGTTGGTGCCACGACTTTGGAAATGCCGACTTTCGTGAAGAGAAACCTGGTGGAACGCCACGTTTCTTGAGAAATAAGCGTGGACTGTGACGGTCAAGTGTGTTTGTATGCAGATGGTCGGTAATGAGGAAGTCCTTGTCGTAGTCATTAAAACGGGCAATCATCTCTTCCCTGATCTTTTGCCATGATTCGTCGTTTTCGAATATGTGTGTCAGGTAAAACTTGAATGCCTCACCGGAGATGTAGTCAGTGAAGTTGGTGATCATTTCCCGTTTCGACCATGATGCAGCGGTTGCGTGGTGCTCGAACAAGTCAAACCAGACCTGTACAGGTCCATCGTCCGCTGCTCCGGTGTACTTGGGGATGGAAAGGTCGTCTGATGGTGCTGTCATAATGCTGGTCTTGGTGTAGTGTTGGGATGTACTTTCGTGGTCCACGTTCGGTCACTGCGTCTTGCTGAGACGTTCGGAGATGGTGGCTGGTTGATGAAGTGGCCGCCAGGTCTTCATCCTGCCGACTCGTGTGACGCTGCGATGACTGGGCGACGTGGCCTGGCGCATACCCCATGTTTATTCTATTCTGCACTTCTTCCTTCTCTACCTCTACTAACCATCACTTGATACGTCATATATATATATATATATATATATATATATATATATATATATATATATATATATATATATATATATATATATATATATTGTAACGAAGAGCGGCGCCACGACTCCCTAGAAGGCGGACACACCGGCCAACGAGCCAAACTCCGGAAACTACAAGAAGGTTTTTGGTGGCCGAAGATGCAAAGTAGCGTCCGTTCTTATGTCGCCAATTGAAAAATTTTCCAGCAGTTTAGGGGACTGCCTGGGTGTCAACCTGGATTACTAACACCAATCCAGATACCCGAAATAATTTTCCACACGATCGGCATTGATTATATGGGACCTCTACCCACCACCACTGCGGGAAATCGTTACGTCATTGTAGCAGTAGACTACCTGTCAAAATACGTGGAAGTGGAGGCCGTGCCATCTCTTGCATCCACTTACCTAATCGACTTCCTCAAGCACCGTTTTGAATGGAGACATGGCTTACCAAAAAAGTTAATATCTGATCGGGTTACAACGTTTCGTAGCGGGGAACTGAAAAAGTACCTTTGCACGACAGGCGTGCAGCACCACTTCGCCTCCGTGTTTCGTCCTCAAGCAAATGGCCTTACTGAGAGAACCAACCAGAGCATCCAGGCATGACTCGCTCCATATACGAAGGCAGGGAAAAGAGGAGAGGCCGACTGGGACGTCCACCTTCCGTCAGCGGCTTTTGCGATTAACACGGCACTGCAGACGTCTACCGGGGAAACGCCCTACAAAATTGTTTATGGGAAACTACCACAGCTGAAAGCGGTCCTCAGTCCGGATGCCTCCATTATAATTTCACGTGCCAACAATCGCAAAGCGGCCTGTCAGAAGATCCGAACTGAGGCGATCAAGAAAGCCACCCACGCACAAGAAAATCACAAGCGCCACTATGACAGACGCCGTAGACTCGCTCCTGCTTACAACATCGGTGACGAGGTCTGGGTGCAAAGGGGCAACAGCGGGCCTGGCAAGAAGCTACTTCCTAAGTTCGACGGGCAATTCATAATTACTCAGCGTGTAGGAGAAAATACCTGGCGTGTGAACACCTCAGATGCGAGCTTCACTCTCGATGAACGCAAAAGAAACAACTTTGCCGTGCATGTGTCGCGCTTGAAAAAAGCAGTGGGACCGCTGCAGGTTTAATGAACTGTAATTTCTTTTTTTTTTTCGTTGTCAGGTCCGCAGTGTGGCCGAATGTAATGAAGAGCGGTGCGGCAGCTGTGGGCCATGGGCTCGAAACGAGGAAGAAGAGGCAGAATAAGAACAGGCCCAGGATCAGGTGTTGTCTCTTGTTTTCTGTCTAGTACATCACAATATATATATATATATATATATATATATATATATATATATATATATATATATATATATATATATATATATATATATATATGCTGCTTCTGCTGCCGCTGCTGTTGCTTCTTTCCTAAGGAGGCTCGGTCTCCATGTACGCCATGTAATGTGGAAACACCCAAGGTGAAAATGTGCTACTGGGAATCCAAATGGTTTCCACTGGCATTAGCCGGGAAGTCAGCTTCGACGAAATGTTGGCTACACTCTGCCAAGTAGTTTGTGACGTGGATTTTGGCACCATGGAGTTCTTCCGCGTGATCAATCGTAGCCATCGTCCACGAAGCGCCACGTTCGCTGGTATCTCGTGAAATGACACCCCTGCTGCCTTATTTTGCTTGCCAGAGGCACAGAATAGAACGCAACAACAGTGAATAGTGACCGATGAAAAGGCAGGAGAGCCGCACCCTTCAAGCAAACAGAAAAAACGTAGAACTGCCACTGTGACCAAAGGACGGTTTAAAAATACCGGCGGCAAGTTGATTGGGGCGGGAATGAAATATCCGGTAAGAGTCACGATTACGTAACCAACTAGTGCTCTCATCAAACGTCAGAGGGCGCAAGCGCGAAAAAACTGTTATAATCAATGCAACTGAATTGTTTTCACAAAATAATATTTATACGCCCAAATTAAGTATGCTCTTTATACATATAAACAATTTATTCAACACACCTTACGCGATAATTTTTCTTCAGCCGTACTGTCATAAACACCATCCACCCAGCGACAAGCCCATGCATGACTGACAGCGAGAAGCTTTCGTCGCTTTCGTCAACGTCGGCTGCGTCGGCGTTTTCAAGCGTGAGATAACAGGTGAGGCACGTTTTCAAGCGAAGCTTGTTGAATGACATGTTGTTGGTCTTGTTCGGTCATTTTTTTCAAAAAACGGTTACACCTGTGCGAATAAGACACCATGCAACAAACATTGAAAGATGCACACACACACGTTGCGCTTCGTGTGTGCGAGTTTGTTTCTTACGTGGCGTCTCATTCACGCAGTTGTAACCTTTTTCTGAAGCTTGTAAGGA
Organism: Rhipicephalus annulatus; assembly: GCA_013436015.1. Taxonomy (NCBI): domain Eukaryota; kingdom Metazoa; phylum Arthropoda; class Arachnida; order Ixodida; family Ixodidae; genus Rhipicephalus; species Rhipicephalus annulatus. The sequence goes on along the minus strand of WOVY01013199.1, from coordinate 92,325 downwards.
CTTGGAGGTTCGCTAAAAAGAAAGTTTGTGGCTCTATGCGGCGGCTAGACGGGAACATTGTGCAACGTATGCAGTATAGCAAAGGCGGCACGGCGTCAAGCCGAAGCGACGCGTGCTGCGTCTGCCACGGACGCGAGCGTCTGTAGGCTGAGCATAGCTGAGCAGCTAGGTCATAGGCTCGGTGGCTCGGGGCAAAATATTGAGAAGCGTTCGCTGGGCCTCGCATGCTTCCCGACAAGTTTCCTGAAGGCTCGCAACACGAATAATTCTTGGTGTGCCGCAGGCAAATCTGTACTAGCCAAGTGGCCATCATCTTCGTTTCTTCGCTAGCCTTGTGCCACTAGTGCAAGCTGCCCACAAATTTTTTTGACGTTTACAATATAATTTTACCGCACAAATTTCAACTACGATTTTTCTTCCCAATGTACTGCTGATACAGCGTACTCACGAAGGTGTTCTAAAGTTCCCAGGCCGCGATACCATTGCATTACAAGGGATAGCGGCCTGGAAACTTCTGAAGATCTTTGTACGTGGTCTTGACGTCTATCTTTGTAAGTCAGAGTTTTATGGGTCAGAGATGTATCACTGGTTTTTTTATTGTGAATCGATTAGTTAATCATTCAAAGGGGTTTGCTGGTACACTTATGACGTGCACATATCTTTTTCGTAATTTGAGAGCGATGCATCCACTTACTAACATTTTCAGACCGCGCTGATGCCATGCCGTCCGGCAGTCCAAGCTACGGCAGCTACTGCTGTGTATCGTGGTGCTTCAACAATGGCAGAACCCACAAGAAGCCTGGGACGAGTTTCTTCCGCATACCACGAGACGGCAGGTGTGTTAAAGCTTTTGTATGGTTTGCATGTCTTTAGGCTTACTGTTCTTACTTGCTCAGTGAGGGTAACAATAAAAAATCACTATTCAAGCACTTCCCCTTTCAGCTGATAGTTCATTGCCAATGCAGGATGAAAGCATGGATGCAGTATGCTGGACGCAATGATCTCCTGAGTAAGCCGGCCAGCCTGCTCAAAGTTTCATGGACCCTGTGCACACAAGGCTTACAAGAATGGCTGTTCCCAGTGTGCAAACAGCTGCACCATGTAAGTGATTGACTTAAACTCAAATATGTGCAATAGCAGCCACTTGTATTGAATCAGTGGCGACAGTTAACCGCGAAGATCTTCGTAGCCGATGGAGAAACCTCACTATAGAAGTAACACTTGGAAAGTCTTAAATTTTGTGAATTGTGGGCTATTACCTTCCTAACAGCAGCTTTACATTTCTGTCGTTTTTTGATGCTCTTGACCTGCGCAACTTGTTTTGAAAGACTTTAAAGGGCTATTTCACGTTATCTTCAAGCCTGAGTGCACATGTACATATACCTTTCATCAGTGAAAGCTGGCACTGTTGATAATTCCAAAAATCACAAATTACTTGTTTCTTAGTTGGTGCTTTCTCTTTTCCTCCACGTTCGACCAATTTGCGCATTTGAAAGAGCTGTTTAAGTTTCCCCATGCTACAAGCTTTGTAACTTGTACCAACTGCACATATATGCACGTTCTCCGAGCGTCGCTTCAAATAGTGACTGTGACATGACTGCAGAAGCTGCACTGCAAGGTGCGGATGAGCTTCAGTTTGTGTTATTTTAAGCCTCCTACTGACACATTGTCGTAATTTCATTTCTTCAGGACCTGCGGTAGAGGCTTCAAAAAGCGGCTCCCACACATTGAGGTGCCCCGATGAGCAGGGTGCGTTCAGTGTCGCGATTTTTTTTTTACCCAAATTGACTGTTGACCAAACCTCTGCAGGTGGCAGCTCCCTTGTAGCTGGTGAAAGAATTTCTACTGACTTCGTCTTGCCGGAGAAAACCTTAACCAGTCGCTCAGCTGTCACAAAAGAAACTTGTGTGACCGGTAAGCTGTATGTTCACTTCAACACCAGAGTGGATTGATATTAAGACTTCCGCAGGCCGCTCGCAAGATTGTTCCGACAGCACTGTCCGAGGCACTGAACACGCTTCACAAGACCCTCCAGAAGATGTCTCCGCCAAGAGCTCCACGTCTGAGTGCCCTAAAGAAAATGGTGACTATGCTTTTATTGCAGCTGTTTTAATGTGCTATTTTATGTTTAGGACATTCTGAGGAAACTATCCTCAAAAGGACACTACGTGTGCACTTACAAAATGTAAGGGTGGGCTCTCAGTGATTTTCATTTTTTTGTGCATTGTCAACATTGTGAATGGTTTGTTTTTAGGTAGTGGAATCAAAAATTTTGCACCACAGAAAGTTGTGCTCCTTGGGTCTGAAAGAGCGAGGAAAGTGCTCGTATGGGATTAGTTGTTCTTCGCTTTTACATCCTTTTTTTTTGTTTATTGCAGTGCGTTCCTGTGTGCCAGCGACAATGTCTCCATCAATGAAGTACAAGCAAACCATTAAACATCTGCAAGTAAAGTAGCAGCACAGCGGAAAACTATCAAAAGACTGCGGAGACAGCCTCACCAAACTACCCATTCATTGCATGCATACATTGTTTTGGTTACCCGCTATGAGGAGTAGGGACACTGTGTATTCACTCGAAGTGATTTGCATAACCTTAAAAAGAATGTTGGGTATCCTGTCTGTATTTTTGTAGCAAATGCGGGCGAACTCTACACTTTACTGTGGGTCGCTTGGTTACTGTTTATGCTTTATCTCTCCAGCTCAAGTAATATATCGATAACAAAACCGCTTGTTGAAATGTCTTCGAGCGGGTAAGGAACACAGTATGAAGTGGGCACAGTTCACGTTATCACGCTTTTTGTATTTTAGCTTCTCATCAACCTCCTTATCTCGCCCATCAAAATTTTCAAAAGAATACCCAAACTTGTAGCGTTTGATGGGGCTGCGGACGCTGCCATTTTATTTTTATGTAGCTTGTGAGTGATAACGTACGATGTAGAGCCTTTGTGAAAAATAATGAGCCAATGTGGTTTCCTTCTGCTATTTATTAGCCCTGTGATACCGCTCTCGTCGCACCAATTAAGGTTCACAATTCTGGATAAGTGATGACTACAATCTAGTTTAGCTCGCAAGCGTCACAGCAACACCCAGACGCAAATCACTTGGGATCTTAAGTTTTTGATGAAGGCGACGCATAAGAAGAGCCACAAGACCTGCCAGTGTTGCAGCATAAAGTTTGTCTTTCACGTAGTGAGCAAGCTGCAAAGCCCTGCCTTTCTGAGGACAAGCAGGAATCAAGTCTGCTTTTTTTTTAATTTTGGGCTAGCTGTTCTTAAGCACAGCCAGCACACTGCATCTTTGCCTTTCTGCTATATTGTGTCGTGTGGTTTCTGTGCACTCTTTTTTTCTATGCATTATTTTGGTTAACCCCAGGCGTGATTCGCGACTTCATTGCTGTGTATATGTCACTTCTTCCTTCTTCTTCAGCATTGTGCGCTGTGTTTTTGCCATAGATCCTTACTTACCCATGGGCCCGGTGTGTCATACTTCATCAGCTTCTCGGCTTCTGCCAACTCTAGCGATGTGTGCGTTGTCTGTGTTCTCTCTGTATTTGTTACAATATTTGTTACAATTTATTTGTAAGGCGAGATGCATTTGTTGTCTACCTTTGTCATATTGTGCTTTTTATATTCTCAGACTCTACCTTGCCTTTGAATAAAACATTGCGGATACTCTGTCTCTTTGACTGATATATACATTGATCACGTGTTTCAAAAGAACAAGTGATCAACAAGTGAACAAAAGAACAAGAACAAGCGCGATGAATAAAATCGTAGTGAATTATGACTACCTGCATCTCTCTTTATTATAACTTAATGAAAATAAAATTTAAAAAAATAAAAATTCAAAATTCGCGCCAGTGAAACCGAAACAGGAAGCGCACGCCACTTGCTCTCACCAACCACCAGGTGTGCTAGGGTCGATTGGGCCGCTGGGGTCTACGGGAGTGTCCACTCTTCACCTTTTTTTTATTTCTCTATGACCGAGAGGACCACTATGAACCGCGGCACAAGTTCGGCGGCCGCTGCATGAAATGACATATTGGACAAATTGACAAAAATAAATGTAACAGTTACAGCAATGCACAGACGCTGCCATCTCAGGCTTCAAATCAGTTTTTGCTGCTTTTCTATGTCGTAATTAGCAATGATTTTGGTGATACAACCTTGAATGTACTGGCCCAGCGTGTTGATGCGTGCGAGTTCACCGTAGCACTATTCGAATATTCATATGGATGCAAAACGGCATCATAATCAGTCCAAGATGGCAGCCTATGATAGTGCCCGAAACAGGGCGTATACACAGAAGAAATGAAATGGTAGCAGTGCAGCACGAATGCAGCGCGTTAGGTTAAGAACTACACAAAGTCCCGAAGGATGAAATCGAAAGGGAGAAGTGTTGTGTTCTGGGTTTCGGTTTCGGAATGACATGTGAGGTTTTCAAGGCGACTGTAAATAAAATCAGTGTGCGTTGGATAACCGTGGAGTGCAGTTGTTGTTCTTTCCTTCGGCGTTTCGCGCCAACCCGCGTGTTCGGGCTGGTCGGCGTCCCCGCCGGCCGCGTACGTCTCCGTCGGCCGTCTTCTTCTTCTTCTGCTTCGTCGGGACAGGCCAGCTTCCAACACAGCAATGGCATGTTTACATGTGGGGCCGGCCCTTCACATTACGTACAGATCAACAAGCACTAGTTGCTCTTCTTTCTGCAGGATCCGAAGGCCGCCGCCCCAGCGCCCATTCGCATTTCCCGTTGGTGTGCCAAACTCATGTATTATAATTTCAGTGTTCAATATTGTAAAGGTTCTAATAACGTGGTTGCTGATGCACTGTCACGCTTTCCTCTTCAGATACCGGTTACTGAAGAGCGGGATGAGGAAGTTGTTTCATTAGTTACTTCCTGCATTACTAAAGCTGAGCTTCAGGCAGCTACAGCTGCAGATTCCACTTTGTCTCAAGTTCTCAAATATTTACGTGAAAGATGGCCTTCCAAAGGTGCTCTTGCTTCTGAATTCTTGCCTTACTTCGCAGTCTGACAGTAACTGTCTTGTGTCGAGGACTTGCTGTTCCGCGCTGAACGCGTGATTCCCACTGGTTCTTTCTGTAACAAGCTAATACAGCTTGCCCACGAGGCCCATCCAGGCATTGTCCGCACCAAACAGAATCTCCGAGACAGGTACTGGTGGCCAGCCTTACACAAGCAGGTCGAGCATGCAGTTTACAACTGCCATATATGTCAGGCAGCTGACAAGCCTGCCAAACCTGCATTTTCTCCGTTGCAGCCAGTCCAGTGGCCTGATCGGCCTTGGCAGAAACTCGGCATGGACATCATCGGTCCTTTGCATAATGTTCCGCAAAATCCCCGGTTCAATGTTTCTCTCATTGACTACGCTTCCGAATGGCCAGAGCTTTGTTTCACACATACGGTTACTTCTGAGGTCATCAGTGAATTTCTGTCTTCAATCTTCAGCCGGGAAGGTTTTCCTGATGCCATAGTAACAGACAATGGTCCACAGTTTCAGTCCCAACATTTCGAGGCTTTTCTTTCACTACGAGGAATTCAGCACTTGAGGTCATCAGTTTTCTATCCCCAATCAAATGGGCAAATCGAGCGCTTTAATCGCGTTCTGAAGGAACATATCCAGATCGCCCAATTAGAGCACCGTTCCCTCAAGCAAGTCTTGACTGAATGTTTAGCTTTGTACAGGTTCACACCACAAGGCACCACTGGAGTGTCTCCTGCTCAACTTCTCCACGGTAGGCAACCACGAGTTGCTCTCGACATAGTCTCTTTGCCTGGTAACATAGCAGTGTGTTCTCCTGATCAAATCCGTACCAGAGTTTTTTCTCATCAACAAGCAATGAAAAGGTATGTCGACACCTGTCGAGGTGCAAAGCAGTCCAAAGTTCGCACTGGCGATCTAGTCAAGGTTCGTGTGCCAGGCAAGCGCCCCAAGTATTGGGGTCCTTACAAAGTCTTGGGCCAGGTTATCCCCACTTCGTTTCGCTTAAGTGATGGTAACATCTGGAATGCTTCGCGCCTTGTTATTTTTCATACGGATTTACCTTCAACACCTAACGGTCTTCCCCATCACGTTCCGTCCGCGCCTTTCAACTATCCATGACATTATTACATGTGGCCTCCATGTACAGGCATTTCTTCAAGGGGGGAGGAGTTACCAGTCAGTGTCGCTGGTTCAAGTACACAAAGTCATATGGTTCACTTCGAACCTTCAAATACGGCTGAGACCGTTGAACCGGACTTCGGTCCGCAAAATTCTTCCGAAGGTCATGTTGCGAGCTCTGATGAGACCGCGAATTTTAAGGCTCGTTCAGAGCCTTCACAATCTTCCAATGCTCTTGATGTGTCACATCAGAGCACAAGTGACCAAGCTGCGGACAAACCTGGTTCTACACCCGAAAGGGCCCGCCTTAAGCGGAAGCGGCAGAAGCCGCGTCGGTTCGAAGACTATGTGATGTAGAACTCTTGTTCCGATCAGTTGTGTACATTTTTCGTTTGTCAGTGCATTTTCAGGACTCGTACTGTGTGAGTTCGGTGTGCCGTGCTCCGAATTTTCATGTGTTCTAACGTACATACCTTTTACATACTTTTGTATCGATCATGTATAAATATAAACAGTGTATAGGTGAACTTTTTTTCGAGGAGGGGATGGTTGTTGTGTTCTGGGTTTCGGTTTTTGAATGACATGTGAGGATGCCAGGGGGTGCCGCTCTGGCATCCAGGTTTTCAAGGCGACTGTAAATAAAATCAGTGTGCGTTGGGTAACCGTGGATAGTGGTTGTTGTTCTTTCCTTCGGCTTTTCGCGCCAACCCGCGTGTTCGGGCTGGTCGGCGTCCCCACCGGCCACGTACGTCTCCGTCGGCCATCTTTTTCTTCTTCTGCTTCGTCGGGACCGGCCAGCCCCCAACACAGCAAGAAGTGTAATTGAGATTAGAAGCGTCGAGACATAATGCAAGCTCGAACCTACTCAGGGTATATCATCACGTGTCCGTGGTGTTAAAGTTGATAATTTTCGAGGATGACCACTCATTTGCAGCGTCTCAACATGCTGCAGAAAATATTTGATGCCTTTTAATTCAGGCATCAGATATCCGGGATGAAGATGCCAAGGCAGTAAGATGGCAAGAGAGAGAAAGGAAGGCTGGGGTATTAACCAGATCTTGGCATCCGGTTGGCTGCCCAGCATTGGGGGTGGAGAAATAGGGGCAAGAAAGGGGGTGTAGAGAGACAGAAAAGAAAACGCATGTGCACTCAGGAGTAGGATGGCAAATTTAAGAGAGGATTTATTACATTCTGTACAGACAGGGTGAGAGATCTCTTGCGAATGAGCTGGGTGGCTCATTATAAAGTGTGAGTTTTGACTAAATCAGGTAATGGGTCCAGAATGCGCTGTTTAATCACAGGGGACACACACCATTTCAGACGGTGCCGCTCACACTCACTCAAGTCAACGTCTTTGATTGAGGCGTGGCCACCACACTGCACCTGTGACACCAAGAAACCAAGAAACCACTGTGGTTGTCACGTCGAGCGTTTTATGGTGTCGGAATGCCACCTCACTTCCCGGCTAAGATGGACAAAACACGGTGGACCGCAGGCTGGCAGCCTTTCGGTGACTTGTTTGACGAACAAAGAACGCCGCTCTCCCCCGTCAGCCCAGGCACCGCGTGTAACAACGCTATGTAAGTGGTGAGCAGAGGCGTAATAAGCTTGTCTGAGGCCACCAGTTTTAAAAAGAACAAAATAAAATTTAAAAAAACTTGCCAGCAAAAAAGTTTACAAAATACGGCTGGACTCGTCAATAATGCGGAGAGAGACACTTGAGTGACATGTCATATATGACGTAGTCCAGCAAACATGTTTTCATCACGTTACTTGAACGGACCTACTGGCACTGTGAAAGATGAATAATAATTGTTGTGGACAGTGGTGATGTACTTCTGTTGCGAAGGTAATGCTCAGAATTAACCAAATAAATCTTAACTTTATATTCAGATCTTGATAAAAAAGTTAGTCAAGTTAGAAAGCTCCTCAGGTGGCTAAGTAACGAATTACTGCACCATACTTTATGTTGAAGTAATTTGCAAATAAATAGTGGAACCTCTGTTTAATTGATATTCAATGACGTGACTGCAATCAACGGTGTGTCGTCGCAATAAAACTGGAACGTTTTCTGCGGACACGAGCGAGCGAATGCAGTGGAGAACGAATATGTCACGTAATAAAAGCGATGTGATGTCGCACGTATTCGCCTGTACAACTCCGTGCCCTTTTGCTTGTTCGTGATGTATTCGAAGGAGCTAGCCAAGTCTCGGGTAGAAGTCGAGCAGAGTAGCCGGGGCTGATAAGAGAAACGTTTACTATTTACACACTAAATGTAGCTATATGTTGATGGTAGCATCATGGAAGCGTGATGGGAGCTTCTCAGGGATGATTCAGAGCGTCTCGGTGCTCACGCTTTACGCCCTGGTCTTCCTAAAATTATCTGCAGGAAAAAAAAGTGGATAGTTTGCAATAATCTGCTAGGCAGCTTTTCTGTAAGGTTAGTTTTTCAACCAAGAACTCACGTTCACAGGCTGCTTTTCTCGCTCATTTCGTTTTTGTCAATCTTTTTTTTTTGAGACCTTGTTGTGCTCGCCTGCCTTCGATGGAATTTGGAGAGGTGACATTTTGTTGTACTCGCGTGCTCAAAATGAGAAATAAAAGCAGTCTGTGAACGAGAGTTTTTGGTTGAAACACAAACCTTACAGGAAAACCGCCTTGCAGATCACTGTAAACTGACAGACTGCTTGTCAATTCAGTTTAGGGCAGTCCGAACAAATTGTCGTCTTCATCTCCATCCGCCAAATGGGGAGGGCGGGGGGTAGTGTTCATAAGAAGGTGCCTAATTTCTGCAGCCCAGCAGGGAGCGCAGGGAGCAGCGAATAAGGATTTAAAAAAACGAGAGAGGGAGAAAGAGAGAGAAAGTCAAATACTGCCTTCTTTTCAACCCAGGAAAGAAAGAAGGTGCACGTTCAGTTTGTCACATGGCGAGGGAGAAACTAACGTAGGTCACAGTGCGATAATACGCACAACACATCACAGTGCAATAACATTGCGTCGCATGTGCAGAATAGGGTCTGCAGCGCTAGGCAGGCTAGGGCTTGTGAAAATGGAAGATTTATATATATATATATATATATATATACAGAAATACAGAAACAAGTAATTTCTACTGCTTCTAAATATTAATAATAAAGAGAAACTTAACATTACATGCAATTTCCGCGACAGGCACATGCGCGCTGATAGCACTAAATACAATAGGTACCATATGAATCATACAATAAGTACCATATGAATGAGCCCCGAAGGCACGGTGTAGAGCTGGTTGCGATTTGTAGTCTTTCTGCATTCCTTGAAGAGCACAAAGAGCGCGAAAGATTGGGTACGAGAAACTTGAGCGTGGAAAACGACCTTGCCATCAAGCCTTTTGCAGTGTGGACTGGAAAAACGCAATGATGGGTGAGGGACGACAAGAAGTTCTTACGCGCTTCAAAGATGACTATGAATGGAAAAGTGTTTACATGGGAATGAAAAAAAAATCTACAAAAACACGGACGTTACTATGTTGTGTCGGTACAACAGAACTGCAGGCCTATTGGAAAAGGACAGCAGCAATATCTCATAAAGAGACTCAAGAATTAAAAGCCTCTCTGATAGCCGAGAGGTAAAATAATGCTTCGACCACGTTTTAGCTTGAATAAATTTATTTCCGCGAGTGTTAAAGGATCACGTACGGCATGAACGGTGCGTTTATGCCTCCTTCCTTCTTGAAATATGGCCGCGATGATTTTCATGATACCCTAAATTACGCAGCCGCTGTTTAATTGGTAGCAAATGACATGACAAAAGCCCATGGTCTGTGTCATTGTACATTTTAACAAAACTTGAAATCCAGCCAGATGGCGCATTGCTATGGGGAAATATTTAGCGCAAACTAATGCTTCCTCACGACGTTCACAAGCACCCATCCTGTCTCTCTCGTTCTTTTTAACGTCTTGTTTAGCGCTGACAACTTTCCCAATTGCCACATTTACTCAAGAAAAAACTGAAGTGGCATCTGAGGGCACAAGCGGTTCAACGCAATAGAGAGAGAGAACGGTATCTCGATTGCTCACGAATCGTGCTGCTTTCTCGTCTTTGAAGCCACATTAATAATGAATCTGGAGCTTATCACTTCTTCTCGATTGATTAGGTACATAATCGTAGATCAAGCTCAGTGTAAATTCTGATGTCACGTAATAAAGGTGACCTGGAGTGGCACATGTGTCACAACAAGCTGCAGAACCCGATTCCATCCCTTCGTACCGTCATAATCGTATAATACAAAAGATTGTAGATTGGATTACAGAAACAACATTAAAAGACCGAGCAATATTTAATTCCTCAGTTCGTTAGTAACGCACTTCGTTATGTATTCTGTTCTTTGGGAGCAGATCACGTGATGAATTAACATAAAGTGCGGTTTCTATTTCACCACAGTCAGCGAACGGTGTACTCTACAAACACATCACCTACATTAAACTTCGTGCCAGCACAATGCATACAATCCTCAATTACATAGCCAAAAAACGGGTTTCATGGAAAGAATTTCCTAATGCTTTGTTATATATTCAAATGTCAAATTTAAAAATAGCACCACCATGAACAGGATTAACTCCATGGCCGAATTTCACTGCAAAAAGCGCTTGAATAACTGCGCCATCCAGGTATGCAATAGACATTGCATGGGTTTTTCGATGTGTGGGGACATCATTAGTTCAGGTTACATTGTTTTAGCGTAGAATTACCTGTTTAGTCACGTTTACTATGCTTTTCAATGTTAATATTTCACCACATCGGTCATTTAGTGAAGGTCATTTCATTTCCACATCCTTAAATGAGAGTTATGAATAGTTGATATCCAAGTATTTTTTAAATATAAATGGCTGGTGTTTATCAAAGGACCTGGAATGAGTTCCGGGGAGGGAGAGATATGAACAGTTCTATAATTTGAAAAATAAAGTTTTCAGCTTTACAAGCCGGAACTTCAATACGACAACAAGGGACGCCATAGTAGAAGGTTTTAAATATTCGGAACCATGGGTCGGCAAAAAAAATGGAGCCTACATAGACTCGCTCAGTAAATGTGCTTTTATCTTAGGACTCGATATAGGGCCCAGACTATAGCTGGTATTTTGGTCACATAAAGGTGACCAACAATATTTTTCTCTGAAAACATTTTTTCAATAGACTACTTTCAATGGAGTAAATCATCCCGACATTTTTCGAATACACCTGAGGTAGCCGCCAAAAAACCTTGAACGTTTGGCGTGGAATGACCGATCAAACTTTACGTCGATGTCACATGTCCCGTTAATTAGGGAGGCGATCGCCGGGCTAATTCCAAGGGCCGAGGTATCGGCCCCACGAACCGCACCACGAAAGCGTGGACAATTTATAAGTGGTCCTTTTTGGCGCGCCAGCGGACGCCGGCTGTGGCCCAAAGAACAAGTCAGAGCCGAGAGTTGATAAACAAACAAAATTATATTCTCAATAATGGCAGATCGAAAACAATACACAAGAATGCACACTCCACAATAGTTGCATACAATATGTCACCAATCAAACAACGTACTACACAGTACAATCAGCCACACTCGAAACAACGGACACAGACAACAATACGCACTACAATGCAGTCGCATGCATTGAACAACCAAGACACTTAAAGAGTAAAGAGATAGAAAACCTATTCAGTCCAAAGTTCTTGGAACAAAAGTCTGGATGATACTCTTCCGAGAATCACTCACTCAAAGTACAGTGTTGTTGTCGTTCCGCTGCCCCTGAAGTTTCTCTTCCAGGAAACCTCGCCGAAGTTTCTCTTCTAGGAAACCTCGCGTCTACAATTGGCCTCTCTCCAAGCTTGAAACTTCTTCGCCGGAAACACGTCGACTTCACACACGCAGCTGTTGCCACGCGTCTTCGCTCGATAGCGGTAGACACACGCTCTTGCCTGTAGCTCGAGCCTTCCCCCCTCAGGTGGAAATCCTCTTCTTCTCCTGCTTTGTCGCTACGGACAAAACCTTCGCCGACTACACGGCGGAATCACTACGCGCTCTGACGCTAACTTCCGTCTTCTCCTGATCTCTCGTCTCGGCTGCTCGGTTAAATACCTTCCGCGCGAGATTCCAGAAAGTTCTCACCATTTCGTCGGTGCAATGCGCAGCGAAGGCTGGGGGAAAGGTCGAGACGATACGAGGGCCGTCCGCGACGGATGACTCCACCCGGCATCGCCACGCCTCTTTCCATCGAGAAATTTCGAGTGCTTGCTCCGCCGCCGATGTGGGCTGAGGAGGTTTGTCAGCGAACCTACGCTTCCGAGAAGAGAGGCGCGCGCCCGGAGAGTTGTTGGATGTTTTTTTTATGGTTGACCTCGCGGCGTCACTCTGGCGCTTCGTCGCGAGAATTTGGCGGCGTGCCCTTTTTGAGCGCTCGTTTCGTGACAGTCGATACCTATCACTTTTCGTCTCCACTGTCTCTTTCTAAGTTCGTGTTCTTCCTTTCTTGACATTCAACTTCACAGTAATTTAACAAATCCACATTATATTGGTTCTATAGAAGAAAATAGCTTGTGGTATACGCATCTTAAATAAATTTTGGCCGTGCACTTACGCCCCATCTCAGTGTTTTGTATCAATCATTTCACCGTTCTCATCTTACTTACATTATTGCCACGTGGTTGCGACGTTAAGGAATATGGTACTTGGGTTGCTCAAGACGACACTTTTTCTTTCTTAAACATGAGCCTAGAAAAGTACAAAGTACTAGAAATTCACGCCTTACGTAGATAGCGGTGATCAGAGCATTCGTCGTCGGTAATATGGTTAGCGCGAAGGTACGCCGCCATATACACCCGTGGCATCGAACATCATCCATATTGTAGGTGTCTCAAGCTTATCAGAAGATACTAAAATCATCTAGAATTTTCGCAGACTGCCAAGCGTGCTTTGCGCAAGGCAATTGATTAATATGAGGTGTTTAACGTTTCAAAACCACCATATGATTATGAGAGATGCCGAAGTGCAGGACTCCAGAAATTATGACAACCTAGGGTTCTTTAGCATGCACCAAAATCTGAACACATGGGCCTACGGCATTTTCGCCTCTATCGAAAATGCAGCCGCCACAGGCGTGATTTGATCGCGCGACCTGCGGGTCAGCAGCCTTAGCTACTGAACCACAATGGTTCAGTAGCTGAACCACCACTGAACCACCTTAGCTACTGAACCACAATGGTGGTGTCTTTGCGCAAGACAGTGACATAAAAATACAAGCGAAGTGGCAGTATAATAATGTTGCGATAAAATTTCAGCAGATGCGACAGGCTACACTGTGGATGCTATTTTCATACAGAACCGTCAGCGGGTAGCCACGCGTTGCTAGGTGGATTGACATCTTTGGGTATTTCGAGTAGGCTAAGTTTCTACCTAAAACATACGGCGTGACGACAGCACTCACGTTGACTGTATATTTTAGCGAAACGAAGTGCACGCTTCGGTTGGATGATATGCATATTATTAAGAAGCTGTTGTGTATTCCTCAAAGTTCGAGTGAACCTTCACTATCACGTGCTGGATGAAAGGAATATATCTTTGTAATGTTTACAGCCAGCCTATATACGGCAACTGATGGTGTGGGCCGACATCACTCCTGTAAGTCTATATATTTAGGGTTGTATCCGTTACAGTAAAAAGTAGCTAAATACGTTACTCGTTACTCTAATAAAAAAGGGAACGTTTCACGGCTCCATGTTCTATATATACATAAAAAAGGTAACGCATTACCATTACCGTAACCGAAAAAAACATAACGAATGTTACCTCTGCCGTAGCTCCGGAATCATCAGTTTTAATCAATGTGCTTTGCTGCAGAAACTCACAATGAGAATTTTTAAATTTCAAATTTATGCTTCACACATACTAACCCAAGCAAGGATTATACTCAATGTTCGATTAACGAGAATTATTTGTACAAATGTGCTGAACCTTAGCAATGTTATATGAAGGCTTAATGACGCCCGCCCATGTGATGGCTTCTGACTCTGCAGTGACGCAGGGTGAAACCATTTTCTTTTTTCATTGAAGCATTATACACAAAGTGAGGTTAGATAATCTACGGTATTCATAAAGAAGCTATCATTGAACTCTCAAGAATTATACAACAATCGGCCTTTTTTTGATCCTTCAGCACCTTCACTAAAGCATGTCGAAATCGGTACTGTTGGTCCTAGCAACCGAAATGGCCCACCGCGTGCCAGTAGGCAATCAAGGAGGCCTACGGAGGCCTACATTGGTGCCTTTTTATTTGGTAGGGGGGGGGGGTATTGGGAGATGCCGTGGGGAGGAGGGGGGACACTTGCAAGTTTGTGACACCAGATGTGGCTTGCAAACGCGTAAGTCTAGAAAAATCACGAAGGGGCACACACATATTGCAATAGCAGCCATTTTGTTTTATTATTTTGCAGGTTTTATTTTTGTTTATATAAGAATTAAAATCATGCCTAGAAATCAAATTAACAAACGAGCGTAGGTTCCCAGCACTCGTAATTGCATTTTTCTATTGAGTATTTCCGTAACCAGTCAAGAGTGGCAGTTGCGATTTCAATTGTCTCACACACCTGATGGGTATTGAGCACGTGTACACGCTACAAAAAAGCATTAAAAAGTTGAATGTTTTATACATACTTATCAAGCATTCTTATTTGTGACGTTTTTAAGAGAAATTTTGATCGGGCCCACTTGCAAGGGGTGTCCCCCTCCCCTGACCGAGCACAAAGGGGTTGGGGAGTCAACGTTCTCTGCAGGCGTGGTCAATGGGCGTCCAGGTCATGACCAGTATGGACTGTGCATCTGAGAAAACATTGCATTTGCTCTCATCTTCACATATGGCCATCGACAGGTTATTGTCTTGGGGGTAAGGAAACCCTTCTTTCAACTTCCATCATGGCTGAGGGATGGGGTCGTGTTGCTGTCGCTAGAGTGCGAAGCAAGTGCTGGTACGGCTTGAAGGGGTCAAGTGCCCCTTTTGCACCACGCTTATGTCTGCACTTCATTCATTGAACACAACGGTGAGGACTAGTCGACTAAATGGGCAGATTTGTTTTCTTGCGCATCTTATACCGCTACATAAAACATTCTCATATTGTTAAAAGTAGGTATTTCGATTCGTTTGAAGGAAAGTAACATTCAAGGCATGACAGATACTCAAAAGAGCGGTTTCCTGCAATCGCAATAAGAAAACTCGTAGCAGAGGTGCTTCTTTTTTCGTGCAGCATACAATGTAAAAGTGAGATCCAATTCGGAAAAAGCGAACTCAGTGACGTTCGTCGGTGCTTGCTCAATGTTCAATGAAAGAAGGTTTCATAAAGTATGACGTAACCAACTACAGAAACAAACTGCTGCATCTTAAATTTAAAAAAAACAAGCAAAGTGCTGCACATTGGTTGTATAACACGGACATAGATTGAAATACGCGTTTTTTATTATGAAAGCGAAATAAAAACTATTTTACAAAACGCTTTGCATTCATCGTGATGTCGACACATCTGTGTAGTGTCATTAGTGCTATTTGGATGAAAATTCCTGAATTTCAACTAATTCAGTAACCTCTGGCAGAAGAACCTTTTGAATTTTTAGTTTCGGTTTCCGCGCCGCCGACGCCGCCGCCGCCGATGAAAATTGGCCACGCGCCGACGCCAATAAATTAACCGGCGTGCGCCGACAACGCCGTCGCCGCCGACTCTGAACGACCCCCACGCCGCCGCCGATAAAAATCGCCTCGGGGCACACCTCTACTCACTGGCCGGTAGAGGTGTGCGCCGACTCGTAGAGGTGTGCGCCGAGGCGATTTCGACCGGCGGCGGCGTGGGGGTCGTACAGAGTCGGCGGCGGCGGCGTTGTCGGCGCACGCCGGTTTTTTCATCGGCGGCGTCGGCGGCGCAGAAACCGAAACTGAAAATTCAAAAGGCTCTTTTGCCTCTGGTTACTGAATTCGTTGAAATTCAGGGATTTTCATTCAAATAGCATAAATGACACTACACAGATGTGTCGACATCCCGATGAATGCGAAGCGTTTTGTGAAGTAGTTTTTATTTTGCCTTTATAAAAAAAGTATGCGTATTTTAATCTATGTCCATGTTCTACCGTAAACGTGCAGCACTTTGCTTTTTTTTAATTTAAGATGCAGTAGTTTGTTGCTGTTGTTGGCTACGTCATATTTAATAAAACCTTCTTTCATTGAACAATGAGCAAGCAGTGACGCACGTCACTCATTTCGCTTTTTCCGAATCCGATCTTACTTTTTGTACGCTGCACAAAAAAGAAGCACCTCTGCTTCGAGCTTTCTTATCACGATTGCATGAAACCGCTTTTCTGAGTATCTGTCATGCTTTGAATGTCACTTTCCTTCAAACGAATCAAAATACCTTCTTTTCACAATCTGAGAATCTTTTATGCAGTGGTATAGGATGCGGAAGGAAACAAATCTGCGCATTTATTCAACTAGTTCTCAGCACGGTGCTCAATGAATGAAGTGTAGACATGGGCGTGGGCGAGGCGGGTGGTGCAACACGGACACTTGAACCCTTCAAGCTCCACCAGCACTTGCTACCCACTCTAGCGACACCAACACGACCCGCTCCCTCAGTAGTGATGCAAGTTGAAAGAAGGGTTTGCATCCCACCAAGACAAAAACCTGTCGATGGTCATATGTGCAGATGAGAGCAAATGCAATATTTGCTCAGGTACACAGCCCAATACTGGTCACGAGCTGGGCGTCCGTTGACAACGCCTGCAGAGAACGTTGACTCCCCGACCCCTTGGTGTTTGGTCAGGGGAGGGGGACACCTCCTGCAAGTGGGTCCCATTAAAATTGCTCTTAAAAACTTCACAAATAAGAATGCTTGATAAGTGTGTATAAAACATTCAACTTTCCAATGCTTTTTTTATAGCGTGTACACGTGCTCGACACCCATCAGATGTGTGAGACAATCGAAATAGCAACTCCCACTCTCGACTTGTTCCGGAAAAGACTCAATAGAAGAATGCATTTACGAGTGCTGTGAACCTATGTTCGTTTGTATATTTGATTTCTAGGCATGATTTAAAATCTTATATAAATATAAAACCTGAGACATAAAAAAAGGCTGCTATTGCAAGATGAGTGTTGCAAGACGTGATTTTTCTAGACTTACATCTCTGCAAGGCACATCTGGAGTCACAAACTTGCAAGTGTACCCCTTTTCCCCAGGACATTTACCGATCCCCCTTACCTCTCTAATAAAAAGGCAACAATGTAGGCCTCCGTAGGCCTCCGTGATTGCCTACTGGTGCGTGGCGGGCCATTCCGGTGGCTAGGACCAACAGTGCCGATTTCGACTTGCTTTATTGCAGGTGCTGAAGGATCAAGAAAAGGCCGATATTTGTAAATTTCATGAGAGTTCAGTGATAGTTTCTTTTTGAATACCGTGGATTATTACCTCACTTTGAGTGTAATCCTCCAATGAAAAAAATGGTTTCATCCTGTGTCACTGCAGAGTCAGAAGCCATCAAATGTGCAGACATCATTAAGCTTATATATAACATTGCAAAGATTCAGTACATTTGTACAAATAATTCTCGTTAATTGAACACTTTCAGTATAATCCTTGCTTGGTTAGTATGTGTGAAACATAAAGTTGAGTTTTAAAAATTCTCCTTGTGGGTTTCTGCAGCAAAGACACATTGATTAAAACTGATGACTTCGGAGCTACGGCAGAAGTAACATTCGTTATGTTTTTTCGGTTACGGTAACAGTAATGCGTTACCTTTTTTAAATATTTAGATAACGTGGAGCCGTGAAATGTTCCCCTTTTTCTTTTTAGAGTAACGAGTGAGGTATTTAGTTACTTTTTACTGTAACGGATACATCACTAAATAGACTTACAGGAGTCATGTCGGCCCACACCGGTAGTTGTTGTTGCGGTCTATAGGCTGGCTGTAAACATAACATGAATATATTCCTTTCACCCAGCACGTGATAGGGAAAGGTTGCTTGACCATTGAGGATCTCGACCTTTGAGAAATACACAACAGCTTCCTAATGGTATGCGTATCATCCCACCGAAGCGTGCACTTCATTTCGTTAAAGTTTACAGTCAACGTGAGTGCTGTCGTCACGTCGTATGTTTAGGTAGAAATTTAGCCTACTCAAAATACCCAAAGACGTCGATCCACCTTGCAACGCGTGGCCACCCGCTGACGGTTCTGTATGAAAATGGCATCCACAGTGAAACATGTTGTATCTGCTGAAATTTTGGCGCAACATTATAATACTGCCACGCTCGCTTGTATTTTTATGTCACTGTCTTGCGCAAACGCACCGCCGTAGTGGTTCAGTAGCTAAGGTACTCGGCTGTTGACCGCAGGTCGCGAGATCAAGTCCCACCTGCGGCTGCTTTATTTTCGATAGAGGCGAAAATGCTGTAGGTCCATGTGCTGCGATTTGGGTGCATGTTAAAGAACCCGAGGTTGCCAAAATTTGTGGAGTCCTTCACTATATAACATCTCTCATAATCATGTGGTGGTTTTGACACGTAAACACCACATATTAATCAATTGCCTTGCGCAAAGGACGCTTGGCTGTCTGCAAAAACTCTAGATTATTTTAGAATCTTCTGATAAGCTTGAGACACCTACGATATGGATGCTACGTGTATAAATGGCGACGTAACTTCGCGCAGAACATATTACCAACGACCAATGCTCTGATTACCGCTATCTGTGTAAAGCACGTATTTCTAGTACTTTGCACTTTCCTATGCGCATGTTCACTCAATAAAAAGTGTCGTCTTGAGCAACCCACGTGCCATCTTCTTTGACGTCGCAACCACGTGGCATTACCGTAGGTGAAATGAGAATGCTGAAATGTTCGATACAAAACAATGAGATGGGGCGTGAGTGCACGCCCAAGTTTGATTTGAGATGCGTATACCACAAGCTATTTTCTTCTATATGATGCGGATTCGTTAAATTACTGTGAAGTTGAATGTGAAGAAAGGAAGAACACGAACTTGGAAAGAGACAGTGGAGACGAAAAGTGATAGGTATACTTGACGTAAAGTTTGATCGGTCATTCCACGACAAACGTCCAAGGCGTTTTGGCGACTACCTCAGGTGTATTCGAAAAATGTTGGGCTGATTTACTCTATTGAAAGCAGTCTATTGCGAAAATATTTTGCAGAGAAAAATGTTTTTGGTCACCTATATGTGACCGAATTTCCGGCAATAGGCTGGGCCCCATAACCAGTCCTAAGATAAAAGAACGTTTACTGAGTGAGTCTATGTGGGCTCCATTTATTTTGCCGACCTCTGGTTCCGAATATTTAAAACCTCCCACGATGACGTGCCTTGTTGTCGTATTGACGTTCCGGCTTGTAAAGCCGAAAATTTTATTTTTCAAATTATAAGACTGTTCATATCTCCCCCCTCCCCGGAACTCGTTCTAGGGTTGGTCCTTTGATAAAAACCAGTGTTATATCTTTAAAAAATGCTTGGATATCAACTATTCATAACTCTCATTAAAAATGTTGAAATGAAATGGCCATCACTAAATTACTGATGAGGTGAAATATTAACATTAAAAAGCATAGTGAACGTGACTAAAAAGCTAATTCTACAAAAACAAGGTAACCTGAACTAATGATGTCACCACACATCTAAAACCTCATGCAATCTATATTGCATACCTGCAAGGTGCAGTTATTCGAGCGCTTTTTGCAGTGAAATTCGTCATGGAGTTAGTCCCGTTCACGGTGGTGCTATTTTTAAACTTAACGGTCGAATATCTAATGAAGCATTAGGAAATTCTTTGCGTGAAACCCATATTTTTTTCGACGTAAATAGGATTGTATACATTGTGCTGGCACGAAGTTTAATGCAGGTGATTTGTTTATAGAGTACACCGTTTGGTTACTGTGGTAAAATAGAAACAGCAGTTTATGTTAATTCATGCTACAAAACTCACGTGACCTGCTCCCAAAGAACAGAACAATGCATAACGAAGGGCGTTACTAACGAACGGAAGAATTAAATAATTCTCGGTCTTTAATGTTGTTTCTGTAGTCCAATCTACAAACGTTCGTATTCAACGAGCATGACGGTACGAAGGCATGGAATTGAGTTCTGCAGCATGTTGTGACGCATAGTGCCACTTCAGGTCACCTTTATTACGTGACATTGGAATCCACACTAAGCTTGATCTATGATTATGTACCTAATCAACGGAGAATAAGTGCTAAGGTCTGGTTTCATTATTAATGTGGCTTCAAAGACGAGAAAGCGGCACGATTCGCAAGCAATCGAGCACCCGTTCTGTTTTTCTATTGCGTTGAACTGCTTGTGCCCTCAGATGCCACTTCAGTTTTTTCTTGAATAATTGTGGCGATTGGGAAAGTTGTGAGCGCCAAACTAGACGTTAAAAAGAACGAGAAAGACAGGACGGATGCTTGTGAACGTCGTGTGGAACCATTAGTTTGCGCTCAAAATTTCCCGATAGCAATGCGCCATCTGGCTGGATTTCAAGTTTTGTGAAAATGTGGTGATGGCACAGACCACGGGCTTTTGTCATGTCATTTACTACCATTTAAACAGCGGTGGCGTAATTTAAGGTACCATGAAAATTGTCGCGGTCATATTTCAAGAAGAAAGGAGGCAGAAACGCACCGTTCATGCCATACGTGATCCTTCATCACGCGCGGAAAGAAATTTATTCAAGCTGTAACGCGGTCGAAGAATTCTTTTACCGCTCGGCAATCAGAGAGGCTTTTAATTCTCGAGTCTCTTTATGAGATATTGCTGCCATCTTTTTCCAACAGGCCTGCAATTTTTTTGTACCGACATAGCAACGCCCAAGTTTTTGAAGATTTTTTTTTTTCATTCCCATTCAAAAACGATTCCATTCATAGTCATTTTTGAAGCTCGTAAGAACTTCCTGTCGCTCGTCACCCGTCGTTGCATTTGTCCAGTACACACTGCAAAAGGCTTGATGGCAAAGTCGTTTTCCATGTTCAAGTTCCTCGTACCCATCCTTTCGCGCTCTTTGTGCACTTCAAGGAATGCAGAAAGACTACAAAACAACGCAACGAGCTCTACACCGTGCTGTCAGGACTGGTATCAACACCACCTAAATGAGGTGGTGTTGCTGGTATGCATGGCGCAAACATGTTGCCAGTGGTCTCGCAGTGTTCTGCCATTGCATTCCGTTCGCTGCTCAAGTTAAGTCGACACGCGGCGTCGTTGCGGCGCCATTGGTGTCGTGTTTCCCGTGTCTTTCTTATACACAGTGTTCTGCGAATAAATTCCTCCGTTTAGCAGCTGGTGCCAAGGTCACGGATTACGTTTTTCCTTCTTTCCTTCCGCAGCTGTGGTGACAATTGGTGGTTAGATTATCGGTTATTTCTTTATTTATTTTAGTTTTCTCGTTTAGCTAGTTTTCTGTATTCTTGCCCAAGAAAGGTAATTCAGCACATTTTTTTCTCGGGGGAATGACCATAGGGATGTGCGTATGTGGTTGCAGCTCCACATTTCCAAGTCGTGCGATTCGGACTGCTCTGCCAACGGCCCCTGTTCTCTTTCTGCTCTAGCAGCCATGGCCGTCACGTTCTTCCAAAAATTTTCCTTCTACCTACTTCTAAACTCTTTTCTCCCCTCCCCTCCCTTCAAGGCGCTGAGCAGTGCTTTCGCAAGAAAAGATAGTGTCTCTTTCCTTTTCTTCGACCACAGATTCATCCATTCAGGAGAAGCTTGCTTGCCTTAACTGGTTTGTAAGGCAGGTAAGGTTCGCTGAAAGTCACCTCACCCTGAGCTGCCGAGCACAAAACAAAGCTTAGCCGAGAGTCATGAGAAGGCAAGGAGATTACACAGCAAGATGAAAAGAGAAGATACTTTGCCTAATGGATTATTAGGCACTGCGCCGTGTCGCCTGTAGGCAGACAGAAATTAGGTGCCTTCTTCCTTTTCCTCAGGAACCACTAACAACAATGGATTATTGCGAAAGCCAGGGGGGGAACCCTTTTCTTTAAAACAATCCCCACTTCTAGTCGTACATTTAAGTAACGAGAAAACTCCAACCAAAACATATTTAAAGGAAGCGACGTTTTTAAGCCAGTCTCTCACCCCTGAGGAAAAAGCCAGACCAGCCTCGAAACATCGGGCTTTTTCTCTTAAATATATGTCTTGGTTCGAGTTCTCATTCTTTCAGTTTCTATCCAAAACAGGCAGACTTATATCGAATGTTCACCTTTGATACCAGTCGTACATTATATCCTCACTGCTCCGACAAACCCCCTCACACCGAGACATTTAGAGAAGGAGTGACAGGTGCGCAACCCTAAGCAGCCCCTCTTCCTTCTTGGGCGCTTATAGCTCTCGTGTGCGTGTGTGTGCGGTGGGGGGGGGGGGTAACAGAGAAAGGAGTACTGACGAAAAAAATGTTGCGTCTTGGTTTGTTTTTTCTGCACCAGGTAGCTAACAACCTAGTTATTATTTTATTTTTGAGGAAGCAGCACATAATACAACACAATCATGCCCACCTAAAAAGACGCAAACACAGGCGTTATATTGCAACTGATGAGGTATTGTCGAAAGACTCAGCTTATGTAGGATAACACGTACATGTGCACTAACACCAGAGCATACAATGAAGACAAGTTTTTCTCGCAGTGTTTAACAGGAAGACTTGATGAATGATGAACCATGAATGCACCTTACCTGATTTGAAACTCGGGACAGGTAACAGACTTTTTAAAGAATGCGACCCTGTCAAGCCATGGTTCTCAGATTTTATGCTGCAAAAATTTTATATTACACCATTCCGCACAATGACCAAATCACAAGCGTAGGCGAATGTATTGACCAGCATAGTATCACCAAATTTCAAAATAGCACAGGTATTTACAGCAGCCAATTCATGTGGTACTCATTGTATATAGTGCTATCCGCGCGCATGTGCCTGTCGCGGAAATTGCACGTTATGTTAGGTTTCTCTTTAATATTAATATGTAGAGGCACGGGAAATAACTTGTCTTTGTATGTTGAAAAATTTCATATATATATATATATATATATATATATATATATATATATATATATATATATATATATATATATATATATATATATATATAGGTTGCTTGGCAAATGCAATTCTTTCACATCTATTTTTAATGGTGCTCCTTCGACGTTTATTGCATGAGCCGGACCACGCCGAATATCGCTCATTTTTAGTCCGAGTGAGTTCAAAGCAAAATATATTTATATATGTTTATTGAGTTAGTCTGAGTGAGTTCCATTTATTTTGCCAACCTATGCTGTACATGGGATCTTTCCGTATTCCGCAGGGTGTAGTTTGAGTGTTGTTTGCGAAATGTACAATAAGCTTGCTCGTTTGAATGGCGAATTTGGTTTTCAAGTTAGGCAAAATCGTTTGTTCTAGGTGTTAAAAGCTGAACAATATTGCTGCTATTTTTCTGTCATACAAGCATCCAGAAATCTTGCCGAAATGCTCTGTTTGCGTTCTTTTTGCAAAATCGCTTGATGCTGCTCTGGGCAACCCGGACAATGACAACGTTTCAATTTTTCGACAACGAATTGCACACAAGCTGTTTGCGATAAGCAATAAATCACTCTGATGTGCGATTGGAGGTGGAAAATATATAGTTTGCTATTTGTATGAAGGCTTGAGATAAATGTAAAGGGACATCTGAAAAGGAGGGTGAAAGAGTGTGCTGGCGTAACCTTTAATTTAGGTAGGTACCTCATCTTCCAGTATAGCTAGGTGGCGCAGACATTTTGATATTTCGGCGTTTCGGTAGTTAGGTGTTTTGATTTTTTTACTTGGTGCAGAAGACTGAGGCGCAAAAAACATATCTTGAAGCAGGAAGAACATAAAAGAAGAAAGAACAGCGCCATTGGCATTTTACACTTTCGGTATCTTGTTTAATCGGCTTTTTGATTTTTCGGTGTACTAACTTTTGGCATTCCAATAGTTCGTCATTTCGATTTTCGGCGTTTCGAGTGCCACATTATTATAGCTTTAGTCATCAAAAAATGCGAACTCTACCCAGGTGATTTTAAACCACGTGCAGCGCTCCGCTTACCGATAAGTGATACCAACTTGTGCGACAAAAGCAAATAATCCATGAAAAAAAATATTGCATAGCAAAGTCACAGTTATGAACTAACTGAATAGTATTTGAGGGACCATGTTTAATTACCAGTAATCATGCGTTGGTTTATATTTGCAACTCATCCGCCGCGAAACATCCCTTTTTTTATTTTTGCGGATTCTTTGCTCGTTGTTCCCTATCAATTTGTTATTCTTCAGATGTAATTAACCAGGTGCTTTACACGTCAGTATTCCTTCACAGTGTCACAAAAGATCCACGTGGTGCACTCTAAAGGTATTCGAATTCCTCGATGACCAAAGCTAATACTTGCGCGGAAATAATTTGAATAAGTACTTCGAGAGCTCTATATACTGTCTAGATGTTTCTCGCGTCCACTCAGCTTGTACTTAATGCTAGGATTGCACTTAATGCTAGGAACGACCACAACCAACCACCTTAATATAAACACATGCGAGGACTGAGATCAGTAGAACGCCAATTTAAAATTGTCTTGCTGACAAAAAACAAAAAAAGCTTTTTTGAAAAAAAAACTTACAGTCGGTACACAGGGCAGGCTGCTAGCAAATGCGCTCTGGACACGTCAATGTTAAATGTAGAACCTAATGCGGCGCGTCATTGGCTCAACATCTTTCTGCAGAACACCACAGTCTAGATGCTGATGGTCTACAAGTCCTTCAATTAGCAGAAGTGGTCTCTTACAACGTGCTTTATTTTTCCAACTGCGTCATGCGTATAGTCTTCTATGCAGCCCCCTAGAATAGGTTTAATTGAAGGACTCATTGAAGAAGCGATACAAGCTAGCTATTTTTCATTTTGTACCAGCACCAAAAAGCACATCGGCACTTCTGCCGCGTGCTCCACATAGCACCACTCAGTGAATAGACAAACGCCATGATGAAAAATAGCAATGAGCAAAGTGCATGGTTTAACTCACCAACCTCAAGACTATAGGCTTTCGTTACACCGGCCGTACAGACAAGAGCATAAAGGCTTTTACTTGTCATCTTCGTGTTCGCGATGGTCAAGAGTTGTAGTGTGCAACATCTGTGCACCGGGCCCCAGTACATAAACCGGGTTTTCAGCAAAAATATGTCGCTTCTTTTAATCAAAATATGCCGGAGGGAAAATGTCTGGTGATGGAATGCTTGTTAGTCTGTAGGAAGTCCTGTCACAGCGTTGATACGGCTTATAGTACACCATTCTATAGAAGCGGCAGTGGGGCTTAACATTCATGAACCATGGAAAAGCACCGACAGAGAACAAGTACTCCCACGTGCGAGCTTAGTTAAAAAAAATGTTGGAGCGATTTCCTTTTTTCTTGGCGCATCATTCAAGAGTATCATTTCCAGAAATCATGCGTGGGAATGAATATTTGTAGTACTTTAACCTAAACATATGCGACTAACAACCGGCTCATATACTATACTAGAATTGCTAGAATATACTAGAAATATACTAGAATTCCAAGACTAAGAAAAGAAGCTATGGCATACACTGCACGCCTTTTTATAGCAGATGCACGTTACGTACGTCATTGTGACCACTACCAATTCCCTCTCGGAGTGGAACTGCGCGTGCTTGTGTGCGTGTGTCTGTAGAAGATGTTCAGATCAGCCTCTTTGGCTCGGCGCCGCTTGGACGCGGGGGACGATTGCAGCTAAGCCTACCCTAATTTGTTCCAGGTCAACGCTCTCGAGGTGCGCCAAAATCGGTGACAACCCGAAAGTCATACTTCGAATTCTTTAGGGCTGTTGGCTTGCCTCGTCAAAAACTCTTTGGACACGCCTGACTGACCGACGGCCTAGGATGTGCTGTTTGAAATCGAGGCTGCTCGATTTGTTCGACGTGCCAAGAGGCACGCGAGCACAACAAGATCTCAAAAAAAAGGAATGGCAAAAACGAAATGAGCGAGAAAAGCAGCCCGTGAACGTGAGTTCTTGGTTGAAAAACTAACCTTACAGAAAAGCTGCCTAGCAGATTATTGCAAACTGCCCACTGTTTTCTCCTGCAGATAATTTTAGGAAAACCAGGGTGTAAAGCGTGACCACCGAGACGCTCTGAACCATCCCTGAGAAGCTCCCTTCACGCTTCCATGATGGTACTATCAACATATAGCTACCTTTAGTGTGTAAATAGTGTATATAAACGTTCCTTTTATCAGCCCCGGCTACTCTGCTCGACTTCTACCCGAGACTTGGCTAGCTCCTTCGAATACATCACGAGCAAGCAAAAGGGCACAAAGTTGTACAGGCAAATATGTGCGACATCACATCGCTTTTATTACGTGACGTATTCATTCTCCGCTGCATACGCCTGCTCGTGTCCGCAGATAACGTTCCAGTTTTTACAGCGAAGACACACCGTTGATTGCGGTCATGTCATTGAATATCAATTAAACAGCGGTTGCATTATTTAATTGCAAATTACTTCACCATAAAGTATGGTGAAGTAATTTATTACTTGGTCACCTGAGGAGCTTTCTAACTTGACTAACTTTTTTATCAAGATCTGAATATAAAGTTAAGATTTATTTGGTTAATTCTGAGCATTACCTTCGCAACAGAAGTACATCACCACTGTCCACAACAATTATTATTCATCTTTCACAGTGCCAGTAGGTCCGTTTAAGTTACGTGATGAAAACATGTTTGTTGGACTACGTCATATATGACATGTCGCTCAAGTGTCTGTCTCCGCATTATTGACGAATCCAGCCACCTTTGTAAACTTTTGCTGGCAAGGTTTTTTAAATTTTATTTTGTTCTTTTTAAAACTGGTGGCCTCAGACAAGCTCATTACGCCTCTGCTCACCACTTATATAGCGTTGTTACACGTGGCGCCTGGGCCGATGGGGGAGAGCGGCGTTCTTTGTTCGTCAAACAAGTCACCGAAGGGCTGCCAGCCTTTTGTCCGCCGTGTTTTGTACATCTTAGCCGGGAAGTGAGGTGGCATTCCGACACCATAAGACGTTCGACAAGACGACCATAGTGGTTTGTTGGTGTCACAGCTGCAACGTGGTGGCCACGCCCCAATCAAAGACATTGACTTGAGCGAGTGTGAGCGGCACCGTCAGAAATAGTGTGTGTGTCCCGTGATTCAACAGCTCATTCTGGACCCATTCCTTGATTTAGTCAAAACGCACACTTTATAATGAGCCACCCAGCTCATTCGCAAGAGATCTCTCGCCCTGTCTCTACAGAATGTAATAAATCCTCTGTTAAGTTTGCCATCCTACTCCTGAGTGCACATGCGTTTTCTTTTCTGTCTCTCTACACCCCCTTTCTTGCCCCTATTTCTCCACCCCCAGTGCTGGGCAGCAAAGCGGATGCCAAGATCTGGTTAATCCCCCAGCCTTCCTTTCTCTCTCTTGCCACCTTACTGCCTTGGCATCTTCATCCCGAATATCTGATGTTTGAATTAAAAGGCATCAAATATTTTCTGCAGCATGTTGAGACGCTGCATATGAGTCGTCATCCTCGAAAATTATCAATTTTAAGACCACGGACCGGTGATGATATACCCTGAGTAGGTTCGAGCATGTATTATGCCTCGACGCTTCTAATCTCCATTAAACTTCTCCCTTCCGATTTCATCTTTCGGGGCTTTGTGTAGTTCTTCACCTAACGCGCTGCATTCGTGCTGCACAGCTACCATTTCATTTCTTCTGTGTATATGCCCTGTTTCGGGCACGATCATAGGCTGCCATCTTGGACTGATTATTATGCCGTTTTGCATCCATATGAATATTCGAATAGTGCTACGGTGAACTCGCACGCATCAATACCCTGGCCCAGTACATTCAACGTTGTATGACCAAAATCATTGCTAATTACGACATAGAAAACCATCAGAATTGATTTTAAGCCTAAGATGGCAGCGTCTATGCATTACTGTAACTGTTACATTTATTTTTTGTCAATTTGTCCAATATGTCATTTCATTCAGCGGCCGCCGAACTTGTGCCGCTGTTCATAGTGGTACTCTCGGTCTCTGAAGCAGGATGAAGATAACTAAGAGGCCTGTTTTTTACTGGCTACATAAATGTGAAACGAAGCTATAAATCAAGATGAAAAAGAAAAAGACAAATCTGTAAAAATTCGGTACTAGTGTATAAATGGCGCGCCGATTGCGCCGATCAGTTCGCGTCGGCGGCGGCGGCGCAGCGAAAACTCTTGGCGGCGGCGCGCCGACCAGTCGGCGCACACCTCTACCGGCGGCGGCTGGTGCCATGCCTTGCGGTGACGCCGCCAATGTCACAGACACGTGACCTCCGCGGCACGGCGCCACCGCCGCATTAAGTGTAGCGAGCGTTGGCGCTGGGGCAGTTGCTGCCTGTTTGGAGTGGCGGTCGGTGTATGCGAGTTTTATTACTTTGAGAACTCGTCGCGCTTTGCATCCTCAATCCTCTAGATTCTTCAGTGAACAGTGATGTGGCCTGACAAGCAGTGACCCTTAAACGAGGTTAAAATGCTTCTGCGGCGGCAAAACCACTGTTTTGCGCCAGGCTGTCGTACAGGTTACGTCCACGGAAAGGGGAGCAAGAAGCCGTCTTTGTTCGGCGTTCCGAAGGATGCAGCCCCGAAGAAGCAATGGGAAAGAAATTTGCATCGAGCGGTCAAAGCCCTGAAAGACACATCTGCCGTGTGTGACCTTCATTTTCAGCCGAAGTATGTGCTACGGGGCTACGTGCATACAATCTACGTGACTGGACTGCGTGTGACTATAACCAGTGTGCTAGAAATGCTTTCTTATTTGACAGGGAAAGTAGCATTTAAATACATAATGACATCAAAGACCAGCCAAGACTCATTAGAAAACTTATTTGGTTTTATACGTCAGTCATCCGGCAGCAACGACCACCCCACGCCAACTCAGTTTTTGCTAACCATTACTTGTCTGTCATTCTACGGTCTCGTCAAAGCAGTTAGCCAGAAGAATTGTGACCAAGGCGAGCTAGCTTCAATGCTGGAGATCAATGCTGCTACTGACACACTGCCACAAGACGATTCAGTTGGCAGTGCAAGCACTGTGAATGAGCCTAGTTTTGTGCCAGCACCTATTGACCACAACGGGCATATTGCTAGAAGTGATTCCAGATTGATCTTTTATGTTGCTGGCTATATTGCGTGAAAGTGTGTCATTAAAACAAACTGCGAAGTTTGCATAACACTACTCACGATGCCAGTTGAAGGAGAAGATTTTCAGCTCGCTCGTCTAACCACCTTTCGTAACAAAGGTGGACTGTTATATCCATCTAGCCACCTGTACAGTTTTGTGAGCAAGCTAGAAAACGTGTTTACGGAGTGATTTTCTTGCCACAAGTTGCATTCTGACAGCATTTTGGATGTATTGACAATCGTGAAAGAAAAGTTTTCTCAAGAAGTTGGGTGCGCACAACATGCCCCTGGCCTCTCAAAAGACGTAATCATCTTTTATATTGTTACGCAGTTTTGTGAAAGGCATTAATTCTGATAGAACCGAGAAGCGGGAAAAGGCAAAGCATCTAAAGTTGAGCCGCGGCTCCTGAAGAAGAAATATCCAGTAAGCAACTGTGCCATCAGAATTTATTCTGATGAATAAATTTTCATGTACTTGTGCCCAGTACTTGCGGAGAGTGGCTTCCTGTTTTTCTTATCTGTGGATTTTTACAGTCTTTGCATAGGAATATTCAGTGGAGAAATAGCCAAATTACAGAGCCAAGATAGTGGAGATCTGCAGAAAGAATAAGCAGCGAAAAATGTTTAAATGCTGTGAAATGTATAACATTAAGAGCTCGTGGTAACTTCCCGAGTGTGTGCCAAGGTCGGCATCGGTAATAATTCCACACGCTCGTAAAAGGTGTGCGTGACGAAAGTAGGATCCGAGAAATGCAACAAATCCAGTTTACAATTGATAGCCACGCAACGTAAGCTTTGAAAAGTTCGCCATCGCTGCTTATCACTTGTAGGAAAATTTTAATGCATCTCATGTTTGCACAGCATCCCTTGCATGCATCGAGTTCTGCATGCAGTTTAATCGCGCGAGTTACGCCGACAGAGTTTATGAAAAGAATGTTTTCTACAGCTTTATTCGCACGAGTACTGACGGCATTCGGTGTGTTTTATTTAACATCAAATAACGAGCTAACAGTATAGCTGCATACACTATGCTACAGTGTTCTAGATGGTTACCTATGCGCTCATGTAGGCCAACGGCCTACGCACCTAACTCCACACTAGTTTTCTTTCTTTATTTTTTATTGTCTTAGCAACATCAGCATCACCGTTTACACTGCCGAAATTCGCGTGCATTACCGTCCAGTGCATGGGATAACAGCGCCCAAAAAGCATGATTTTAGTTGCGCACCAACGCCTCCGTCAGGCAGTGAAGTCGCTGGTGGCGCCACCACACATGTGACATACCCGGCGTCAAGCAGGGGACCTGAGCAAGCCCACTACCCTATTCTAGCTCACTTTAGCTCCACTAAACGGGGAAAGTTTGCTAACTCCCTGTGCATTTCAATCCGCCGAGCGGAATGGTGGGCTCCTGGGTTCGCCATGTGCGCATTTATGCTTAAATTGACTGGAATCAGGCGGTTGCTGTGCGTAGCGAGCACGTTTGATAGCGTCTTTTTTTTTTCCTTCTGCCAGTGGCAACAGGTATGTGAAGTAACGAGTTTGTACTCTTCGGCGGCGATCTCCTGTGATGCTCAAGAGCAAACGTTGTCATTAGCTCGGCACCAGAACACGATCCTTTCTTGGTGAACTTCGACAATGACGATGACGTGGGAGATAGGAACCGTGGATACATCCGTCGGCATCATCCCCGTGCCCACACTGCGGGGAGCTGCAGGGATGTTGGTGATTGCAGTAAGTACAAACTTCGTGATCTAGACCCTCCGTGCGAACAGAGGAACGCCTTAGCTATTCGATATTACACTCGCGAACAAAGCTGCGGTGACGATAATCCTAAATGTTTGGCTGTTAAATGTCAGTGAATAAATGTGGAAAAAAATATTTTTTTTTGCAGAATTGTAATCGGCTGCTTTGAAGTGAGTGATATATGCTCTTTGTTCCCATTGGAGTCCGATTGCGCCTCGCTGCAGTGTCGTCGTGTGGCACGGAATCTGTACACTTCTTTTGTGTGATTGTCAGCGTCGTTCTGTACCTCCCCGTTCTGCGCAGCTGTTCCGAGTTGTGTGCCTTATCCGTGGCGCAGTATCACACCGCAGTTAAAGTTGGGCTGCGGTGGCGCAGCCGCATTTTTTTTTCGAGGGGGGGGGGAGGGGAAGTGTGATATGATTCGACGATACGTTGTGCGTGCGTTTATATGTGCGACTTTATATGTGACCGCGAGTAGACGTGAGGGAGCTCAGAGAAGCGTGATCACGCGTGAGTATGAACGCGATTGAGTATCGCTTATTGTAAGCATGACTATAAACGTGTAAAAGTTAGTACATGTGAGTGGGTGCTAATAAGAACACGTGTGCTGAACTTTGAGTCATAAGAGAGGTATGTATTCCATGTATGTATTCCGCATGCGGAATACATAGATTAGCTTTCTGTGAATCAGCTTCAAATGACCACGCTCACGCCTCCAACCTACAGTAACATTCTGACATGTTTTTTGATATGGTTTCTAATCGCCACATGCAATAAATGTAATGCAATTAATTCTGGGAAGCATTGCGGCATATATTTCATTGGCATTGTTATATATTTAGCACTGTTTATCATCTCAATATGTAGCATACAAAAGAGAGTACTAACAAAGAGGACTTTAACTATGTGTTGTAATTGCACTGCCACTAGTTTTTATGCAACAAATTCAGTTGGCTTGTATTGACCCCATAGCAAAATGATGTCAATGGTGGGACTTAATTAAAAAAAAAACTGTCTTTTCTCCACTTAGACTACCTTAGTGTGCTTCAAACCTCTTCATTTTTTACCAAAGTGGCGTTTTTGCCAAGTGCAGGTTTTTATTTTTCAGAGCCTATGCGCGACACGCTGGCAAAACATATTTGTTAATGGTACATTTTCTGTAAAGTTTGATAAAACTACATTATGGATTCAATCAATAATTCTGTTTTGTAGAAAATTCTCCAAAACACTACAATTTACTCAGTTTGTCTATGCTCTAAAGTGTGAAAATTTTCAAGCTGTCAAGAGCAAGTGTTTTATAATGAAAGCACATTGCTAAAAAAGCAAGTATTGAAAGAATCAGTGAAATGGTCAAATCATCGAGATTATTTATTTTTTTTTTGACTGGTTTTCAACCATTTCGTGAATCAAATGGCGGTCGCGGGTGCAAACAATTTTTTGTCGCTCAAAATATCTTGGGGAAATACTTTAGAGCTAATGCCTATATGTGTGCCGTTTTTGGAATCAATTTGATTGAAAGGATATTTTGGTGAGCGCCCTGGTTGGGTTAGTTGGCGTGGAATGACCCGTATAGGGAGCTTGCATGAACGTCGGCGACGCTATGGACTCTGACTAGGCAGCCATTTTTTTGTCAGAGGCAGCCGGGGAGTACAGTAGCGGCGTCGTGTTTGCGAGCGTCGGCGTAGCTCGCAGGCGTGATCGAGTGCGATTGCGACGCAAATTTAACTCCAAGAAGTTTCGTGCACGATATTAGCCTCACCGCAAGACCATGCCGCAACGCTGTGCCAGAAAGACCTAGAGCGGCACGAAGAAGAGACGAGAATTCGCTCCGAGTGATACATTCAATCACGCTTCGTGCGGGCGACTGTGTAAGCTACGTGTACTTGTGGCGGCGCGTCGACAGCTCCGATATTCATGAATTTTCTATTCAGAGGACGAGTTTGAAAACCGGGGAGCAGATGAAGTCCAGAAAGGCCCTCGAGGGTCACAAGTTTGTGAAGAGTGGCCGAGTGCGGGAGCTGTAGGTGAAGAAAGTCGCCGCCGACACCATGTTCGTCGTCACTCAAGTAAGACGTGTTAAATTGAGGAGCGCTCTTCTCGTGCACGTGCGTCATACTCGTAGAATAACAGCGCAGTGGGATGCGAGCAGGCTTCGCTGTTCCCGGCCGTGCATGTGTAGTGCACCGCAGAGCCTCACCATCACTCTTGCCCATTAACAAGACGTCGACCGGGGCTTGTTAACACACTGGGAGTTTAACCTGAACAGACATTAGCATCCACGGCGAAGTCAAGTACCGTATTTACTCGCATAATAGGCGCACCCCTAGTTTGGTCGCGGAAAATTAGATTTTTTTTAATTCCGCGCATAATAGGCGCACCCAGAACTTGGCCGTGATCAGAAACGATTCTACCCCCCAGCGGTACAGTTGGAACGCGGTCCCCGTACCCTGAAGAAAAAAAGAAGGCAAATCGACGAGCAAATAAAAAAAAATTCGAAGTGCAACGACCTAACCAACGTGTTTGTCGAAATAAAACTTGAAAAAAAAAGCGTCCATGAGCGAAAAAAAAAAACGGCTGTTCCATCAATTACTGATACCCCCCAAATCACCGCGCTTTTTGGAGGTCACGCGTACAACGCCATCACCACCATCAGAGAAAAAGAAACGCCATTTTGCAAGTGGTGTGCATATGTTGTGGTCGTGTATTGAACTTTGGTTCCACCATGGGGAAGTACGCGAGCTACACGGCTGGGTTTAAACTGAAGGCAGTGCAGTACACGCAGTACGGCAACCGGGCTGCAAGCACGCATTTCGGCGTTGGAGAAACCAGTATTCGGTACTGGAGGGACCAAGAAGAAAAACTTAAGGCGACGAAGAAGACACGACGGGCTTTCCGCGGTGCCAAGACCGGCAGGTATCCGAACGTCGAAGAGCAACTGGTCCGGCATATACGGGAGCTACGACAAGACGGCTGTGCTGTGTCGTTGGATATTGTGCAGACTGAGGCGCGCAGAATAGCCCGAGCGCAGGGCATCGAAGCAAAAGAGTTCAAAGCCAGCTCCGGACGGACAACTCGTTTCATGCGGCGCCATGGCCTCGCACTGCGAAGGCGGACTACCTTGTGCCAGCGCTTGCCCGCAGCATATGAGGACAAAGTGGTGGACTTCCACAGTTTTGTTATAAAGCTCCGACAGCAGAAAGACTTCATTTTGTCCCAGATCGGCAACGCTGATCAGACCCCCCGTTGGTTTGATATGCCGTGGAACACGACAGTGGAGGAGAAAGGTGCACGGAGCGTCATCGTCAGAACGTCTGGCACTGATAAACAACGATGCACCGTAATGCTGGCGGTGACAGCGGATGGGCGTAAGCTACCACCTTACGTTATTTTTAAACGTAAGACGCTCCCAAAGGCAAAATTCCCTCAAGGCATCTATCTACGTCAGAGTCCAGGAAAAAAGCTGGATGAGCGCGGAACTCATGGTGGATTGGGTGAAAACAGTCTGGTGTCGGCGGCCGGGTAGTCTGTTGTTGCCGTCCATGCTTGTCCTGGACAGTTTTCGTGGGCACCTAGTAGACCGCGTACGAGATGAGCTAAAGGAGCTGCGCACAGATCTGGCAGTGATTCCGGGCGGCCTCACATCGATACTGCAGCCTTTGGACGTGTCCTTAAATAAACCTTTCAAGGACAGTGTTCGAAGGCTGTACACCACCTGGATGGCTGGAGGACAACACCAGCTGACTCCAGGTGGTAAGATTAGGAGGCCGCCTGTGGAAATGCTGTGCGCTTGGATCGTGGAAGCGTGGCAGGCAATCTCCGACGAAGTCGTCAGGAAAAGCTTCAAGAAGACGGGTATTTCGAACGCACTGGATGCGAGTGAGGATGACATGTTGTGGGGTGCGGATGATTCGGACACCGAAAACGAATCCCCGCTCGGCGAGGATGAATGTGTGATCTGACTCGGACTCCGAATAGAGAAAAGGAGGAACAGCTACGACTTCTGTGTAAATAAATTTTGCGTGTGTGTGTGCAGTTGACGGCTCTCGCTTTTTCATTAAAAGGTACGTAGGTATGTTTGTTTTATGCTGAACTAATTGGTAAACGATAAAGTCGCCTTTTACTTGACAAGTGTGCAGACTTAAAGCGCGAGAACCGAGTTGAAAAAATTTTCGAAAATTTTACCCCGCGTAATTGGTGCACCCCTAATTTCGAGCCAGATTTTCTGAAAAAAAAGTGCGCCTATTATGCGAGTAAATACGGTAATTTAACACCTCTTACCTGAGTGACGATGATCTTGGTATCGGCGGCGAAATTCTTCATTCACGGCTCCTATTACCAGCCACTCGTCACAATGTTGTGGGCATTGATTGCCTTTATCGAACTCAACAGCTCTTGAGTAATCAAACTCGTCCTCGAAACGAGAAATTCGTGCATATCGTAGCTGTTGACGCGCGGCCACAAGTGCACGTACGTCGATTACACAGTCACCCGCGCGAAGCGTGATTGAATGGATCACTCGGAGCAACATCTCGTTTCTTCTTCGTGCCGCTCGAGGTCTTTCGGGCACAGCTTTGCGACGTGGTCTTGCGGTGAGGCTGATATCATGCACGAAACTTCTTGGAGTTAAATTTGCGTCGCGATCGCGCTCGATCACGCCTGCAAGCTACGCCAACGCTCGCTAACACGACTGCACTGCTGCACTTTCCGACCGCCTCTGACAAAAATATGGCTGCCTACCCAGAATGCATAGTGTCGCCGCCGTTCATGCAAGCTCCCTATAAGACGTTCCTATTTTCTACGCTGTTAACATCATATGTCTCACGTGGAGTATGTCGATTGGGAAATCTGTAGATACGCACGGCATTGAATATCTCCGAAGTAGTAGTACAAAACTAATAAAGCGGTCCTGAGGTGCAGAAGACTAATATTTATTCGACGGGATTCTCAGGTGCACTGTCAAAAGTTCTGCCTTGGTAAGGAGCATCGTGGGGTAGCCCCTGTAAGCCTCTGAGCAATCCTTTTTTGCGGTGTTGAAAGCTCCTCTGAGCATGTCGGTGTTGTCTTTACGGCATTGTGAGGCTTGGCAGGAATACACAAACAATGATTACGCCACATGCTTGACATCTACACTCGCGCATACAATATGTAAAAGGCGACTGAAAGCTGCGGCTACTGCAGGATTGGAGTGATGCCAGGGTGATGCTTCAAGTGAAAACTGATGATAGCAAAGTGGTATGTTTCTGTAACTGGTATTGCACATACTACAATGTTACAATGAACTCTTGTGGTGCCCTTCTATATTTAAATCCTCAGTTTCGTGGATTTAATCATTCACTTTATAAGAAAGCATTAAAACATTACTATAGTTTGCGGGGCGATGATTGCATTTATTACGGCCAAAATCACCTTAATCACTGCAGTGCTTGAACATCAAGTATATAAGTGACTACACTCTCTTCTTTCTTATAACAAAGATATCTTTTCATGAATCCTGTCGTGCTTAGTTCATCTTGAGAATAAAACATCGAAATGGCGCTCTCGCAGAATGGCATGACTTTTTGTGTACAGAAGATTCACCAGCAAAAGTATTAAAAAAAATTGTGTCTTTACACATGAAATACGGGTATATGTTGTGCAGAGCTAGGGAGCAGCAGCACAGTTTTCACATGGCCTAAACAGCATTTGTTTTTTCTGTAAATGCACCCAGAACAAGTAATGGTCCGAGAGTGTTAAAAACAGCAAGTGTAGCACGTGCAGGAAGAAAAAAAAATGAAGGACGGTGGGGGGCACAAGTTGCTTACATGAGCGAGGCCTTGCACCCTTTCAATTTCATAACGGCACAAATAAGCTGATTTCGCCACTGTGGAAAAAGGTCTTAGTTTCCTTGTGAATACTGCAGAGGTACTGCTACAGCTACTAGTAGAGGAGATGCAGTTGGATGGATATAATTGACCCTACTTTACATTTTTTCAGCGCTTTACATCAGTACTCATTAACGAATACCAGGTGGTAAAGATTATCTACAGACCTCGTCAAGGGTATTTTTCGTAGCCTGAGTTGCTTTGTGGTGTTAGGCGTTTTAGAATAAATTTTTACCAACCTGTTCAGCTCTTTGTAATACAAATCGTATGCACTAACACATGCCGTAGTACACTATTGTAGCGGCAGTTGGATGGATATAATTGACCCTACTTTACATTTTTTCAGCGCTTTACATCAGTTCTCATTAACGAATACCAGCTGGTAAAGATTATCTACAGACCTCGTCAAGGGTATTTCTCGTAGCCCGAGTTGCTTTGTGGTGTTAGGCCTTTTAGAATAAATTTTTACCAACCTGTTTAGCTCTTTGTAATATAAATCGTATGCACTAACACATGCCGTAGTACACTATTGTAGCGATGGTTCAGACCGCACTTTTAACCCCTTGAAAATTTTCGATTTTAATGTGCATATGTGTGTGCACTCATACAACACAAACATAAAATGTGGTTGAACACCTATCCCCACATCTAATAAAAATATGGCTATGCTCCTGAAGAGTGTGAGTATGAATATATTTGAGTGGGTGTTGTGTGAACATTACTGGGTACCAACAAGTGTGATAAGACTCAAGGATGGACTGTAGGGAGTACCCACAAATATTTGTCAATTCAGTGAGCGTAATCTGAGTATGAACGAGAGTGTGTAGTTGGCCTCATGTGGCTGGGTTAAAAGAAAACCAAGTCCACTGAATTGATTCTACTTCTTGTTTGTGTGTTTTGTGTTCCATTAAATCTCTCAGCAAGATGCTTATGCATCTTTTTTGAAGTTTGCAGTGAAGTCCTTGACAAAATTGTAATTTTATTTTGCTGCCTGCAGGTGACTGTAGAAACACTTCGTAACTTGATGTGGAGGAGTTGGACTCTCCAATTCAGAGGAAAACATTGCCACATGTTAGGAGGGGCGTCTATAGAACCGATTACTCTTGGGCTTGTGAAGCCATGTCTCAGCTGCAAGGTGAGTTTGCCCACTTTCAGGCAGCTCTTCTGGCCTCATCCAAGAGGTATGTTTCTTTTTTCATCCACTAGTACTATATTCTGCCATGTTATAGGAGGTACCATGAAAACTCGCATATAGCCTGTTTTTCTTTTCTTACATTTTTACTATGCTAAATTTCTGCCTCGAACTGCATGCGAATCCCAATGATTTCTGGCCCGAATTCTTGGTGTTGGTTTCGGCAATACACGGTGCTATCATCATCGCCATCATCATCAGGTGTCTGCACGCTTCTTCGGTAGGTAGCTCTAGTTACGTTAGCTCTACAGGTGCTAGTGGCATGCAACAATGGGCATTACAGCCACTCAGTGCACGTAACAACGACCACGTTTTTACCTCTGTGACTTCCTGCCATGCCAGCTCTGCGAAGGCAGTATTTGCCGGCCCTAATAGAAAGGCTATCTTAGCTGGGGCGACATTTCGGAGTGGAGGAGCGGTGCATTTGTGACTGGAGGAAGCAGAAAAAAGTCTTCTTTGTATGCAGCGGCCAGCAAAGAAGTGTTTGGGGGCCGAAAAACGGAGCGTTTTCCGACGTTGAACTAGAATTGGTAAAATTTGGCAAACACACTGAACTACTTTTCTTTTTTTTTTCCTTTATTACCGGTTTCGCACAAGGCACACACATCAATATAAGTCACTGTAAACAGTAACGTACAAACAGAAGTGATGACAAAACAGCCGCGGAACTATTAGTGAATACAGTGCAAAAATTCCTTCAGGTTCACCAGGGGTTCGACCCTGGAGAGCCATTCCGGAACAAAATCTTGTTGTTTGAGTATATCAATGTACTGAGCAATGCTTTCGCGGAACAGCATACGGGCCGAACGCCTGTCAGGGGCACAGTAGTAACCGGCCATTCTTGCCCGCCATAGACAATGGAGGCAAAGCAGCATTATAAGATCAAGAGGCAGTCCCTCCTCTTTTTCTACTGTTAAAAACCTGATACCCAGTGAATGTAAGGGAAGTTCCTTTTTTAGAGTTCTCTGTAAAACATCCCAGAAGTAATCCCCTTCCCAACAATGCAGAAAAACACGATCTATTGTCTCCGGCTTTCGGCAGATCAAACAGTTTGAACCCCATGGCATATAAACTCCTCTATCTTCTAAAAAAGTCTCAACCGGTAGTGTTCTGGAGTGTAATTTAAAGAAAAAGCTTTTTGCACTAGGCTGAATTTGCATTTTCTTAACACGCTTAAAAACATCATTGCTTTCTCCCCCGCTATTAATTAACCTATACATAGGAACTGGAAAAATCATGTCGCATATGTCTTTATGCAATTTCTTTCGCCCGACCGAAGAAAGGTATTCATTGGAAAACCGAACTGACAAGAACCGGACACTGTCTGCAACTTCCTTAAAGAAACCTCGCGTAGCTTCCGGCATGCTTGCGGTGCTAACCACAAAGTTAGGCAGAACAGCACAAAGGCGTAACTGGCATACTGTTCTTAAGAAGGGGTGTTGAACATCTCGAAAGAAAATAAAACGATTAACTAGTTGTCGCACGAACAGATGCGACAGGCTTAGTCCCCCGTGTTTTACTCTTCGGAACAGATTTGTTCTACTACATTTTTCCCAAGTAGACCCCCATATAAGCACAGCAAATATCCGATGCAGCTTTTGCACATGCTTTGTGAGCAACAGAAAACCTGCATCACATACCATAATTTGCTCATTAAAAATATGTTGCATACAGTGGCTCTGGCAAACATTGAGAGACAGTTGCAATTCCACTGCGCTGTCCTTTCGCACGTTACTTTTATTTGTTCAGTCCAGTAATCATTGGTGTCTTTGTAGTAACAGTACTGAAAGTTGGGCGAGTTGGTACTCATCCATGACTTCTTTGCGCAAACACATACACGGACTCAAGGAAAAGAAACAACACGGGCGCAAACTCACAACTGGTTTATTTTGAACAACGAACTGTACGTGTGGGCTACGTGAAGATATATGAAACGAACACGCCAGGGCCGTGGCTGGGCCAAGACAAAAAAGCTTTATTGCGATAGCGCGGGTTAATGTAGCGTTGTGCGAGAGTGGTTAAGGGGAAGGGAAGGAGAAGAAGCAGTGGTGATAACGGCGGCTTCGGCTGGCGTGACGTCACGGATACATCATTCCGCTCCCCCTACGGTGAGTAACGGTCTGGGGGTTTGCGTTGCCGGCCCGAGCGACGCAACACTGGAGTTGAGGGGCTCCCGGCGATCTCGCTCCTTGTTGGCGCTCGCCTCGGTGTTCCTCCTGCTAGGGCCCCGCCGGCAGTTTCGAGGCACCTAGAGTCACCGACGTCTCCCTGGTCATGCTCCAACTCCCGTGGCTTCACCTGGTCGCTGTGGCGCCTAATGGTTTCCCCCTCCGGACCATCGGCATTCACCAGGCGGGCTCCGTCTGTCGATGTAATGCTGGCTGGAGTCCACGGCTCGCCTCGCCCGAAGTTCCTCACCCAGACTGGCTCCCCGGGCTGCCACCCATCGAGGGGGGGACGGTCAACTGGTGAGGGCGGAATGGACACTGCGTTGTCCAGCCTGGAGCGAAGATCGTAGCCCATTAGGAGTTGCGCTGGTGTCCGGCCCCCGGCCTGCGGCGTCCTGCGGTACCTGTGCAAAATCCTAGCCAGGCGGGTTTTCAGTGACCCTTGTACATTCTTCTTCAATGAATACTTCACAGTACGAACCGCCCGCTCCGCGAGCCCATTGGACTGGGGGTGATACGGTGCTGTTCAGAGGTGTACTATGTTATTCAGCTTCGTGAAGGTGTTAAATTCCCAACTCGTAAACTGTGGGCCATTATCGGATACCAGCGTCCGGGGCAACCCGAATGTACTGAACAAGGTGCGCAGAGCCTCTATGGTGGCGTGTGTGGTGGAACTCTTCATGGGTATCGCTTCTATCCACTTACTATGTGAATCCACCACAATCAGTAG
Source organism: Rhipicephalus annulatus (assembly GCA_013436015.1). NCBI lineage: Eukaryota > Metazoa > Arthropoda > Arachnida > Ixodida > Ixodidae > Rhipicephalus > Rhipicephalus annulatus. Next base: position 51,251 of record WOVY01013199.1, on the reverse strand, counting down.
CATGTGACCATCGATCGGCCCCGCAAAATCGATATGCAGCCTCGACCAACGCTCATCCGTTTCTGGCCACGCAACAGGGGGTTTCTTTGGGGGCATAGGGGCAGCTTGGATGCAACTGGTGCAGGACTTAACCATGTGCTCAATGTCATTATCGATCCGGGGGTACCACATCAAGGAGCGCCCTAGCCGCTTCATTGAGCAAATCCCTTGATGAGTATCATGCAGCAGACGTAACATCACTGCTCGGGCACTCTTAGGGACGATCACTCGATGGCCCCAGTATAGAAGCCCATAACTCCCCGTTATCTCAGCTTTCCGGTTGAAGTATGGCATCAAGTGCTGGTCCTTAGGCCCCAAATTTCTTGGCCATCCCTCCTGCACCCATTTTTGCACCTTTGCTAAATCGTCATCAAGCTCCGTGAGAGTGCCCAGTTGCTTCGCAGACATGACACCATCATTGAGGGTCTCCGTGAGCAGGACATACTCACCGTCCACAGTTTCTTCCTGCGTCTCTGGCTGGGAAGTTGCTGACGTGGGGAGTCGGCTGAGGGCATCGGCTGGAATGTTGTCTTTCCCGGGCTGGTGTTTGATGACGTAATCGTAGGCGCTCAGCAGCAGGGCCCACCGCTGGATTCGCGCAGCGGCCATCACGGGCACTGGCCTGTCTGGGTGAAAAAGTGCAACAAGCGGCTTATGGTCCGTCATCAATGTGAAAGTATTGCCGAGCAAGTATTGTCGGAATTTCGACGCACCAAACACAAGTGCCAAGGCTTCACGCTCCAGCTGCGAGTAATTTTTCTCAGCTCCAGTCAATAACCGAGAGCGGAACCCTATGGGCCGAAGTACCCCGCCCCCGACATCGTGTGAAAGCACTGCGCCTATTCCGTCCGGGGAGGCATCGCATTCCAGGACTAGCGGCTTGTGTGGGTCAAAATGCGCCAGAAAGTCTGCGGATTTCAGAAGGTCTTTCACACTGCTGAATGACTGCTGTTGAGCGGTATCCCACTTCCACTTAGCTTCCTTCCGGAGTAGTTGATATAGGGGTGCCATGGCGGTCGATGCATTGGGAAGAAACTTGTGGTAGTACGTTACCATGCCGAGGTAGGACCTTAATTCTGCGGAATTCCGTGGTGCCTGAACCTTAAGGATGGCGTCTATGTTTTCCGTCTTTGGTTGAAGACCTCGAGCGCTGATTCGATGCCCCAAAAAATCCACCTCTAGTTGGCGGAACTTGCACTTGTCTGCGTTCAGGCGCACGCCGTATTCCCGGAAACGCTTGAATACTTCGTGCAGGGTGGTGCAGTCATTGCGTTTCTCTGCCACGATGACGTCGTCTAGGTAGACCTGAACACCCGGAAGTCCCTGCAAAATGGTCTCCATACGCCGATGGAACACGGCCGGCGCGGACGCCAATCCAAAAGGCAGGCGAGTAAAGCTGAACAGTCCCTTATGCGTGTTTATGGTCGTGAGTTGCATGGCTTCCTCATCCAACGGAAGCTGGTTGTATGCCTCCCGCAAGTCTATCGTGGTAAAAACTTCACCGCCATTTAATGTAGCCAGGATATCCTCCACCCGTGGCAACGGATATTGCTCAGTGCGACAGGCTTTGTTGACCGTTAGCTTAAAATCGCCGCAAAGGCGGATGCAGCCATTCCGTTTCACTACCGGTACCACTGGCGCCGCCCACTCCGCATGAGGCACCGGTACAATAATACCCGCGCCCGAAAGGCGGTCCAGTTCCGCGTCGACCTTTGGCCGAAAAGCATACGGAACTTCGCGTGCTTTCCAAAACTTCGGCACCACGTTTTCTCGCGTCTCGAAGTGTACCGGTGGCCCTTTTATGAGCCCTAAACCTGGCGCGAACACATCAGCGAATTCTGCTAGCAACCGGTCCACGTTAACGTCGTCAGCACCGAGTAACGGCAGTTGCTCACCTGACGTGTTCACGTTCATTACCGGTGCCTCGAGCATGTGGAACGCTTGAATCAGGTCGCGTCCGCAGAGGTTTGGGCCGGAGCAACCAAGGACTTGCAAAGATCCAGCCGTCGACTTGTTTCCGCACGAAACCTTGAGCTGAAGTTGTCCCCGCACTGGAAGCCGTCCCAGGAAGCAGGTGAGTTTCAATGGCGAACCACGCAGCTTCGGCCACACTGTTTTGTTCCGCTCATATGTGGGCCACGTGATGACCGAAACCGGCGAGCCTGTGTCGACCTGCATGTTCACTGGAACCCCACCACAATCCAAGGTGCGCACGATGGGTTGCGTAATGCCGACGTGGCCGATGTGACTGTCCGCTGCCTCCAGCGCGAACATACCGTCCGTGCCAGTGTCTTCCTCCCGCGACAAGGCGTGTACTTGGCGTTCTGGTGGTACCACCCCGAACCCACTCTCACGGCGGCAACAGGCTCGAGCGATATGACCTCGTTGTTTACACTTGAAGCATGACGCCGAGCGGAAGCGGCAATCCTCGGGTCCGTGCCCTTTTGCTCCGCAGCGGTAGCACCCAACAATCTGTGGCCGGCTTCGTGGGCGATAGGACTGGCCTCCCAGCGCATGCACACTTGCCTCAGCGGTGGGGCTTACTATCTCTTGCGCGTTGGCCTCGGCCATTTCGGTAGATATCGCAATTTCTTCCGCTTCGCTCCTCGTCAGCTGTGGTTTCGCGAGTAGCTGCCGACGCACTCCGACGTTGTGCAGACCACACACGATGCGATCTCGTAGCATTCTGTCCAACGAAGCACCAAAATTGCAGGTGTCCGCTATCTGTCGAATCGCCACGGCAAAATCCTTGACCGGTTCGCCGGGCAGCTGATTGCGGGTGAAGAACTTATAAGACTGTGCTATCTCGTTCGGTTGCGGCGAGAAGTGCTGCTTAAGCAAGGCTATCACTTGTGGGTACGAAAGTTCATTCACCTTGTCCGGAGCACAACGTCCGCTCAGTACGTCGACGGTGTGGGTGGACAGTGCAGTCACCAGCAGGGCCCGCTTCTTGTTGTCTTCCGTGATGCCATTTCCCTCAAAGAAGGCTTCCAGCCGAACCTGGTACGCGGGCCACTTGTCGCTCGCCTCGTCGAACTGCGGCGGGCTGGCGTATCCTCCCGTGGGTGCGGCGGTCATGACGGACGGAGTTGCCGCACCGCTTTCGTCCCACCCTCGTCGCCACTGAAACGAACACGCCAGGGCCGTGGCTGGGCCAAGACAAAAAAGCTTTATTGCGATAGCGCGGGTTAATGTAGCGTTGTGCGAGAGTGGTTAAGGGGAAGGGAAGGAGAAGAAGCAGTGGTGATAACGGCGGCTTCGGCTGGCGTGACGTCACGGATACATCAATATAAGTACAGTTCGTTGTTCAAAATAAACCAGTTGTGAGTTTGCGCCCGTGTTGTTTGCCTCTTTTCCTTGAGTCCATGTATGTGTTTGCGCAAAGAAGTCATGGTCTTTGTAGTGCTGGAAAGGCACACCTGGATATTTTACTGGATTATTAAACCAGTGAATGTTAGCATAGGTATCTGGGATTGATGTCCAGTCTCCGTGCCACAACCCCAGACACTTTCCCCAATTAACCCGACTTCCTGTAATTTCTCCAAAATTTTTAACAACGGCAACTGTCTCCTGTACACTCTCTTTGGTGGTGCAACACACTGCTACATCATTAGCGTATGCCAAAACCTTTACCTCGGCGTCAAGCAGTCTGAAACCACGGATGGTCTCGTTTTCTACTATGGCCAAGTATAAGCTCTCTATGTACAATGCAAACAAGAGTGGACTTGCCGGACATCCCTGGCGTACAGAACGTTCCAGCCTAATGGGAGACCCCGGGATCTTGTTAATAATTAGTCGTGTAGTAGAGTTCTTATACACCAAAACTGCCCTCTGTAATCACCGATCCGACATTGACATGTTCAAGTATGGAGAATAACACATCTTGCGGGACGCAGTCAAAAGCCTTTTCTAAATCATGCTGGAGGATCACAACATGAGAATTAAAAGCATCGCTACTCTCAAGGACACATCGCATTGTGTGTGTGTTCATCAGTATTGAGCGCCCCTTGATGCCACACGTTTGGTGCTCCCCAACTATTCCGGTGATTACGGACTGCAATATACCTGCCAATACTTTCATGAGTATTTTGTAGTTAGTGTTGGTTGACGAAACTAGTTTTAATTTTGCTTTGTCATCCGTCTTGGGTATTAGAATAGTGTGTGTCTCGGCAAATGAAGGTGGTAACGCTTTGATTGTGTAGGCTTCCTTGAACACAGCTTGTAACACTGGTGAAACTTCGGTTTTAAAAGCTTTATACCACATCGCACCGAGACAGTCAGGCCCCGGGCGACTTCCCAGCGGCGAGACTATCTATTGCATATTCAATTTCAGAAACGGTTATAGGCCTCTCTAACGCTTCTTTCGTTTCGAGGGATAATTGCGGCATCCGGCTCAAGAAAGTGTCCTTGAACTTCGTAACATCTACTAATGCGGCTGCGAAGAGACCCTTGTAATACCGAAACAAAGCTTCAGCGATAGTGCTGTTAGTATTTAGCAGAATTCCATTTTCCTCTATTTCGTCGATGTGATTACGACGCGCTCGTGATTTCTCGATTCCAAGTGCGCGCTTGGTAGGAGTCTCCCCCATAGCCCACGCCTCTGCTCTCGCTCGAATAAGGGCTCCTCTGTAGCGTTCCTGCTCTACTAGCTCAATTTGTCGTTTCACCGTTCGAATATCTTCTTTATATGCACCAGGCTCCTTGCTTTGTAATGCTATCAATTTCTTAAGCGTTGTTCTGAGTTCATTTTCTTTCATTCTTTCTTGATATTTTAAAGTACTAGATCTCGATATGGCTTTCATTTTAACGCTTTGCTTCAAAAGCACCCATTCTTCGCCAACATTACAGGCTCCAATCACTTTAATGTTCTTAATTCCCTCAATCACAAAATTATTAAAAATGTCATCCCGCAGTAGTTTAGCGTTGAACTTCCATAAATCCCAACTAAATTTGTTTTCTTTTTGTTTAAGTCCCACGTTGCATTGTACAAGACAATGGTCAGAGAAAGAGACAGGTAAGACTGTGTAACTATTGCTTTTAGCTAGCGTCTCCCCTGCCATGTATATCCTATCAAGACGTGCGTGACTGGTTCCCTGAAAATGCGTAAATTGAACTTCGCGACCTGCTTCGAGGCACTCCGCAACATCATCCAGGTCAGATTCATTCATCAAGTCATAGAGCACTTGAACACTTCTGTCTCGCACATGGTGGTTATTAATTCAATCTTTCGCGCTCAATACACAAGTTAAATCCCCCAATAAAACAAGCTGTTTTGGTGTCCGTAAATGTTGTTTAATTAACGAAAAGAAAGTTTTTCGGTCTGTTTTCACGTTCAGCGCATAGACACAAATGACGCGCCATTCAATTTTGCTAGTACTAAAATCACAAGTCACTGTTCTACCAGAGTCACAAGAAAAGTGACTTTCAACAATCAATCCCGGAATCTTTTTAACAAAAAGAACACAACCGGCGGAAGTTCCATTTGCGTGACTAACTATGCCATAATATTTAGACGTAAACCGCAGCATCATGCTCCGGGTCTCCTCCTCACCTTCCACTTTTGTCTCCTGCACGGCTAACACGTCAATATCTTGGTCAATTAACAAGCGATACACTTGAGCCTGCTTTTTCCTGCAGGCCAAACCTCGGACATTTAAGGTTGCAAAGCTCAATGCCCAGTGACTAGCCATCGTTACTCGCTAAAAAAAGGAGGGGGTAGGCCCAGAGCATGGTGCTTACCGTGTACGTTTAGCTCCCTGCTAGACGTCTCCGGGGCCATCCGGTGGTCCGGAATCAGTTAGCTGCTGGTTCCTTGGAGTGCCAACCGGTCGGTCCACAGGTAGATTGGACCTCGCTCTGAGGCCCGAGCGCCGCCCCGGTGTCGCTTTCGCTGGTGGTCCCTCAACTTTGCTCTCGTGAGTAGTGCCCGCAGATGGCTCCAGCGAATGCTTGACCGCCGAACTCGTGTTGATCCCGAGGGTCATTCCGTGCGCTGGCATGTCACGTCCTGTCGCTGCTTGCGTCGACATGTGCACCAATTGCCTTTGTGCGTCTTCAGTAGAATTCTCTTGGCTGGTAGGGCGCACGTTTTTATGTCATTTATTTTAGTTTAATGATCATGTTAAGGGCAAGTTGATATCATTTCTTACACTGTTTTGCAAGAGGCACATATCTTTTAAATCAAAAGTGATTTTTACTAAATGGTGTAATTACGGAGCTGTTTCATCATGTTCACGCAACTGATGAGTAAGCGTTTCAATTGAAGATAAACAATCCAGTGGACCGAGTTAATGTGCATATTCTGAAATATGCACAGAAATAACGACATTAACATATAATAAAGCGTTACACTAAAAGCATCTATGCGCACGTTCAGTGGTTTTATTTGGCCGCAATGCGTCAGGTCGTTATCGTGAGCGAAAATTACTCATTCCCACGTACCTCTCGTGAATCCAAGCTGCAAATGGTCGCGCGCAACTCGCTACGTGGAGTATTGCAGATCGATTCAGTGCGCTGGCTAGGCGTGAAAAGCGATGTAATATCATCCGCCAGCAGTGCCGATGATTTGTCGAACGACTTGCAGCACGCAGAAGGTGCCTGAAAAGCGGTACTGTGCTACTTCGACTGTGCTTCGTGATTGTTAATTGAGAGAGTTGCAAAAGTAATGGCGAAATTGTATTATCTAGAAATGAAGGGCACACCTGTAAGAACAGATAGACGCACAGCAATAGGCATGTGCAGGGTTTCATTCATAGAGAACGGGGGCGAAGGTTCGTCGCAGCGTCCCTCCCCCTATTATGTCAATGTATGAGGCTGACTTTGCACCCCCCAATGATTCGCAGCGCACCCGTCCCTACCACAGTACTACATAAACGTATGGTGTTGACTTTTGAACCCACCTTTTGCGTGACAAGAGAGTGGGCACCCTCTACCCCCCTTCTCCCAGACAACACTCGATGTCCTGAGGTCGTCCTCATAGGGTACAATCGTCTTCGCACAGCTCTCAATGACCTTAGTACTTATTGAGGACGACACAAGCTGGTTTGCTCCGTATATGTCTTTTCGAGTGCTCTCTGAGGACAACAATCGGTCCGGAAAAGGTTGTGTTAAAGATATTTTGGGGATGACAAAAGCATTGCACTGAGCACTTCGATATAATTCCTCAAGACCTTTGCGCACCAAGTCGATGCATTTCATACGTGAAAACTTTCTCCACACGTTTGTTTCTTACAGTCATAAAGTTGTATATTTTCGCCTTGTTTTTTATTTTGGCAGAAAATTTTCAAGTTATGCGTCGCGCTTAATGACACACGCATAATCACTTGGCTTAGGTATCGAACCTGGTAGTGCGAAATGTCCATTTGAAACAGTGTGTTCTTAAATGTCACAGCCATAAATTAGTCATTATATGCTGCTGTGGCGCGTAATAACAAACTAGGAGCTGGCAACCACTGACAACGCCTCTTAGATTTCCCGTGCCTGCGGGATGAACAAGAAACGCCGGTCATCTATGGCGGCGCTGCCTACATAGAGGTAAGGGTCTTTGTACGTGGCCTTCAAGATCGGCAATTTTGGCGTTTGCTACTAATTTCAGAGGATGCCTTGTATTAAATAAGTTGCTTGTTGAATGACGGCGTCACTTACGTAGGGTTAGCTATAATTACGTTTACGCCTATTTAAAACTCTTTAACGTTATTTTTGTTGCATATAAGCTCCAAAAACGTAAAAAACCCATTTGAAAACACCCCTACTTGAGTGTCGCCACCACCGTAGTTCCGCCGATCGCCGCTTTCCAAGTGATTGCCGATAATCCAACAGGCACGGGAAATCTAAGAGGCGTTGCCACTGACTATGCGGCACCATTCTCAATAGTCAAGTAGCCAAGCCATTCCAAGCCAACTGACTGTCAAAATGGCAGTGGCAGCCCTGTCAGGGAAATTGCAGTGGACTAGAGAAGGTTGGTGTTCTTTGTTGTCTGTGTGCATGGTTAAAAGTGAGATATGTGTGAGAGTGTAAGTCGTAGGTGATGACCGTAGGTGAATTGCCGTGTTGATGGGTGCACTGGGCTGCTCAAGGTTCAGACTGATCATGGATGCATTGTCACCAGCTGACCACGGCGAGGTGGGGTTCGAAGCGGCCTAGAGCAACAGCCAATCGCAATCAATTGGGCTTCGAAGCAGCGTGCTTCAAACGTGAAAGGATCGACTTCTGCATCTGACACATGGCCCGACGACCTCAGGCAAGTCAAGTCAACGCCCGTGTCGAGTGTACTGATAGGCTGTCAGAGCAGAGCCTCTAACACTAGTGAGTGCATTGGACGCGATACACGTGGTGATGAGGACACTGTGTCAAATTTTCGAGGAAGATTACAAACGTAGCTGATTGAGCTGTGTTGACTGCCTTGATACTGCTTTTCTTTTTTCAGACTATACGCAGACTAGAATGGCTGACAAAGCTGTCAGTTGTGATTAATTACTGTTAAATAAATTTCAGTCAACAAGCTTTGTTTGTTTTACTCTAATAGTCCAGCACTGTCATCTCTCTGTTGATTGATACAGTATATATACTCGAGACCTCGCAGGTGTTTTTCTTTTTATGTATGGAAGTATCATGAAAAGAAGTAAATCCTAAGTAGTATCACTGCCCACAGTACCGAACTGGCCACGCTATCATTGTTCTGAAAAGATGCTGAAAATGTTCAGAATTTTTGTTGTGAGGATGTCCTGAGGTTGTTATGTGTATGGACAAGGGGACGGGATTAGTGCCTTTCTAGTACCATAAGAGGACATTTTGAGGGCGTCATATTGTCCTCACGGAGGCATACTGAGGACGTCCTGAGGTTGTGTTTGTGTTGTCTGGGCTTAACCGCCCCCTCCCCCTGAGGGCATGCCCACGCGTATGGCTAAAACTATATCTGAACGGGCAATAATACCTTACCAGAGTGTTGCACAGATTTTGCAAAGCTAAGAAGATTTCGGTGAGAGAAACCAATGGGCTGTAAGATTACCGTACAAGACAGGGAGCACATTGATGATTTTGCACAATTAGGGCAAAGGAAGGCAGCTAGTAATGCGATTCTTTTTGGTCTTAAGGTCTGAAAAGACAATCCTGTACCGAAATCATTTTTTCATATATTGGGGGAAGTGGTGGTGCAGGTGATTACACGATGAAGAGTTACCACTTTGAAAAATTAATACTGGCTTACTTTCATGTTTGTATGAATAACAGTGCTATACATGAAATAATTAAAAAATTAATATTCTTCGATTGACTATGTTAACTCGCATCTAGAACTAGACGAGGAAGTGCTGACCATGCTTTAATTATTGCATTAACTAGGAAAGCGAAAATTTAAGGGCTCATGTTTTTTATTAGACACAATTAGACACAATATTAGTTCTCAATATTATTTGTTAAGTCAGGAAATCTGTAAAATCCAGAGAGAAATTTTTTGGTTCTTGTATATTTAAAACAGTAACGCAGTGATGCCCAAAAGTAACCACAGCATTGCACTTGCCATTAACCCATGCCTGGTGTGAAAAGTCAGTGAGGGTGGCACAGGCCTTTCCACGCAGGGCCTAAAGTCAAGGGCAGCCTTGGTGGGGGGGCAAGGTATTCTCCTTCCCACTTTTCGAGGAGAGGCCCGGTCGCCCCTAGAGCTCGTCAACTGCAGCACAACAGCACTTATTCGATAAGTGCTGTGGTTTACTTTTTTGGCAGTGGTACCTTGTGTAAGGTAGCGAAATTGTAGCTAAATTGATTTAGTCGCGATCGTTGAGCTCAGGTGAGGCAACCAAAATAGGAAAATCGGTATCGTCATATTTCTGCATTCGTTTCCTTGAGACACTGCACATGATGGGCCACGGCCTTCTTCAACTAAGTTCCTTGGCTCACCATACTACTGTTTTGTCTGGCATATGAGTGAGAAGCTACATGTTCATAAATTAGTCTGAAGGTTCACCTTAGTCTCTTAACATTACCAGTCAATTTTCGTTTGGTTAATTCTGCATTAACAGTCTGGTGTTATACCAAAGCCACTCACATTTGACTAATTTTTATAAGTAGGCATGGGAATAAAGCATAACATTGTCGTGCCTGAGGTTCTCGACACAGCGTGTGAATTAACATTACAGCTTCATTATTTTCTTCAAACTTGTACGTGTCTAATCCCTATCATTCTAAGTTATTTTAGAAAAAAACCATTCCACAGTGGCAATTTTAAGTTGTTTGATTGAATCCACACGATATACAAGTGCACAAAGAACATTGGGAGAAGTACAGTAAACACAATCATTTAACCTCGAAAAAACTACAAGACTGTTTAAATTCAGTGAGCTCAGAATAAATGGGTGTGACTGTTCAAACGGCAGAAATTGAAAAAACTTGGATGGTTTAATGAGCTGCAGCAGCACGGAAAGATGCAACCAGGAGACACTGTGGCATTAAATCATTGCACAAACTTTAATAATGCACAGCAACACTAAATGCAAGCAAAACACATATTACAATACATGTTTCATTCAGCAATGAACCCTATTATCATGGCACATTAGGTGCACTTTTTATGCTAGTTTTCAAATGTAAGTTCGCAAAAAAAAAATACTGTAACATCACCAGTTAACAAAAATTTGATTTTGATTATTTGTTCTGACAGATCATTCCAAAGCAGGAAGCACATAAATCGCTGTCGCTGACAGCTTGGCACTATGCAACCCAAGCACATTCTCAAGAATAGAGTAAAACCGCTTAAAGGCAGGGCCGTAGCAAATATCTAGTACCCAGTGAAGACGGAAGCACATAAGGATTGCTTGAATGGGGTTATCTGCCTTCAAAAGCTGCTTTTCTGTAAGCACCATGCATGGCCCCAAGTATTCATCATTATCCAAAATGACAGGGATGGGGGCTGAACCACGGTGCCTGAAAAAGTTTAATATTGATATGTAACACAGTACAAACATATCTGAATACAAAAATATCTTTCCAATAAACTATTTACTGAAAGGAAAGATGATGAAATGTTGATCATTGGTTCATCAATTCGCATAACACATCATGAATACTCACACTTTTGTTTTTCATAATCTTATCACACGGTACATGACTAGTCTTTTTTCAGCCATAAATTCTTCATTACACACACGAACAGCAGCATTAACTTCTTTAAATACCCTAACATTTACACCTTAAATGCCGTTTCATCATATTGTCTAGCCTAAAATTGTGTATTAGATCTAGGAAATACTACTTATACAGTAGACCAAGGGGTTCTCAAGCATATTCTCAGAAAGTCCGTCCAACTCGATTAAATCCCCCTTAGAACCTACCCTCTCCTCCACCTTCAAGCAATCATTCTTCTTTCACTTTCATAAGCCCGAAATTCAAAAAAAGCAAGAGCCCACAAAAAATTATTCACTGACATGCAACTGCACTTGCTTTCTTTTCCACATTCCACAAGAAATTGATCTCCCAGGTGGACAATAAATTTCTCGCACATTCATATTATGCACTGAGGCGTGCTTATTGAGAGTAGGGCGTGAATAATGAAGGTTTCATAGATGAATCAACACCCAGGTTTGCCAAGTGACTAGGCGAACCCGTAGTGCGTTACTTGATGAGTGTAGAACGAGGCAAAATTGATTAGCAGCTCGCAAAACACAAAGGAAGTGCTTGTGCAGGAACCGTGCCAGGAGTTTAGGAGTTTTTTTTATAGGGTGGGGGGGGGGGGAGATGGCATTTGTGATAAGTGGGTTCCTTAGAGGGGCAGGTAGGCAAGAAACTTAAGCAGTGTGCTTTGACTATGCTTGCTCTCAGGGTGCAAAAGGGGGAGGGAGCAGGCACCAATTTTTCTCCTGACCTTCCGCTAACTTCCTTCGAGCCTGCAGAATCCCATGGTTCTGCAACGCCCACTTTGAAAAATCATCCAGACCCTTGTTATGATGTCTGGTCAGTAAAATTTTATGACAGCAGAAGTGATGCATGAATAATTTAGAACATACCAACTTCCTTTTTACGTTTGCAATTAGTATGTTTCTCCCTTCTGAATTGAAACATTTTCTGCAAGCCTCAAGAGCTGTGTTGTGCAGCCCTTTAATGACTGCTCCCAGATTATGCGAAACACATGTACACATGAAATTGAAATAGTAAAGCCTATCCAAGACCTGTACTAGACCAAGGGAAGAATGGCTATGACAACATTTGTAATGTTACATCATTTAGCTCGGTATGCGTTGCGTCCCTTTATGGGTATTACAATTCATCAATCTATATAAATCATTTAGTTGCTATGTGTCATATAACTGCACAAGTTGACACTAGAACTGTGTCACAAGTAGTGACACTCAGCTACTCTAAACCTTGCACGCAGACCTATCATGTCAGGCTTTAAAATGTCCCATGTTTTCTTGTTCTAAGGTACCTTAAGGGTTAGTCTACTAGCAGTACTCCAACAAAACTGGACGGATAGGAAGAGAGAGAGATAAAAAGAAGAGGAAAGAAGAGAGGTTAAACAGAAGAATAATCACCCATATTTCAGGCTCCAACGGTAACCTGCTAGCCTGACCATGCAACAGTGCCATTTAGTTTTATTTAAATCTGATTAAGGATGCAGGAACAGGATAGGACAACTGTCAGTTCGCTTGTCCCTTTTTATGTGGGCTATTTCGTTTTTGCCAGCTGGACAACATAGTAGTACACAGTGGGCTATGGAATGAGTGCAACGACCTTGTTTGAACATTATGAGTATGATGAGTATCAACGCACAAACTTCTATAATTTAAGCTCACTAGGTGCACTTCTGTGATGAGCAGCAAAAATACCTTGACTAGTACCGGTCTATGCAAATAACAACAAAGTGAATTGCACCTTAAAAGAGCAGAAAGAAGGAATGTAGCTACGCACAAGGAGCTCAAGCTGGATGCCCACTTTCATGAAATGCACATGGCTGTGAGAACTTGCCTTCATGCCTTTTAAATTATTTTCCGTATATGGCAAAGCTTCCTGCTCTAAAGTTGGACAGCAGGTTCAAATTACAAGCACAATTCAAGAAAAAGTAAGTAATATTTATAGAACTATGCTATAATCAAGGTATATGAAGTAGTATTGCGTAATTATACAACACTTCAGCTTTATTATGATTGCAGAAAGTGCGAAGGGGCCCTTTCACCCTTGAAAGATTCATGAAAGGGGGATAAAAGTTGTGGAACCGGTATAATCCATACTGCCTATGTGGAAACTGCAGCTCTTCTGGGAGACAGAGGCCACCTCAAACGATATTAATGGGACCTCATCACAATAGGGTATTACAAACTAGAGAACTGTGGCAAATATCTTAGATCTTTGACAATGACTTACTGTTTGTTTGAGGAATGATGATGACTTTTCCTTTGCAGTGCGGGGAAGAGCCGTGAGGAATGCAAAAGTTGTCAGCACTGCAATATAAATATGTGTTACATACACCTTAAATACTATTTTAGTGCAGGAAAGGCCCCTGTGTTTTACATTTTTGTGATCCTCACTGGTTCCTTCGGCCATTCCCAGCAGCTGTGAGGTTATCCGCTCCATCTTTTCCCTCATCATGTTTATTATTGAGTCGACATGCTTCTGCGCTGCATGCACAGTAGTTTCTATGTGTGGCTTCCCACCAAGCAATTTGAACTCGTGAAAGATCTGAAATAACAGATGCAGGAGAGTATTAATACTGCGAGATCCACAAAGCATCTGGACCTTGCCAGCTCGAGTCTTTCAAGTGCCGGGTACTGCTGCAGCAATTCATACATTGATGGTCTTGATTCTTTGACCCAATGCCGCTGAGCATGAAATGTGCGGGTCAGTGAGTCTGTGAGTTTGTCCAGAGATGGTGTCGCTCTCTTCATTTCTTGCTGCATTGATGTTATGTGCATTTCCACACTCTGCTCATCTTCAGTGGACTGAATACTTGTCAGACGTTCCTGTAACAAAGCGAATCATTCTGTACCTTGCAGTTGCAAACGTGTCTTTAAAACACACGTTTACTAGTAACTTCGCAGCTGCCTCCTGACGTGGTCATATAGTGCAGCCCTACATGAACGTTTAAAATTTCAAAATACATCCAGTGAAAGCAGGCTGCAAGCAAGTAAATGAACTACTTTACTCTTATGTAACAAGTGCATTTGCTCCTCAGCCTGCATATACCGTTTTTCCTGCATAATTATTATCGTGAAGGCACTCGAAAAACAAGAGGAAGTTTTCTCTTCGGCACGAGCACATGCTCAGATGGCTATGCTAAATTCGTTTTGACCCATGTTACGCCAAGCGACGACGACAGCGTACGGTCACAGCCTATGACAGTATGGCACTCTAGTAGCCATGCGCTTAAAATATAGAATGTACTGACTTCACTGCAGAGGCATTTTGCCGATGTAGATGATGATGATGGATGACCATGCTTTTCGTATTTCTGCCGCATTTATGCCACCTCCCCATCATGCAAGAACTTCTTCCTTTCAAACTCGCACTGGAATTTCAAGCCATAGTGCCATGAATCCTGTATGTTGAAAAACAGTATATCAAGAGATGGGCAACTTTGTTAATTTCTAAAGTCAAGAAAATAAACGTAAGTGTAACAATCATTTCCTAAAGCTAGGTTTATTTTGCTGACTTTCTGTGAAAAATCCCAAAGTATCCCAATATATTTTACTATAGGTAGTTTACAGGCCAACGCTACAATTAGAAACAGAAGCTGTGCAAAAAATGCAGGCAACAGTTACTTTGACAGACCCACTAACTTACAAAACATAATGCTTCATACATAATATTACATACTCATTATTAATTAACAATGCAGTATATTTTTAAAAAAAGGTGTAATAATTGCTCCTTCCTTATTTATTTAAAGAATTGTGATTGATGGTACCTTAAGAAGTGCAGAATAAATATCACAAACATTTGCACATGAGAGTTCCAAATCTTTTGTCACTACATTTACATTGTCACAACGGTAACTTTACTGTAGATATCTCATATGTGAAAATAAATATTGGGGATCTGAAACATACATAATCAGACCCCAGTGAGTCTTTCAAGACAGCATGGTGAAAAACAAGCTGCCGTGCAGCTTTCTCGTAAAGCTTTCCTGGATACCTGTACAGGGAACCAAAAGGAACAAGTGATGAAAATTAGATATTAGACAAGTTCGACATAGTTCCATAGATATAGGTATTCATGCCAGACCTAAGCTTCCGTATTGAAATCTTGGTAAGATGCAGTTTAACTCATGGCGATTGTGATCTATTTTTTCTGTTTGCACATTTCACCACACCCTCGATTGCTTTATATAAAGAGGAAACACTGTTATGTCTACATAATCTTCTCTATTTTTGCTGTCACCACTTCTAAGGTAACATTCAGATGCAAGTTCACAAAAAATGACATCTATGACTTAGACGTGCCTCCTTTTACACATTACACATGACTGCTCATGTTACATTCTCAGAGGTGCATGCAGACAAGCTTCAGTTGTGCTATTTTCAGATGCTGTGCTGATACATTAGGTTTATCTCTTAAACTTCTCTCATTACTTCTTTCTGTCACATTGTAGATGTACGTCTTATATCATAATGGTCTCGTGATAAAGAATGCATTTTTAAAGGATGTAAAAGCTCCTATTCCACTGTTCTGTGAAAAACTTGAAACAGGAGCGTTCAGTTTAAATTCTTACATTATATCTACTGACCCATTGTACTGTTTTGTTTCCTGACTACATATCTTATTTCACTGAAAAGTCATTTTTACTACAACTCCACAGGAATAATCACAATTCTACATTTTCTGTTGTCTTATGACATAAATAAATATGCACTACATATTGACACATTCTTGAACTCGCATGAAATGGTTAGGAGGGGAGAGAAGGTTAACAAAAAAGCAGGAAAGTCAACTAGAGCTGAGCTTTGTAGGCTCAGCCCAAGTTAACGGGCTGGAAACTTACACATGGGGTCGGAAACTAAAAAAGAGGAGACAGAAGTCACTGTTGCAGCCGATGTAACAGTTTCGCATAATCTAAAAGCACTGCTATGCAACATCAATAAGTTTGGCAGGGAATACTGTAACAGAGCATGATGATAAGCAACAACATACTTACATAGTGTAACGAAAAAGGTCAAAGCTCAGACAATCAATAATGCGACGATGGAGGGTTGCTGTGACTTCTGACTTTTTGTCAATTTCGAAAGGTTATAGAGGATATCCTTGGGAACTGTGGAAAAAACATAGTTCTTGGGATCCAGTGTAGGTTCTTTTTCCGCTGTTGGAACTGCAGGCCTAGAATTATCAAGGTAACCTATGAAAGCAACCTGCTTGCTCAAGAGTAAGTGAAGAAAAATCATCTCAACATCAGTGTAACTCTGTTACAAATAACTCTTTGTAATGATAATGTTATACCTATGCTACAGTTATAACTTCTTGTGCTATGCCAACAGATCTGACAACAGATTATTTTCTTTATATGGGGCAGTAATATCACTGAATCATGCACGGACAAAACAAATGAGGTTGCACAGAAATGCAATTTTGTTTTGCGTTCATATTTAGGGCTACTGCTATAAACATAATTAGAATTACAGTCTATCAAAATGTTTACCGTGAACATGTCATCAGAAGTTAAGTATTATGGTACGGGTGGTATCTACAATAGTAAAAAGCACAAATAGACTGCATAGTTCCAGAAGAAGCATGCCTGGGGATAAAACTATGCAGCTTAATATACATGATGTCGTTAAACAGCATACTGAGTGGCACTCTGGATGGGTAGTTTCGCAGTGTCATTAACAGACTATCAAAAAGATTTAGTGATAATGCTGAACTTTCTTGCCCAAGAATCTGCTACATTGAAGTGTGTAGCAAGTGTAAGTCACAAACCAACTATGTGAAATATCACGCTCAATGTTGGCACTATATATAAACAGACATTCCTCTGAACTCAAATTTCACAAAAGACACCTTTGGAAACTGCTATTCTTTTTTTTTTCTGTGATATCAAGAACTGTTTTATTCGTTCAAAGTGCTCAACACAATTCACCATTCTCAGAAGTTACAGCACACCGTTGCACAGCTGGAATAACCACCAGAAACCCGCACTTACGTTTGTAAACTACCCTTCACAGGTGGTTTGTGAATACATACTTAACTTTCGTCATTACACCACTCTTTCCTGCTCACCTGTGCCCATACATTCTCCATTTGGCCATTGGCAGAAACAAACAGAAACTTGGACGCTTTCTACATCCCGTAGAATTACTCTGCGCAATGCAAAAGCTTGTTATTACAGCTAGACTTCGCGATTTGGATAGCGAAATTAAACTTGCAGTGTATTTGTATATATGAGTGTGTGTTGTATGTTGTGTGCTGTGCTATTTTATGTTATATTACGAAGCTATTGAAAAATGTGCTGGTGTGGTACTCTCCCAAGTGATGAAAAGAACAGGGGTGCTTAAATTGCTCACTCTAGCGTCTATTTAGGCATTTTGGTTGGCTGCCGCTACGCTCATTCATCCAAACTTTGTCGACGTCCTCTTCAACCTTTTTTTCTCATGCCGATCAATCTATGAGCTACGAGTTTTCTTCAGCACGTGGTATGGTCACACGCTCAGTTCTGCGTTTCAGTGCACACTTTGCTTGCCTGCTGTGTGGCGGAATATACAAAAACAAGAACCGGCCTGTGAGTACAGAAGGTGCCAGACAACTTGTAGCATTGTACATTCAAGTCAACAAGAGAGCTTCAAACATTCAGATTAATGATCAGAATGAAAGGCATAACAACTCTTGAATGAAAGGGCAAGCACCGTCACAGCAAAGTTAAAGTTTATATTTGCCAATTTCATCTGGCTGTGCGGTATGCGGTATCATTTACCCAGCAACAACTTATCTAAGTTTTGAACAGACAAGGTTTATCCAATGAACACCTACCAAGCCAGAAGTTATTTTGTTTCTTAGAGCCCTGGCAATAAGAACTTTTTCTAAAGAAAATAAAATACAATAACTTTATATTTAAAGGTCACAAAGTGACCCTTTAGGTAAAAATAATGTTATCCTTGTGATATGGGTGTGAAAAAGAAAATGAAAAGGTTCTAAATAAAAATCTAATTAGGCGAATTTATATTGTCTATAAACAATACTTTCAGGGAACAGAATTTTCTAAATCTAGTGATATATTCTTTGCATTAGGTTTTTATGACATAATGTAACACTAATAGGTAACAGCAAAAAAACCGCAACTAAGTCCAGGTAAGTCTTAATATAAAAAGTCATTCTCGAATGCACAGCTGTGACATAGCTCAAGTTCATGGAAGAACAAAAATAGCCTTAGTTGTAAATATGCAATCATTATTATGCAATAATTGTGAGCAAACGTTACAAACCAGAAAGGGCACTTAAAAAAGCTAGCAGTGGCTTAGCTTGGCTGTGCCAGAATATACATAGCGTGAGCTAAGGTGGCGCTGGTAAACTTAGCATTTACGCATGGCATAGCTACCAAATTGCAATATTTCATAAGCCACAGTATTTCGCACACATAGTACACATATTCGAACGAATTGCTTAGCGTGTATCCACACGACGGACATATCCGCGCAAATCCCTCCCGCGGACGTTCGTTCCGCCGCCCGTCCGGCTGCGAAGCACATTCAGACGACGGACGAAGCGAGCAGACGGACGCGCTGGAGAAAAAAAACATGGCGGCACTGTCTGAAGCGAGAGCTGCCCGCTTCAAATCTTTAAGCTCTTCGTAGCGCATCGCGTGGGCTGTTATTCCCAAACTGATGGTTGTGTAGGCTTTAGGTCTGTGTCCTCGAGCTTCGACGGCAACGTATACATGACTATTTGGTACTGTTTCCGAGCGCCGTACTCGTTTTCTGAAAAGTGTAGGCTTAGCGACCACCGCTATTGCCAATACATGAGCTCGGTGATCTGCGGTAGCGCTGGGGCTACCATATCTCGGAGCTCATGATAATGTGCGAATGTTTGCTTATTCTTCTTTTCTATAGATGGCGCGACCAGTCTGAAAGTAGAAAACCCATTCATCGCTAGCCATTCGAGGTTTAGGTTTCCGTCTATGACGCTGAGTTTGAAGTTGAAGTGAATATGGAGGTCGAAAGAAAGCAACGAATAGCTGCAATGGCTGTTGTATTAGCAGAATTAGACGATGAAGCGCTGTTCTTCCCTGTAAAACGATCTTGTTGGCAAAAGGACTACATCGCTAACAAGCATCTGGGTATGCAATATCAACTCTATCGTGAACTTTTGCTTAGCGACAGCCAAGAATACAGGAGGCTTCTGCGAGTGTCGAGAGAGCAGTTTGTCCAGTTGCTGTCGCTCGTAGGACCTCGCATACAACGACAGGACACCGTAATGCGGCGAGCCATATCAGCTGAAACAAGGCTGCAGGTCACGCTACGATACCTTGCTTCAGGCAAGTGTTGCACGTCTGTGCATTTCTACTCGAAACATTGCTCCTATTGTTGCATCCGAGACTGTTCAGACTTGGAGAGCCTCGCTTTTAGAGGTGGCATTACGTTGTGTGTTGTAAAACGCCAGCAAGGTCTTGAATAGGCACATATGTGACACTAATAAAACAAATCTTGCGAAGGCTACGAAAGCCCTCTTACACAGCCTCGCTGTCGTTGATGTACAGTTTGGCACTCTTGGCATACATCTGCGAATTAGTGACGGTATTTTTTTCCCTTTGTGCAGGAGAGAGCCACCACTCCTTGAGTCGCCAATTTCGTCTGGGCCACTCGACTGTAAATGATATCATCCATGAAACATGTAATGTAATTTATGAAGAGCTGAAGAATGAATTTCTCAAAACTCCAAGCACCGAGGATGAGTGGAGAGACGTCGTTGCTGGTTTCAGTAGAAACTGGAACTTTCCAAACTGCGTTGGAGCGATGGATGGAAAGCATGTGATAATTACTAAGCCAGCAAACACGGGAACAGTTTACAGAAACTACAAGAAGAGCTTTAGCATTATACTGTTTGCCGTGGTCGATGCGAACTACAAATTTTTGTACACGGATGTTGGTGCGCCAGGGTCACAGGGAGATGCGGGCGTCTGGCAAACTACGCCTCTGCAAGCACACTTGTCAAACATGTCGGCTGGTCTTCCGGAACTGGTCAAGGTGGGAAGCTTGCCTGATCTGTACTTGCCACCAGTTTTCGTCGGTGATGACGCGTTTCCTCTTGGAAGAAACTTGATGAAACCGTTTGGGGAACGTTCGTTATCAGAAGAGAAGAGAATATTTAATTACAGGTAATTTATGTCACTACTGAAACAGCACTATGTGATATTTAACCGTTTAATCGAAGGTGCGCTAACCCAGATTTGCAGCACACATTAGCATGCTACTATCTTCTCAGTGGTGTAAAGTGTATAAAATTATATCTTACTTTTTTTAATGCTTTACAGGTTATCCAGGGCTCGGCGTGTAGTTGAGAGCACCTTTGGAATACTTGCGAATAGGTTTAGATTTCTGCACACCGTGATTGACGCTGAGCCAAAACGGGTGACATCAATGGTGAATGCAGCATGCGTATTGCACAACTTCCTCGCCAATGAATTGAACGCAGCTGACTCGTGTGCCGACACAACGCCTACTGCAACTCTGTTCTCTACACAGCCTTATTCTCGCGGACGAGTAAGTGCTGTTGGCTCCGCCGTACGTGACAGCCTATGCGAATTTTTGAATGGCAGGGGTGCTGTGTCATGGCAGCGTACGTCAGCCCACTTGGAGGCCGATGTATACAGAAGGCCATAAGATTACGCAAAGATAGTGCAAGATGCACATGCGTTGTCATAAAATAAAGTTGTTGAAAAATAAAATGCGGTTTGTTTAGTTGAAGGGCGAGATCTTGTATACGCTGTCATATGAATGGCATTTCAAATTACGGATATTTACTTAAAACTGAGTTTCATTCACACTGACAACAATGCTGGAGGTAAGCAACGATTTATTAACTGGCAATATTAAATGAGATCTGTTGAGCTTTCTTACTCGCTTTTGTTGATGTAGATTTCAAGTGCGCTTAAGATAGCCTTCTGGCATGGGATCAGCTTATCCTTCGGAACCTCGCGCATGTGTGCAGCAACAACTTTACCAAAATAGTCGATATCATCT
This sequence comes from Rhipicephalus annulatus, assembly GCA_013436015.1. NCBI lineage: Eukaryota > Metazoa > Arthropoda > Arachnida > Ixodida > Ixodidae > Rhipicephalus > Rhipicephalus annulatus. Next base: position 30,066 of record WOVY01013199.1, on the reverse strand, counting down.
TCCTGCTGTGTGGTACTCGCTGGTTGGCCTACGCTTGCAGCTATTTTTTCCAACACAGTTTGCCGTTGGGCCAATATTTCATCTAAACGATGGGGAGATCGGCGCCTTTTCTTCTGTGTTCCTTGGCGGGACATTGCAGAGAGTGCCTTGCCCGCAATTGGGTCGTCCACGGTAATGTTTTGGTCGTCAGTCGCTGCAGCTGCATCGTCTGAGGTTTGTGAAGGATCATCAATGTCTGGTCGTACCTGCAAGACACAAAATGGCGCACAAAGTCTCTCGCAATTCCAAAATGTAACGCTTTGCAGACACACATCTGCGTATCTATTCCGATTACAATCTGTATTACAACCACGTAAAAGCAATGGTACATTATTCGTGATTTGGCGTAATTAGAGCGCAAGATTCAAACTTCAGTGTCAACAATTTTTGGTCATATCTAATTTAAATATAGAAACGACGTTTGAATAATTCAGCACACCAAGCAACTAATCTTAATGTAGAATTATTTTGGTGTGTGTTCAAGCATTGAAAAGGTTGTAAGGCTGTATAAGAAAGTGCTAAGTAATAAAAAATACATATTGTAAAAATTTACGCGGCACAAGAAGGCTTCATCACAAATACGAAAAACAAGGGCAGTTTACCTTCATGGTCTCCGCCGCAGCTTGGCATGCATCAGTGCTCACAGAACGCCAACAGGTCACTTTTGAAGCATCCAAAAACCTGAGTGAATTATAAAAGCGCCAGCGACCTTTATAAACGTCCGAGCTTGGCATTCCACTCTTTGTGGATTCTACTTTCTTCTTCTCCAACCGGTATGTGCGTCTCTTATTGTCAAAGAAGCGCCGAAGGGCTTCTGTAAAAAAAAAGAACAAAACAGAGGGGGGGGGGGGTGATTATAAGTACAATTTACACCATGCAGTTTCGGTCAATCACCATCACAACACATTATGCTGAAAAAACGTGGCTGGTGCTCTAACAAATACTGCAGTGAATGTTTTCAGTTTTACCGCAAGCTTACGCATCACAAGCAACGTTTGGCGGACTCGTCGCCATTAACACTGTTCTTGAATTTCGCGCCGATTCCTTGATTAAAATGCATTTTTATTGAGCAGCCCTGCCTCCGGCACGGTAGCATGCTTGGGAATGCGCTGACCACGGCCGTCACTTGTAGACACCAATGTGCCCCACGTCATGCATAACAGGTACATTCCAGAAGGTTATTATCACGAAACCCACCCATATAATAACGCAAAACATAGAGAGTAAATATAAATGGTACTTACTGGCATCGTACGGCCCGTACGCAGGCCACTCCTCGTTCATTTCCTTCGCTATGCGTTCCCATATACTCTCCTTCACTGTTGTGTCCGCGTACTCGGCGAGTGTCATATCCCACAATGCGGGGAACTGCTCAACAAGGCGCAGCAGAAAAAAAGTTGCGTCGTCGCTCAAGTTCATAGTTGGAGTTGTTTGCGGTAGTGTGCGTCGAACGTACTTCCCACGCAAAAACCCAAACAAGACGAGCAGAAAAAAAAAAACGTGCCTGTTGCCAGACCCTTATAACTTCGTCGGCTAAATTTACGAAACCACACGAGAAACAGAAAAATAAGCGCTTGTTGCCACACTAGTATTGGCGTCCTCCGCTAAATTTGTCGTGTTTTTCCGCGGGAATCCGTTTGCGAAAAAGAGCGTGGCATTTTCCGTCCGCGACGTCCGCGGACGCGGCACGGATGGCGGAAATCCGTGACGTGGGGTCACGTGACGCGCCGTCCGCCGCGGAAAAGACGGATTTGGTCCGTCGTGTGGATACACGCTTAGGGCATCCGCCCCGAAGGTCCCCGCCCCACTGGCGCTTCTCTTAAGGGGAGACGCTACTCGAAAACACTTTTTCTTTTCATCAAAACTTTTGTGTAGATGTTTGTGTAATAGCTTATTATGCTTGTCATGAACTACTGTGTGCATTTAAGAGGTTAAAATTACGAGAAAAAAAAGCTGTTACTACAAAAAATGAACAGATCTGCCAAACTTCTTTTTTTCAGGGTTCCTTGTATCATTTCTTGGTATGTTTTTATTGATAATGGCTATGCATCATAAATCAGAATAGATAACGGCACTCAACACACCTTGAAGAATGTGTGTGCCAAGTTTCATCGCAATAGGACAATTCTAAGGGGATGAAACTATGTGAGTGAAATGTGACCGTTGCCAAAAATTTCAAAATGAGAAAAACACGTTTGAAAGTTTGAAACATGTTTACTAATTAGGGCGCACTTGCAAACACTCAAAAGTGTGTCTAATGCACAGGCAGTATGTCCAGGAGCTGGCCACGGTGACTAGAATTCACCCGCATTGTATGTAACTCCTTCGGGGTCCTTCCGAGCGGAGTCCTGTAGGCGAGCTCTCTTGGCCGATGTGCGGCGGTGAGCCCTCGCCTCAGCAGTCTGTTGGGCATTCATCTTCTGAATGCGCCTCTTGTCGCTGTAGTCCCCCAGGGTGGTCAAGCTTGCTGGTGGTAGAACACCAAGTTCCTCCAGGACCACCTCGAAGCTTGCATGGCCCCGGTTATACCAGAGCACAGCAATGGCTGTGGCAGTCTCCACAGCACTTCGGGAAGCAAACTTTGTTTTTGCGCACAGCAGCCACACCTTGCTGTTGAAAGACTCAGCAGCGTTCCGAGTTTTCCCTCGAAGGCATCGGGCCAGCAGCTTCTCGTCAGAAAGGCGCTTGTATATGGGCAGCAGCGCCCGGCCCTGTGCCTTTGTCAGAAGTGGTGTATGCTGTGGTGCAGGCTCGCCCATTGCTTCAGCACGCTTGTGCTTGCACCACGATTCTTGGCCTGGTGGGCAGAAGTTGTGGCTGCCAGCACCATCAGTGGAGCAAGAGTGAAAGTAGGACGCCCATATGGCAGTGTACATGTTCCGTAGGTTGCCTCTATTGCCCGTGATGGCGATCTGATAATGTCTGCAGCTTTTTAATGGTGGCAGGCTTGAGCTTCTCACCTCTGGGCAGTGGTGTCGGCAATTTGCGTATGCCAGTGCCTAGGCGCTTCGCAACATGATTAGTGCAGTCCTCCTTGCAGATGGCACCTGCACCGTACACCTTGGCATCACAAACTCCGTTATATGCTTTGCTGTCGCCATCATTAAGAAATGTTGCGAAGCGAAGTGGAGTCTCATACAGCAAAGTGCGCTCCCATATCCGTAGTGCTGCTTCAGCTTCCATGCCATGAGCGGAGCTGTCGGTGTTCTTCTCACAGACAGGCCTGTGGTAGGCCTGCCAGATTTCCTCTTCAGAGCCCATGTCCTTGTGTAGACTGCAAGCGTGGCAGTAATTCGACAGCACTTCGAAATCGAAGCACAGGCCGGTGTCCAAGGAGATAGCCGCGCCGACTCCGTTGTGGCTTTTATGGCCCCGTTTCTGCCAAGTTCCATCATACATTAAGGCCACGTCACTACTATCAACCACCTGCTTTGCTACTGCTCTTGCCTGGTTCAAATTTTCGGTCACGGCCCTCATAGCAGCATCGTGAACCTTCTTGCTGATTGCCTGGAAGGTTTTGTGGTGCATGGGCTTCGCTACTCCAACAATCGCACAAAACCGCGAAAGCTGGTCATGTCCGATGCCTATGGCACACGAGGCTACTACAGCTTTCACATTAGCCGCGAAGCTATCGCGCGAGCTGCCGTTGCCGTAGTGCCCCACCTCCGCGCAGTCGTCAGATGCTGCGGCGGCTTCGCCGGAGGCAACACGCCTCGACGTATGTGTCGAAGAGAGAACACCAGACGCGCACTCACTGTTCTCACACCGCAACTCGAGACAGGACGACAGTCCTTTGCGCAGTTCTGCCACCTCGCGAACAACAAGTTTGTGTTCACGGCAAGACGGGCACTCCGCTCCGCCCACAAGTGCCGTCATCGCATCGATGTCGCACAGCACTGCTGATGATACGCCATCATGCGCATGCCTTTGGTTCTTCTCAAAAAACTCTAGTTTTTTTTTGTGAGGCGCTGACGAAGTTTGCGGCAGCGTCGAGGCCGCCGGCGAAGTCACTGTCGCGATAGTTGCCGACGCTGGGGTTAGGCCTAGACCTCTCCGGCCCGTTCACCTTTGCCGCAGTCTGACGACGCACTTTACGACGTTTTCCCACATACTTGTTTATCGTCCGGTACTTTTTCACCTTGTACACCTGCTTTCTGGCAGGATTCATCGCGTAACTAATTGAATAAATCCTTGCGAAGTTCAGCTTGCGATGCAGAGCGGGGCCGAAGGGACAAGCGGGCACTGCGCTAGCCAATGGCGCGCTCGCTACGGCACCACATGACGCGCTGCGCGATTCAAACGGCACGCAGGGGCGTTCAAAAAAGGATTTTTTATAGTATTTTTTTCTTTCCGGACGAGACTTTTCGAGCCTGTGTTCGAGAGAGCATGGACAACTCTAACCGCCTCAGTGATTACAAATGGCGCTCGGTGCCGCTACCTCGAGATACCGGGGCCGGCAAAACGTCGATTTCGGCAGATTTCAGCGATTTTTTAAGTCTCCGGGGCTTACTTGAGCGCATTTTTCAGTAACTTCTGACACGAATTACCGATTGAAATTTATTTCTGGTAAACATGAATGTTTAAAGAATCTAATACGACTGAAAACAAAAAAGTGAAAATTTCCGGAAAAAACGTGATTTTTCGACCCGCGTCTCCCCTTAAGTTTCGCTGTTTCAATTGGCGAACCTCGATGTCATCAATGACTCTGTTTGCTTGAGCTGATATGGTAGGTAACGCCATTCAGCCTCCCGGCACCACCACTTTGCTAGACATACCACCTTTTGTTCGGTGTCTTCGCAACATGTATAGTTTGTTTTTGTTCTTTTTACGTTAAAGAGCTATCTACCAGACAACTGCTTCGTGATCCTGTAAGCTCAGCTTCTCCGATCTTCTGTGCCGTTTAGCAGCAGTATTGATCTCCATCTCTATGGTAATACTATACTGGAAACGCCCCGCTGAACTAAAGTAATGGTGCGGTAGAGGCGGCAAAAGAAGAGAAGAGCAGCGTGGCTCGAAGTGCACGAGCCATAGGTTACAATGGGAATGCGTCTGCTGCGGCTGTGGCATCACTACTTCGCAATGCACAGACTGGCGAGGCGAGCGCATTCACTGATCTTCGCGTAAGCAGCACTGCGCACCGCAAGCCACGCGACGCTCCTCAACCTCGTCCAGTTTAACTCACGCAAAAAAAAATTGTTCTTGTGCTAAAGTTTATACGAAGTGGTCAGCGTCGATGACTGGTGTGCCGGATGAGTCTGTATGTAGGATACATTTCAAATGTGGTGCTTCGCAGTTTAACGGCATAATTTTCGCACTCGAAAATTATGCTTCGAGATGTTCATAAAAAGTTTCTTCAGCAATAAAGTGTTGTATTCCGCGGTCCACTGAGATATTAGTGACGTATTGCCGTCACAAAAATGATGTAAAAAGAAATTTCACGCGATCAGAAGAAAAAGTTTCGTCAGCGGTCGTTGAACCTTCCCTTTCTCGTTGTGCAGCCACGGACACCGGACCTCTCATTCCTTACTTTACAGCTGTTAGTAACTCTAGCGGAGCTCTAATTATCGGTTGGAATATCTTGATAGAAAACAAGACCCATTTTCAGCATAGTAAGCAAATTTATGGCGAATTCGGTCCGCACTGTCTGGGACACCACTTCTGGGCCATTTTAGGCACGGTGGTAAGTCCAGCTGACCACCGTCAAAAATGTCATACTATCAAGAAGCCACGGCGTTGACGAAGGCTGCATATGAAACTGCTTATATGGCCACACTTGTGACCGATAAATGGAAAGCTAGATTACAGCGATTAGCACTGACCCTGCTATGCGGCGAACAGAGCATCGGCTATCGATCGCCTGATCACCCTTCGATCACCGTTCGTTATCAGTGGTGGTTGCGCAATCTCTGGAACAAGCTTAAGTGTTCTTGTCTTAAGTGTTCTTGTTTCCACGACGAAAAAAAAAAGGGTAAGACATCGATTGCAACGCGCACGCATTTTTTTCGCTGGCCCGCACGATCACACCACTCGAAAAAACTACTCCTTTCGGGAGCGTCTTCTATTCAAATATGAGGTACAGGAGGAAGCTTGTGCCCATCTGACCTGTAACAGAGCATTGCCGTCACTGTAGTTTTACCGTGGACCGATGTCGGCACGCCAACTTGCTTCGCCCCCTTCTTCTCGACGGTTGTGGTGCCAGGCATGTCGAAGTAAAGAGGCGTCTGATCGGCATTCCCGATTTGCCCAAGCAGGTAGCCGTTGTTGGGCCGAAAGTTTAAGAGGAACCTCTGAAAACTGTGAAGCTTTTCATCGTACTCCTTCGCAAAACTTTTCGCATATGCCCATTCACATTCGGAGGGAGAAGCCTTTCCTCTTCATAAATTTAGTTAGCCAGCATCTGCTCGCTTTAAACTGGCTCCGCGTTAGACCTTTTTCTAAGGCTAATTGCATAGCCCGCACTTTGAGCAGTTCTGTCGTCATTCGTTTTCCGTTGGCAGTTACAGGCCGATCGCATTGACAATTTGCCTGTGCAAACTTTTTGAAAAAATGATCAACCTCCAGCTCCTATATTTACTACAAGTACTGAAACTATACCAGTGCATATTTCGCAAGGCTAGATCCACTACTGACCAGCTGTTACGAATTGAGGCGCAAATCTGTGATGCTTATGTACATTATCAGCCCTGTCTTCCGCTGTTGCTCAATAAGAAGAAAAGCTTACAAGACCAGCTGGCATTTCGGCATACTGCGAGACTGTGTTCACCTATAGGTGTCCGAGGTAGCATGCTGACCACAATTCGAAGTTATTTGCCCAACCACACTTTTCGTATGCGGGTGGGGAATGTATTGTCACGAAGATATGTCCAGGAGTCTGGAGTGCCACGAGGTGGTGTCTTGAGTTGCACTCTTTTTATTGTAAGAAAGAAAACAATTCGTTCGTACATTCCATGCAGTGCGTTTTATTGCACATATATAGACGACATTCAGATCGGTTATAAACCTTGTGATCTCGCAAAGTGTGAGCCGCAGCTGCAGCTTGGTTTGATTAATGCTACTAAATGGGCAGATGAAAATCGCTCCACCTTTAACCAGCAATACAGCACATTTGTTCTATTTATGAGAAAAAGAGAGTTCAATTTCGATCCGATAATTTATCTTCGTGGCTAGCGACTAGCCCTGAAAACTTGCCAACAAATTTCTAAGCATAATTTTACACATAAATTGACATTTGTACCGCACGTGAAAATCTCACGAAGAAATGCGTGAAGCTATGATTGTACTAAAGATGATGTCGCGGACATCATAAGGCAGTGATTGAAAATGTCTGATTAATCTTTATAAAAACCTCGTACGCACGCGCCTAGGATATCGTGGGATCGTCTCTCAGTCTGAAGCACCAAGTGCTGCGAAAATGCTTAACCCAGTCCATCATTTGTGCATTCGCCTTTTTTTCGGGTGCTTTTCGCCCTAGTTTCATGAAAGCCTGTATTATGAATCGATCGAGTGGTCGTTGTCCTTGGCAATGCCATTCAACAGGTGGCCAACTTTGTCTTCCTCTGACATAGAAGGGTTGACAATCTTGCAGAGCTTCACGATTGCCTCGACATAGGTCGTGCACGTCTCTCCTGGGATCTGAGCTCTCTGCAGTAATGTTTGTTCCGCGTGCTTTCTCTTAGCTACGGAGTCTCCGAAGCATGCTCTTATTTTGGAAACGAAGTGATCCCATGACGTGAGGGCATCTTTGTGGTTCTCGTACCACACGAGTGCTGTGTCCGTTAAGAAAAATACTACATTGGTCAGCTTGGTCGCCGCGTCCCACTGGTAGTATTTGCTCACCCGTTTGTAGTGTGTGAGCCAAGCGTCCACGTCCTCACCAGATTTGCCACCGAATGTGCGAGGCACTATCAGATCCTGACGCAACCAGGAACCAGCCGCACGTGAACCTGGTACTAGCGGTGCTGCTGGGACTGGTAAAAGGTCTGCAGCTGCGGGAATCCAGTTTCCTTCTTCGCCGTGAGACATCTCAGCTGCCAGTGGTAATGGGGGCAGTCCAGCAAGGTGGCGGCTTCGTCGTATATCAGGCGCTTGAAGCGTCGTGTTGCTTGGATGATTACCCAGCGCCTCCACCACAAAACTGTTACGGTTGAATTAAAGGATAGGTGGATTTATTCATAGGGTGAGGATGAAGTTTGGCAGTCGCGGTTAAGATGGAGTCCTCAGGCCACACCAGACAACGTCGTCTTTCTCTTCTACTTCCCCGGCACATACTACAGCCCGGCTCATACCGTGACAATATGTTTAATTAACTAACTTCGAAAATGAAGACAGATAGGAAATTTCAATGAGAAAGTTGTAGATCGGTTTGCAAAACATCCGATTAGACAGTTTTGAACTTTATTTCTGTTTGGTATAAGTGTTTTTCTGCTAATTACAAGTTCCCAAGAAATTCAGAGAAATTCGCGTGATAAATCCGTTCATGCACCAGTTCGTGCAATGATTCTAGTGCTCCCTAACATTCCGCGTACGAACGACCGTAGCATTTGCCCCATTGTGCTGTCTCGGCAGGGCCGCAACGAATGGTGGTGTCTTTAAGATGAACACGTTTTGCTATCGGCCACAAAAACGATAACGGCTGTGACTGCTTATCTCTGTCATGAACCGGTGCGAGAGAAGCGTGTCGTTCGTACGTGGAATGTACGCGGTCGGTTGGTCGATCCCCCACCACGGGGGATCGGCCATGAAACGAACGGTACCTCATTTGTTAGATAAAGTCGTTTTACCAGCCGGGTTATTTAAATAGAGATTAAACATCTCTTTTTAAATTGGATTGGTAAACGATGGATTAAAAAGATTAAAAAGAGATTGGTAAACTGATAGATTAGAAATAAAATTGAGGTAATAAAATAACAAGCAAGCTGATACTGTTTGAAGTAAAGTGAATTTATGCCTCATGTCAACATTCTATTAATTTTGTTGGCTTTAGAAAAATGCATTAGGCCTCCCAAACGTCCGTGTGGCTAAATTCTTTTTCAGTTGCTCTAAAGGAAAGGACCGCCGGCTCTAAAGGAAAGGACCACCGGAAGCGATATATTTAGAGCCAACTTACGGAGATTCTTCTAACAGTCTCTTCCTTTGATTTGTATGTAACCTGCATACTAAGAGGAAAATGATGAAGGGATTTACTCTCCTTGCAGTAAAGGCATAGGGGAGAGATGTGCCAGACCACACCTGCGTAGATAAAAAATTAAGGGGGGGGGGGGAGACTTGGCATCTTAGTCTCGTAATATCTCCGCCATTCTACATGAGCACCATTGATTTTTCCAGGGGTACTTAAGATGAGAAAAACCAGATGGTGCCAAGCCAGATTTTTCAAAATGATCTGATATGACAATTTTTTCAAAGCGTGCCACGGCAATGAATGCTAGCGTCGGCAATATAGGAGTTATGGGATATTTATGTGAGCCCATAGCGAGTGCGTTTGCATATTCATTTCGGGTTAAACCTTTATTCCCTGATACCCAAACCAAACGAATGAGTAGTATATGTCTTGGGGCAAGGGCGTAAAATACTTTTAAAGGATTGGACATGTTAGGTGCAGTAACGAACTACACACAGACAGGCAGTCTGAAAGAATGATAGCAGTCCGTTATTGATTGAGGCAATATCCGTAATGCTAACAGCAAAAAAATTCTGCCTAATAAACTGGTGTGAAGTCGGGGAAACAAATTGAAAAAGATCAATCCAGCACTGAAGATGCAATTCCCACTCCTGACTTTGTCTTCGCTAACTGAAGGCTAAGTTGCTATTATAATCTTTATTTGAAATCTTGCCGGTGGTCTTTTAAAATGGCATTTAAGTATCTACTGGGAAAATCTTTGCAATTATTAGGGAATATACTGTCAAATTCTATTTTTATTGTTTGAATAGGTGTTCTTATATGAATACCTCATGAAGGTTAACTTGTATTATTACCAAGAGCTTCTGTATGACGATGACTTATGGGCACCTTACTTTAGACCACTGTTGGTTAAAAAGGGACATCGACTCTATGATGGGAACTTATTGCTACCTCCTCTGCCGGGATGCATATATTTTTAGGAAGGTACGAACTGCTAGTATTTGGTATCTAGCACAAAAAGAAGGCAGGTGCGCTTGCTTATATAAAATAACAATTGCCACAAATTTACAGAGCTCAAGATATAAACGTAACGCTTCGCGTTCTAGAGGTACCAGTGGTCTAATTGTGTAGGCGGGTGCTCTAGAAACAAAGACATAGCCCAACTCCAATATCGGGCGAATCTACACAGAATATATCATGACCAGCACATCACGACATAAACCAGAACGTTTATCGCTGGGTCTACTAGGCATCCCAAGCGCCTGTGCCCATTTAGCTACCATATTTTCTATATGCGGACTGAATGATGGAAGAGTTAGCATTTTGGCCGCACGAGTACTTTCTTGGGTACGGTCACTTGATGTGATCAAATGGGCTAGTAAAGTCTTGCAGATTAGCGAACGTGCGGTATCACTATCACTAGAAATTAACGTACTTACATAATTAGCGCGGTCACCATGCGTTATAAATGGTACTGTTTAGGATACTCTAACATTTATAGCCCCAAGCATTTTTGCACCGTAGATGGGCGGGAAGCACCGACAGGCCAATGCTTTTGTCATCAGATTGATCACACAGTGAATGGATCACAATATTATGGCACATGTAATTTCGCTAAGTGCACCTATCGTTTGGAAGACAAGCACCGTTGTTGTCATGAAAACGTTTATTCGGCAGAGTCACCTGATCATTACATTATTATATTATTATTATTATTATTATTATTATTATTATTATTTCGTTTGAGTACATAGAGAACACGAAGACGGAGGAAATAAAAGAGAACAGGTTGAGAACTGTCACCTATAGGGGCACAAAGCCTGCCTGCTCCTTCGGGAAGGGGAGGCATAGAGGAAACAAGAGTAGAAAGAAGAGGAAAGTTTTAAAAAAAGGAGGGTGGGGAGCATGCACACGCAAAAAATTAAATAGTCACATGAAAAATGTTTTTAAAGATAATGACCGGACATTCCACTGCAGCACGAAGGGGCGGGGCTTGTGATAGTTCATATAGTTTTTAGTGAAGGTCGTCGAGAACTGGGACGAGCGCGTCCAAAAGCTGTTCGGTGACTAGTGCTGTACGTGTCTGGCGACCGACAATCAGTGATCTAATGAGATTGATTAGCATCTTAAACAGGTTGATTGATGAGCTGAGCATCGTCTTCGACAGAGTCCATATTGTATGCAATCTTTTCCACTGTAGGCGGGGCCTTAGTAGAAGCTGCTTTCGACGCTTTTTGAGAGGCGATCTTTTCAGAGACTGCCTCAGTCATTTTCTGTGGAAGCGCCGGCCACGATGTTGCCAAGAGGGAAAAGTTCCACCTCTGCTCTTTCCTCTGAAGTACGCTTTCAATACTATACTTCGAAAGTGTAGGTACATCAGTTTTGCCTTCTACAGTGGGTAGACGCGTACTCCGATTGAGTCTTCTCTCCTTGATGCTTTAACTGCCTCTTTTTATCGGAACCTTCAGTTTTTCTTCAGGGGGGACATTCTTTGTCTGTTGCCAAGTGCTCGCCGTTACAGTTGGGGCACTGATATGTCGAGCCGTCACAAACTTTACGTTGTGCTTTCCGCCACATTTGGCACAAACGAAAACACTTGTGTAGAAACTCTGCACAATGTTCAAGCTTCAGGCATTTACGACACTGTAAGGGCTTTGGTACGAAAGGTCGCACTGGGTATCGCACTAAACCAGCCTTTATATGATTAGTAAGCTTTTCACATTTGAAAACAATTTTTATACACTATGACGAGCCTAGTCTGCGGACGCTGATGATTTTGCATGGAGGCGTGCAAACGATAAGGCTCTTCAAGACGTCATCTTGAAGTTCTATGTCGATGTCAGATATAACACCTGCTGTTACATTCGTGCCCTCAGGTAAAAAAGCTCGCGTGTTAACATCACCGAGATGCGATAGACCAAGTAGATTTTGTACCGTCTTCTGATCTGTTGTGTCAACAGCTGTGATATTTTTCCGGGGGTTCACAAGAACCTCTTGAACAAGACAAGGGGCCTAGTTAAAGAAAATGTCATGTAGCTTCTGCTTGGAGATAGCATTCAGGCTTTCCTTCTTGTCAGCAGGCACACAGGCTAGAGTCGTGATCTCGAGGTTGTTGTATAAGACAGTGTCTTCACTTGAAGACGTTGTTGAAGACTTCCGTCCTCGACGACGATGCTTAGCAGGAATGAAAGCTTCTTAGTCATCCAATGTATCATCAGGCTTGGAATACGGAGCTCCCGATGTCACTGAAGAGCTGAGGCACTTTCTTGCGGCGGGAGGTCAGTCCCTGATACAGGACGCTTCCACTACCATGTCTTCTATAGCAAGCTTCACCGGAAAGGCATCCTAGCAAAGCAAAAGTGATGAGCGCTAGTAGAGATGGCGCTGGCTATTGCTGATGCATAGATAAGCACAAAATACATGAAACTTGAGCTCTAACAGCTGGAATACCAGCCGAAGCATGAAAACTTCGTCGTCATTTCACGTTACCAACCCTTAGGAAACACTCACTACAACACAGGTTTTTATTATAGCCTATGCAAAGCCTTCTTCAGCGTCTATCGAGACTGCGCTTGTGTTTTGCGCTATCCTTTTGCGGACTCCGTTAAGTGAAATAAATAGCAGGTGACTGAAACTAATGCTACCTTTGCTATTCCAAACGTGCCTGCTGACGATTATAGATAAGGAAGAAAATGAAGATGACTGCTGATTGGTGACACTAACTGGTATGTGACACTGCCGCTGCGCAAAGCTGGTGCGCAACACGGCAATTGGAAGTTTACATGTACAATTAATTGCGTTGTAGAAATCCGCAACTAAATTATTCTTTCCATAAAGTTGGCCTAAAAGCATCACCTTTATGTCCTGGTTTGCGAAGGAATGGAAACAATAGATCATTTCTTTTTATTCTGTCGCCGATATTCTTATCAGCAGATAAGATGCCTGGTAGCTCCACTTGAAAAATTAGTATTACAATAAATGTGGCAGTAATTTTATCTTTTGGCAGCATTAAATTTGGTTATAGCCATAGGAACGTCTGCCTCTGCGGTATTTGACTACATAATTGAAACAAAGCGATTGCCATGTTACATACATATGTTACACACACACACACACACACATATATATATATATATATATATATATATATATATGTATATATATTAGTACATACTGCCAATCCCTTTAGGGATTATTGCAGGAAGGACACAAACTATAAGTATATAGGAAGAAAAAGACAAAGGAAAAAATAATGCGAAATAACATAACCGTTTTTTTTTTCATTTTTTTCCTTTTAGTGCTGAATGGCAAAGTTAAGATGAATAAGAAAATTCACATACGCTGAACATTTATACACAACTGTGACATCTGTTTAGTCATATCATATCATATCAATATACTTGTCATTATACAATCATAGTACACATTAGTACTTAAGCTTTGCAAAAAATGCGAAAAAAAAACATACATTCTATGCACAAGTAGGGGAATATGGGTAGCGGGATAAATACCAATGGTAATATATACATCACTAAGGAAAGACGCGAAGTATATGTAGTTTTATGTTTGTGCATCATGTAAGTAATTTTTAAGCAGTGATAAAAAGGTAGTTAGTGAGGTGGTATTGGTAATAGTGGAAGGTAAGTCGTTCCATTGTCGTATGGCTAGCGGAAAGAAAGAGTATTTAAAGCAATTTGTATGAAATCAATATTCATTTAGAGTGTATGAGTGCTTTAGTCAAGTATCGTGTCTGAAATAGAGGTCTACTTAGAACTATCAACATATAACTCATTATGAATTAATTGATGAAGCAGTTTCAATTGGGCGAGCGCAGCGCGGTTTTCAATTGTTAGTAATCCAGCCGATTCGATTAAAGCATTTGGAGAGTCTGAGAGTTGATATTTATTGAATATGAACCTTCTTGCTTTTCTTTGCACTCTCTCTATAACGGTGATTAATTTCTTGGTCGATGGAAATAATGCCGGGATGGCATATTCTAATACTGATCTAACGAGTAAATTATAAGCTAGTAATTTAGTCTCACAGGTTGCTTGACGAAGGCGTCACTTAAGAAAAAAGAGCCGCTTAAGTGCTGTTGAAGAGATGTCATTCACATGGCAATCCCATCAAAGGTCACACAATATTTTTAGTCCAAGGTACTTGTGCTGCGCGACTACTGTTACCGGGTCATCGTTTATGGCATAAGAAAACTCATGTACGTTCTGTTTTCTTATTATTCGCAAAAGAATTGTTTTTTAACATTAAGGCTCATTCATCCAGTTAGCACATCATGCGGAAATTGTCATCAGTGCATTATTCAAGGTTACATGGTCGACTGGAGAAGTAATTTATTTGTAGAGTATACAGTCGTCAGCAAAAAGTCCTATGTTAACTGGGATGTCGGTGGGTAAGTCATTCATAAAAATGACATAGTGGCAGGGGCCAAAACGCTACCTTGAGGAACTCCGGAAGGTGCCATGAATAAGTTTAGAACTAGTGTGGTTAAATTGTGCAAATTGCGCCCGTTTGGATAAGTAGTTCTTTATCTATCCACTGACGGGCCCTCTTGCCTAGTGTCTGTTCAAATTTTAGCATTAAGTGATACGCGATCAAAGGCTTTTGAAAAATCAAGAAAACTAAGGTCTGTCTGATTTTGTTGATCAATACTACCAGAGATGTCATGTATAAGTTCAACAAGTTGAGTGACTGTGGATGATCCCTGTCGGAACCCATGCTTTGCTGGCGATAGAATGCTATTCTGGTCGACGTAAGTATTTATATTTTTGAGGATGATATGCTCAAGTAGTTTGCATGAGGTGCTGGTAAGGAAGATGGGCCTAAAGTTAGAAGGATCGGTTTTGTTTCCTGACTTGTGAACTGGGATAATTTTTGTGATCTTCCAATCATTTCGTAAAGTACAAGTTGCCAAAAATTTTTGATAGATGCTTGTTAGATAATAGGATATTTGCTCAGCATACCTTTCAAGAAAGGCATTTGGAATTTTGTCTGGTCCGGGGCTTCTTTTGCTGTCCAGTTTCAGTAGTAGATTTAACACACCACTTCTGCTTATGTTCAGCGGTGCTAGAGCTATGTTAGAGGAAGTTTTAAAGCTCGGTAGATAACCATCATCTGCTGTAAAAACGGAATGAAAGAATTCATTCAGTACGTTAGCTCTGTTTTAATCTTTCCGTGCAAACTCGGCACTGGGGTTGGCCTTTGGCAAAAGGTAATTCCAGAATTTTTGTGGACAGGACTTAAAAGAGTTACTGAGGGTGTTACGAAAGTAATTATTTTTAGCTGCTTTTACCTTTGCTTTCATGGTTTTTATGGCTAGTGTGAGCCTGTTTTCGTTGGTTTTCTGGGAATTTGTTTTCAAATATTTTTCTAGCTTTTTCACCTTTCTTTTTTTGTGTGGACGATTTCGCATGTAATTTAAGGATTACGTTTGTTTTTCTTCTTTGTACGGGAGGGCACATATGTATGAATGCAGTGCAATACCATTGATTTGAATGTTTGCCAAATAATCTCTATGTTACTATTGGGAGCGTTGGCAAGATGTTCGAAAGCACTTAGTTCGTAAAGAAGACAGTCGAGTATGCTGTTACCATCTGCCTCGCTGAAACCTGGAGTAAGTGGTGATTTGTTTTTGCAGGTAAACATGCATCGTGTACAAGGAGGGAGCATAAGATGATTTCGTGGTCTGACATGCCATCAATCAGATCAATTTTTGCAGCGCCTGCTGAAAAGTTCTCGCTTAAAAGTACCAAGTCAAGAATGCTAGAAGTTTTTGCTCGTGTGCGTGTTGGTTCTGTCACGATTTGACACCGATTAAATGCGAGCATAAAGTCTATAAGCATATCTGAGCCTGCGCTTCTGCTTTCCATGGTGTGCAAATTTATATCTAGCAGGTTAAAATTGCCAAGTATTATTAGCCTAGATTCAAACACGTGTTTGTGCATGTACGTATACAATGAACGCATCATTTCGATATCGGCAGAAGGGCTTCGATATACGCAGCCGACAACAATCGGGTGAGGACAAAAAAGTAGTTGACAAAAAACTGGTTTCCACGCCTTCTGCAATCGGTAGAATAGTGAAAATGAATACGGCTACGCCCCCGCCTCTAGTTGGTCTGTCTTTGAGTACTACCGCATAGTTTGGTGGTGTTATTTCAAAATCTTGAATATCTGTAGTCAGCCACGTCGGGCTCAATGCCTAGAAACAAGGTTTCAAGCGATGTTAGTTTTGGAAGTATACTGAGAGCATTCAAATTGAGGAAACTTATTTCTGGGTTGAATTTAGGCAATGAGACCGCAATATGCGTCTTTCTGGTTCTCAGTTTTTTTTATCACCAGGCCTTGCAGACGTGTTTTCAATGAGGATTACCTTATTAATCTGAGCGTCTCAACGGTAAGGGGAACCATTAATACGAAGTTTATCGTAAGCAAGAGAGATTTTAGCTCCAGACTGTTTCTTTGTTTTCGCCCTGTTCTGTTTTCTAGGTCGTCTATCTTTAGTTCTAGTCAACAAACTACTCTTTGTAAGTGTGCAACTTGGTCAGCACACGTCGAAATTACACTGTCCAAGGATATCAGTTTTTCTAGCTTTTCATCGATAGAGTTTCGCCGGTTTTCATTATGTCTTTAAGATCATCAGCAATTTGCTGTATTTGTTTTGCTAGTTGGGACATATCAGGGCCAGGGTTAGTCTCAACGTCCCCTGACAAGAGCAATAATTCCTTTAAATACAACACCAAGCCACATAGAGCCGGGCATAGCAGCCTAGCGCACGGCAGCACAACGAAGCAAACATTATTCTAGCGGTAGGAATTACCGAAACGTTTCGTTACCTGCACGATATAAAGGAATGGATTATTCCGCATATCTGCAGTGTCACCATGCCCTATGACAAGCTCGAGACGATTCTTTGGTTTTGTAGTGGTCCGGTATGCCGGGAGCGCCTCCGTCGCGCCGAAAAATCTGGCGTCACACAAGGCAGTATAAGTGCCGTGCTCCGTTCACCAGTTGCCTCCGTCAAGGACCAGCCACGCAGTCGGTTCGTTCGGCAGAAGTGTGATGGTTGTTTCCGAAGCTGGGCCACTTCCTTTCTGAGCTGTTGGTATCAGCACCAGTGTGCCGATGAGCTGCACAATATAAAAGAATGGATTATTCCGCATGGCTGCAGTGTCACCGTGCCATATATATATATATATATATATATATATATATATATATATTGTGAGCATTATTTATGCGTCCCATCTTTTCATCTGTACATACTCGTCGTCACCAGTCAAGTTTAGGTTGTGGGGCACATACTCGAGACAATAAAGAGCCTTGAGGGTATTTGACGCCATATTACAAGTGGTGGAGAGTGCTGCCCGCTTCCTGCGTCCTCTCGCGATCTTAGGACAACCCCAGCCTCTTTTAGAACACATCCCCGGTGCTCTGCTTCACGCCGCCGCTTAAACGACCTGGGTTCGGTATAGTCGCAAGCCGACCAGCGCAGCGCGCCAGCTTCGCCACCGCTCCCACCGCCAAGAAACCCTTCTCACCTGGTCACCAGCTCTCAGAAGGACCCTCCGCTCTTCGCAGGGCTTTCAGGTGAAGACGTTGAAGACTGGCTCGAGGAGTATGACCACGTGAGGGTTATCAACAACTGGGATGAGCCTGCGAAACTCACCCACGTTGCATTCTACTTGAGCAGCGTCGCAAGAACGTGGTTTTTCAACCACGTCACAGATTTTCCGACATGGCCCGCCTTTACACGCCAGCTCCGCCAGATTTTCGCCAACCCATCAGTGCGCTCGGATATCGCCGAGAAGAGGCTTGGTGCACGTGTTCAACGCCCCGGCGAGTCTTAGCACTTCTTACATCGAGATGTTCTCGCCCTTTGCCGCCGCATCGAACTATATGGCGGGAAACGATTGAGTGCGCCACCTGCTAAAAGGCATTGCGACTGCCGCTTTTAATGAGCTTGTGCTGCAGAATCCCAGACCGTAGCCGATTGTCATTACCTGTCAGCACCTTGAGCTTCGGACCACTCAGGTGCAACCTTATATGTCTGATCTGAGCTCAAGTCATGATACAACAGAGCTGCGTGCATTGATCCGCTCTATCATCCGCCAGGAACTTCATGCACAGGTTTTACCTCGCCACCTTGATATCGGAACGACGCCACCTGCTACTTGTTTACGCGACGTTGTGAGGAAGGAGATGGCCTTGATCACTGGTACACCAGTTCTGAGTTCACATGCCGTGCTCATTCGAAGTTATGCTCAGGTTGCTGCAACAACACCTGTGCCCCAGCAAAGCCTGGCCTCGATGACAGTCACACCTATTCTGAGCTCATATCCTGTGGCCATGCCAACTTATGCTCAAGTTGCTGCTAGGACACCTGCATCCCAGTAAAGCCCAATGCAGCTACCCAGCGCCCGAAGTGCATGGTACGCTCAACTTACTCGCACCGCAACCATCTTTCCAGCCTTACAACACCTGGCGCACTACACGACCGACTTGCTTCTATCGTGGCATCCGTGGGCATATTTCAAGGTTTTGCCGACGCCTTCAACAAGACGAAAGACGAAGCTACGACGACTTTAAACGGGACGACTTATACCCCACTGGACCACCCTATCGCCGACTGTATCAGAACAGCACACGCCAGCCGCCGTCTCCGCAGAACTTTGGCTCAGTTAGCAGTTCCCATTACTCCTGTCATCGCTCACCTTTACAGATGCGGCGTTCCTCTTCTCCTCTCCGACTTTCTACTTCTATTATTGACCACGAACTGGAAAACTAAACAGTGCAGCTTCGGGAGGGAAAGCTGCATCTTTCAAACTGCATCAAACTCCTCCGGACTGCCCATCAAATGTTTTATTGGTGTATGTTGAAGGTATACAGACAGAGGCACTAGTAGACACAGGCGCATCACTTTCTGTAATTCGTGCAGACTTTTGTGCCCGCTTGAAAAAAGTTAGGACGCCCTACGATGGCCCTCCCCTTCGTTGCGCAGATGGAGTCCCTATTCAGCCTTCAAGTGTTTGCACAGTCCGCGTTTTCATAGATGGTATCCTTCACCACATTCAGTTTCTTGTACTTTCTTGGTGCACTCACACAGTTATTTTAGAATGGAACTTCCTTTCTTCTGCATAAGCTTTCATATCGTGTCGTCAGCGAGTAATTCAAGTGTCAGCTATTTAGAATTCATCCGATGTCGATACATACAGCTTCCGTTTCGTTGCTGCCGCAGATTGTTTCGTTTCGTCAGGAGATGAACAAGTTCTACGATCGCTTCGGATACTATAGGTAACGGTGACGTGTTCATTGCTCCATCAGTTCGCTCCAAACCTGTTGGGCTTACCATAGCACCCGGCCTTGTGCGGTTTAACGACAGTAAAGCATTGGTCACCGCCTTGAACCCAACATCTTCGCCAGTGATGCTGCCCCAGGGCACTGCTCTGAGCTGCTTCGCTGGCAGCGAGCCTTTTTCGCTAGTTTCCCTTCAGGCAGAATCAACGCCTTTATCTGCTACAACTGATATGGAGGCTACCACTTTTGCTTTAAATGACACCACAAGTCCTCACCTCACTGCTGAGCAAAAGAGCGACCTTCTCCAAGAGCACAGCCTTTCGTTTGACGTACATTCCAAAGTTCTGGGCCGCACACCCGTTGCAAAGCACAGCATCGCAACCAAAGGCAGCTTCATTGTACGCCGCCGCCCATACCGTCTGTTTTCGGCGGAACGGCAAATCATTGAGGAAAACGTCGCCGACATGCTCAAACGAGATGTTATTCGACCTTCATCTAGCTCTTGGTCGTCTCCTGTGGTGTTGGTCCAGAAAAAGGATGGCTCTGTCGGCTTTTGTGTTGATTACAGAGCGTTCAATAAGATCATGAAAAAAGGCATATATATATTGCCACGCATAGATGATGCCCTGGACTCCCTACAAGGCGCAGAATATTTCTCCAGCCTCGACCTCTGATCCGGGTATTGGCAAATACCTATGCGCGAAGCAGACAAGGAGAAAACAGCGTTAGCGACGCCTGACAGGCTTTACGAGTTTAACGTCATGCCTTTTGGCTTATGCAACGCTCCAGCAACATTCGAGCGCATGATAGGTACTGTCTTACATGGTCTCAAATGGAAAACCTGTTTATGTTATTTAGACGACACCGTAATTTATTCTTATACTTTTCCTCAGCACCTTAAGCGATTGGACGAAGTTATAACGTGCATTTCGAACACTGGTCTACAGCTCAAAACAAAGAACCACTTCGCCAGCACAAGCATCAAAGTATTGGGGCACCTTATCAGCAAAGATGGCGTTCGACCCGACCCCGACAAGGTTGCGGCCGCAATTAGTTTTCCACGTCCGGGCAATCAAAAACCATCGCGAAGTTTCGTGGGCCTGGCGTCTTACTTTCGCCGCTTCATCCTTCACTTTGCTGTTATTGTAGGGTCGTTACACAAGCTTCTGCTGCCAGGAACAGCTTTCACGCGGACTTACGAGTGCGAGTGTGCTTTCCAAGCCCTTAAGCGTGCTCTGACATCAGACCCCGACCTCCGTCACTTCGATGAGTGTGCACCCACTTTACTGCACACAGATGCCAGCGGCCACGGAATCGGTGCCGTCCTTCTCCAGCGTGACGACACTTCACGTGAGCGAGTAGTTGAGTATGCCAGCCGCGCACTAACACCTGCGGAGCAGAACTACTCGATAACAGAGCCGGAATGTCTCGCTGTCGTTTGGGCCATCCAGAAATTTCGACCTTATCTGTATGGACGCCACTTTACTGTGATTACCGACCACCATGCTCTATGCTGGTTGTCCTAGCTGAAGAATTTGTCTGGGCACCTCGGTCGCTGGGTACTGTGTTTGCAAGAATACACTTTTGACGTTGTGTACAGGTCTGGCAAACTACATCAGGATGCTGACATTCTGTCTCGCTGCCCTCTGCCACTTTCATCTCCAACCACGCATTCTCAATGCCCCTCAGGTGATCAAGCGGCTTCCTTTTCACTCACGTTATCACCCCTGGCAGTTGCTGGGTCACTATCTTTAAACAGCAGCGCCCAGTTTGCCGCGCGCCAACGTGACGACCCCTACTGTAACCACATCATTGGATACTTGAATGGCTCGTGTTCTCCACCTAATGCCAGACTACGTCGTCAGCTACGGCAGTTCAAGCTAGAGAACAATGACCTGCTGCGCTATACTTACAATGCGGATGGGCATCGGTGGGCGCCAGTACTTCCCCGTTCGCTGCGAAAACAAGTTCTCGAAGCATTGCTGGACGACCCATCAGCTGGACACTCAGTACACTTAGGATTTCAAAAGACTTACAACAGCGTTAGGAGCCGTTTCTTCTGGCCTGGTCTTTCTACCTTTGTGGCTAATTATGTTGCTTATTGCGCACTTTGTCAACGCCGGAAACGACCAACTTCAGCTCCTGCTGGCTTATTACAACCTATTCCATGTCCCGGTACACCTTTTGCTGTTGTCGGAATAGACCTCGTCGGGCCACTTCCCGTAACGCCAGCAGGCCACCGCTGAATTGTCACAGCCGTCAACCACCTCACATGATACGTGGAGACTGCTCCTCTACGCACTAACTCTGCCTCAGTAGTTGCTGCCTTCTTTTTAGAAGCCATTGTGTTGCGTCATGGCGCACCTTGCGCGTTGTTGAGTGACCGAGGCAAAGTCTTCCTGTCCACAATTCTGGACGAAATCCTAAAAACTTGTGGCACAGTTCATAAGACCACATCCGCTTACCACCCGCAGACAAATGGCCTGACAGAGCGATTCCACCGGACTCTAATTGACATGATATCCATGTACATCGGACCGAATCATAACTGCGACAAAATCTTACCCTTCGTAACATTTGCACACCACACCGCTGTTCAACGAAACACCGGGTATACCACTTTCTTCCTCGTCTATGGTTGTGCGCCGACATTCACCATTGACGCCTCTTTCTTCAATGTAACGACGAAAACGTCCACGACTACGCCAGAACATTTCGTCTCCAGGCTCGCTGAGGCACGGCAGCGTGCTCAACTCAACACAGAGGCCAATCAACAAGACCGCTAGCAACGCTATGACAGCTTTCGTCGAGACGTCACCTTTCGTCCTGAAGACGCAGTAGTACTTTGGAAGCCTGTTCGCACACCCGGATAGTGTGAAAAGTTTCAGTCACGCTTTCTGGGCCCTTAAGTTATTTGTGAACGAACATCTCCTGTCAATTACCTTGTCACTCCCGTCGAAGACTCCTCTGACCGCCGTTACCGTGCCTCCGAGATAGTCCACGTTTCACGTCTTAACTCTTTCCTTACCGCCAGGAAAAGACCCGTTTTCATGTGGTGCAGAAAAAGAAGTTTATTGTTATATAACAATGTTTTTTTGTTGATTATAATAGACCGAAATGTGGACAAATAAATGTGCCTTTTAATGATATAAATACAAAACATGTGTTTGCAACACAATAGCAGAAAAAAAATCCCAAACAACGAATTTCTCGCAACTACTGCAAAAAAAAATGTGGAAAATGGGCACAAATATCTCGGTAAAAAAAATTCAAGATATGCGTTTCGTGACATATATACATAGCTAACTATCCTAAAAGTTTCAACAGTACACATAAAAAATTGTTAGCACAGCAGAAAAAAGTTAGCACTTGTGATTACGGGACAATTTTCTGAGGGTGCAAGAATAAAAATTTTATCTGCAGATAAAAAATATTTTAGATGTTCTGCAGCCCATGAAAATGTAGAGGAATGAATGGTCTATTGATTTCAATAAATTTAGAACAAGTTTTTATTACACAGTAAGAATAAAAAATAACAAACAAAAAATTCTCAAGGACACAAGTTTTTTTTTTTTTTCAAAAAAAGTGGGTGTAACAAGCGAAAAGATGGCAATACAAATTCTGAATATACATTGGTTAGGTAGTAGTTACTTCTAAAGACCTCAGAGGTTACAAGAGTACACGTAAACAACTGTGAGACCACACAAAAATGTTATCCCTTGTGGTGGCGGTGCCACTCACCAAAGCAGTCTCTGGTCGCGATGAAGCACAAGTAAGCGCCACACGTTTCACAAAAGACGCTCGTCTGGTGCTCAACCTTGCAGCTCGCATAGCAGAGCTTGCAGTTGCGCCTCGTTTCCATCATTTTTGACTTGTGCGCAGACTCCCAAGGGGGAGGGGCGCTGCCAAAACCTGTGGCTTCAATTCCCAGTAGCTGCTTCACAAGCTCCATTCGGAAGGCAAGCTGGTCGTAACGAGGCGCTCGGTGCAGTTCTGGAATTTTGGGGTGCTCTCTCCTATGGGCCTCAAAAAAATAAAACTGTTCATAACAGCGATGTCGATGCAGTGGAAGAACCAAGTTTTCCACCACCTGACGCACTTCATCAACACATTGTATGATGCGATGAGCTGGTCTGACCTGTCTACTCTAAGTATGCCTGCATTATATTCTTCAATTAGTCTTGGTTTCCTAATTGGGACCTTCTTCCATTGGCCAGCGACCTTTAGTTTCCGTGTTGCAGTCACATGGCTGTTCGCAGTATGGGCAGTGCTCATCATGTGCACCACGCGTCTGTCCTTCCATTGAAGGTACAGGACGCCTTGATGACACAGCCAGCGAACATCTCCCCTCTTGGCCTTTTTCTCCCATGTGGAGTCCTTCAATTCCGCAGGGAACGTGCGACGATCCTTCCGTGTCGTTCCACAAGCAAGAGTCTTCCGCTCCAGGAGCTGTAAAAAAGAGACGTGGACGTGTAAAAATTGTCCATAAATAGTGTGTATCCCTGGTCAAAATACATTTCACACAGGCTAGTCATGACATCGAATGCGAGTCCATTTACGCTCGGTGTCTCACGCTTCCTGGTGTAGACACTAAACTGCACTGTGTAGCCGGAATTGGAGTCGGCGAGGACCCACAGCTTGTATCCCCACTTGACAATCTTGTCGCGAAGATACTGTCGTATTCCCGAACGGCCTTTAGATTTCACCATTCTTTCGTCGATGGAAATGTAACGGTCTGGCTGGAAATGGAGCGCAGATGCATCATTGATGTGCCGAAGTAAAAAAGCAATTCGGTGCAGCTTGCCGTCTGTAGCGAGATTGGTAGCTTCATGATTCGTCACGCTCAGCGTACCGAGGAAGAAGAAAAAACGTTTTCTTGGCATAACCCCACGTGGGATTAGCCCAGAAAACAACTCTGCTGTGCTCCAATAGAGGTGCAGGCGAGGCAGTTGCACTATCCCCATGTAGATGAGGAGTCCGATGAACTTCATCATTCCATCTGGGGAAACATTTTTCCACGATCCGTCGCGTTCCGAGTACGTTGGTTTCTCGAGAATGTGCGCCCAGGCGTATTTATTTGTGTTCTCGCACATGCTGTGACGAGTTCGGTTGTGAAAAACAGCAAGAAAAAAATCCAGGGCTCGAAGAAACCGACTAGCGCTGCTCCGTCGCGCCATGCCCAGATCGACTCCCGGTTTCCGTCTTGGACAAAAATGCACGCGCTGTGCAGCGGAGGCATTGAATCGCGCCCATAGGCATTAAATCGCGCCCATGACAACACGCTCGGTCCCCTCGCAGGCGCTCAACAACGCGATAAATCACGTAAAAAAAACTCACCGTCGAGCTGACGAAGACGTTCCCGGTGTGTTGAGGGCCTCATCGCTGTCGATGCTAAGCTCCGATGATAGGGAATCTTCTTCAGGGCCACTGCTACCACTTTCATCCGAAAAATCTACTGTAACAACACTAGAATTACGAGGAATACGACGATTCCTTTCAGACCCGGCGTGCGACGACGACGCCATGGCTGCCGCTATCGCCAGACGCTCGCTTATCTTCCAAGCAAGGTCAAAAATCACCGGGTCTCCGGAAACCAAAACCGAAACTGACACAGGTTGTGTGCTTCCTGAGCTTCATTTCAGATGGCGCCTCATGTCCATACGGCGCGTTGGGGCGCAGGAATTGAACCCATCGATCAGATTGACCGAAATTGAATAGGCGCGGTAAGGAAAGAGTTAAACAATTTGTTCGCCGTACCTTTCCCGCCTAAGGCTCGGCTGAGCCGGCCGCTCTAGTGCACGGGGAAAACAAGTGTGAGCATTATTTAATACGTCCCATCTTTTCATCTATACATACTCATCACCAGTCAAGTTTAGGTTGTGGGGCTCATACTCAAGACAATAAAGAAGAGTCTTGAGGGTACTAGACGCCATCTTACAATATATATACATATATATATGTGTGTGTGTGTATATATATATATATATATATATATATATATATATATATATATATATATATATATATATATTGTAATGAGCGAGACAGACGCAACACCCGTGTTCGTTGGGCAAGCTGTTCTATTCTGCCTCTTCTTCCTCGCTGTCCAGCCCATGGCCCACAGCTGCCACGCTGCTCTTCGTTACAATATATATATATATAATTCGTTTTAGACCCACCATATAAATTCGTTTTAGACCCACCTCAGTGTCAAATCGCATCCGATAGCCTGCATCGATCCCTGCTCAGATATACGTCGTTTTCGATTTTTGGCTTTTCTTCTTATATAGTTTGTTTTCAGTCCAAAATTACTTTGTGTTTCAAAAACCATAAGCCTTTTACTTAAGATTCTGGTTCTTGGCCGATCCCCCTTTGTGGGTGTGCGTCGGAGTAACAAGGATCATCATCATCATCTAATTGGGCCCTGTCGTGGAAGTGGTCAACCAGGCTGCTTATTGCGGCGGTGATGCACATCACACGAATGTTTTGAGCGCGGACACGTGAAGTGCCTGCGTGCCATGACAATGGCCTTCTGAAGGCATGAAATTGAAGAGACCCGAGAGTTTACAAGGAAGAAAAGTAGAGACAAATTGATTTTACCCACCCTATTCGAAATGGGTTGCGAGAAGGCGAGGGATTGTACACGTGGTAGGCATGATCTGCCAACTGTGCCCAGCTGAGGATAGCCTTCTGAAGTGCGCAGATGTAAGTGCATATTAGAACATTGCAAGACAGTAGTGCAGAAATCGATAAATTGTAACAAACCTATCACAGAGGCCAGGAAACTACATTGGAGCCTCATAGATACTTCGGCTTCAAAACTATATCGAACGATGAGTTCGTCAGCGTAGCGAGTTTTCTGCTCCTCTTGGCCTGCCTGGGTATTGAGGCTGCCGTGGTGAGGACAACTGGCCAATCGGTGCCACAGAGATGGAGAACGTTAATATTTTAGTGGCTTCGAGAGGAAAGCCTTGTCCCGATCACTCATAAAAATGCGTCTTGAGCCACGCTGAACTTAAAGAATTTATAGCTTGTTCTGCCCACCCTTTCTCGTATCGAAGGGTGTTGGAAAGATTATTATGTCAGAGTGGCAGGCTATCAAGAGGCCAACAGAAGGCTCTCTATCATTGTATTTGCATTGGATATGCACCAATCACACATGTTCACTAACAATTCTTCTAATACACAGTGGTACATGCCCCCAATTTTTAGATTTAGAAAAGAGCTTCCTAAGCGATGCACCCTTAAAATGAATAGATGACGTAATTCTCAAACCGACCACGTTTGTGCCTCACTATTCCTGAGGTATAGGTAAGATATAAACTGTTTTCGCACTGGCTACCACTTTTGTGAAGCATTACTGTAACCGTTCACTTTAAGGGGGGAGGCTACCATCGGATACCAACTTTTTTGTTTATTGAGATATCTTAATGAAATTTTCAGGATAGACTTATAGCAAAAGCATTAGAAGAACTACAAAATTTCATCAAGTTATGTTCACTGGTTTTCAAGTTACAGCAGAATATCAGGGTAGTGCACATGGTTCTCCTATTCCAGGCCTGGAGAACTTTCAAAAGGTGCTGGAACTGTGAAATTAACTATGATGATTCCCAGATTGATACTCCAGGGGGTAACAGAGCCCTTTTTTTGAATTTCCTTGCTGAAAAGTTTTAGCGGACCATCAAACTTTGTGTTCGTGATTAGGATATTATCAATCAAATTTTGATTAAATATAATAAATAACACACACAATATATTGAAAAAATGGGCTTGTCACCCCCTCAGAAATTTATTCATGTACATAATAAAAGAAAGACTTATGGAAATCCAATGAGTGGTTCCAGAGATATGGCTGGAATAAGCAGCCTCACTAGCCAAAAAAGTCATTTTGAGAAAACGACGTTTGAAAGTTTTGAGCACATAGGCAGTTCTAAAATGAACCTGCAGCGTAACTGGAGGTGTCCTTTGGCACTCTCTTTCTTTGCCGCCTTTCCATCTTCTCTAGGGATCGCTTCTTAGCCTTTTTCAAGCGCAGAGAATCTTTCTCGGCTGCCCGTTGAATGGCCAGGTGGCCAGGTGTTAGCACCACTGATGAAGCTAGCTCTTGGGTGGCCCTGTAGCAGCCAGCATTGTATCTTAGCACTGCATCATGCAGTGCTGTCTCCACAGCAATCAGTGACGCATGCTGCTCTTGGGCATGAGGGACCACAGCACAGAGTGAAAGGACTCTGATGCGTTCTGCGTCTTTGCTCCCAGGCAGCGTTGCAGAAGAGAAGCCTGTGAGAGCCTCTCATAAATGGGTAGAAGTGCATCTGCAACATAGCGTGGCAGCTTGTACGAATGCTTCGGAGGTGGAACACCGGTAATCTTGCTGGCATTGTGACGACACCAGGAGTGTGCACCCTCTGGGCACAAGTCGTGGTGCGGCTCCTCATCCGTCGACGTCACATGGTGGTACGATGCCATCACTGCCCGCCGCATTGCAGCCACATCATCGGAATTGTTCCGTAGGGCCCAGCCATAACAATCTGTCAACTTGTCAATGAGGGCCTTTGTCAGCCTGCCCTTCCCTCCCAAAGCCTTGTCACTTTTCTGCACAAGGTTGCGAAGTGCAGTCCCCATCCTCTTCTGAACGTGGTTCAGGCATTCCTCTTTTGAAATGGGGACCAGTCCATAAACATTTTCTTGTACAAGGGCAGAGAAGGTGGCACTATCTCCATCAGACACGAGCGTTGTGTAACGGAGGTTGTGCTTCGACAGTGAGCGTGAAAAGAGGATGATAGCTGCCTCAACCTCCATTTTCCCCGATTTAGAGTCGGTGTTTTTCTGGCACACATGATTCTCCAGCCAGCATGCATAGTCTGCGTCTCCAGGCTTTGGCCCTACTTGGCAACCAAGGCACTGATTAGACAGAACAACGGCGTCCAAGATAAGGCCCATATGGTATTCGATAATTGCCCCGACTCCAATATGGGATGTGTGCCCACGCTTGTGCCATGTTCCATCATAACAAACTGTTATATCCCTGGTGAAATATTGATCCATTTCTTTGTAAGTGGCTTTTACAGCAGAAGCAGATTCTGCATAGAAATTTTCTGTGCATTGTGTCTGCGGTTCCCTGAATTTCTTCAGGTGCTTCTGAAAGGTCTTGTGATGGAGGCCACGATGGGACACGTTCATCGCTGCCCAAAAGTCGTTGAGAGCTGTTTGTCCCTTGCCTATTTGTTTTTTTTGCCATAATGGCTCTTACATTCACATCAAAGGCCTTTGTGTCATCCTGACGAGATGAACTCCATGAGCTTGAAACTACTCCACAATGCAAGCATACTAGCTCAAGCTTTGCAGCAAGTTCAAGTTGGGTGCCTCCTCGTACCTTCATCCCAATCGCGGTGCACCGGTGGCACTGGGGTCCGAGATAGCAGGTCGTCTAGGGCATCCATTTGCACAAGGAAAAATTTTTCGCCTTCACTTGTAGCGGTGGCAGCTTCATGATCGCGCTCCATTGCCTGAAATTTCCGCTCCGTCGCTGGCATAGCGCCAAGTTCTCTTTGCAGAGCAGCGCGTTGTTGATCCGCCGCCTCTTTCTCCTCGCACGTCAGGAAACTTGTTCGCAAATGCACAGTTGACGACGCGATCGCACTCGAGGCCGATGAAAGAGAAGATGCGGAAGCCACTGTCGATGAGCACGAGACACCAGGCGCACTTGTAACGACAAATTACTGGTTGCACCGGCGGAGCAGGAGTCCCGTTGATAGGTCGCGTCGATGCGACCACTCTCTTGCGTAGATGAAGCAGAAGCTGCCCCACAGGTACCGTCAGGCGCGATCACCTGTCGGCGCACGTAGCGAGCGGAGAGCCTCGCCGCGCGGGCAAGCTTCATAGCTCGCTTCCTTGCACCGAACGATTGTAGTCGTCTTCTTTTCGTTGGGCGCATCGCTGAGCGAACACAACAACGGTCTCGTATAGACGGTTGAAAATCGTCTCGTAAAGACGGTTGAAAATCGTTTCGAAGACAGTTGAAACGTGGAGAGTATGCAACGGCTGCAACGATACACGGAAGCGAGCGGAACACAAAGACGCCGGACGGACGAGCAGCAGACGAGCGGCCGCATCGGCCGCATTAGTGCGCAAGAGCGCTACGTCATCGCGCGCAGCAGCCAATGGCAGTCGCGGGCTCCCCCGTGTCCTTGGGGAGCGCGCGCTTCGCCCAATCCCAGCTGCGCGCCTCAGCCGCGGGAAACTTGAAAGCTCTCGCGAGCCCTCCAATCATGAGCGGCTTACTCCTCTCCTGCACTGCCGCCGGCGACGTAGGTGGCAGGGAAAGAAAGAGCTAAGAATTCACAAACAAAACAACAGCCAAAATGGCGGCGCTCCGTCGAGCGGATCGAGAAACTGCGATCACTGCCAAGTTGGGGTATTTTGAAGCGCTCGCGCGCCGCTCGAGGGCTGCTGCGGCATGTTCTAAACTTTATTTCAAATGGTTTTCGCGACGAATTAGACGTTGATATTTACAGAAAAGGTAGTTTATGACACATACTGCCCGAATAGTGTGGTTTGCCAAAAATCGGCTTTTTCGCGATTTTTCGGTTTTCAAAGGCC